>CM031240.1:1024454553-1024774613 GCA_018340775.1 Taxus wallichiana var. yunnanensis
CCAACTATTAGGCAAAGAACATAAGAATAAAAGTTCTTTCACTTCATCATCAAATGGTATATCAACCGATTTTAACTGATTTACAATAGATCTAAAATCATTCAAATGACTAGATGTAGATCCACCTTCATGCATCTTATAACTAAATAGTTTCTTCATCAAATAAACTTTATTTTAAGCACTAGGTTTTTCATATAAAATAGCAAGATATTTCATTAACTGTACCGTAGAAGTTACTTCTGTAATATTGGAAACCACGGATGCTGCCAACCTCAATCTTATAGATCCCAAAGCCTTTATTTCGAGAATATTCCATTCTTCATCAGTCATCTTGATAGGTCTAGACTTCTCATCCAACAATAAATATAAATCTCTTTTATATAGATAATCCTCAATCTGCATCTTCCATAATTGATAATTTTGGCCGTCAAACTTCTCTACCTTGTATTTTTTTCTTCTACCATTTTTGTAGCTCCCACTCAATCAAAAACCCTATATGAGTAAATATGTCAACACACAAAACCCTAAAAAAAATCTCTTGATACCAGTTGTTGGGGTTAGCACACCGGTTGTAAAGATAATATATCAAATCTAAGCATACATGCAAATAAAAGAGGATATTCTACCAGAAGAAATATACAAAACAAGAGATATAAATCAATACTAGAGTTAATGTGGTTCACCCAGTGTGGGATACATCCACCAAGAAACAAGACAATCTATTATCCAAATCTTTGATAAGATATACAATGAAGATTTACAATCTTCCACACTCTCGATGATGTACAAGATACTTTATTTCACTCAAGATTTTCTTCCTCTCTAAGAATTCTCTCTCTCATAATTATTCTTACAATAATCATCAACTTTTGTAAGTTCTTATTTAACTCTTACTTCTAAACCCTAGCTTTCATGCTTATATAGGCGTATACAAACTTAGGGCGCTTATCCATGTAATTACAATCAATAGATCTTCTTTAATACTAAAAATAGATATAATTCCCATGAGTTAATTAAAACATCTACGCATAGGTAAACGATGATGATTAGCCCTAAGCGATGTTGGTTCCTCCTTTCCGATCGATTCGATCATAGGTGACTGATTTTGGTCCCTCCATAACCGATGACGGATACATGTGTTTTCGAGCAAGTTTTCTATTACATGATAATCCGAAGTAATTGAGCTCCATAACTCAACAAGGTGTTGAAAAGATTTAAAATGCAAGATGTAAAACTTGTAAGTACACCTATGTCTGGACACTTTAAATTGAGAAAAGATCAGTATCCTACATTTCATGAGGAGGTCAAGTACATGACATGGGTTCCATATGCTTCAAAGTAGTTATAAGTCATATGTATGTTATTGTTTGTACTGCACCGGACATTACATGTAGTGGGAGTTGTGAGAATATTTATGGCCAATCCAGGTAAAGAGCATTGGAAAACAGTCCAATGGATTCTCAGGTATTTGAGAGGGACATCCAACATGTAGTTATGTTATGGAGGGTCGACACTTCTTTATGTGGCTATGTTGATTTAGATATGGTTGGATATTTGGATGGTAGGATAATCACCACTAGATATGTATTCTGCAGTAGGTGGGAGAACATTAGCTAGATTTCTAGATTACGTAAGGTTGTGGCCTTGTCTACTATAGAGGTCAAGTATGTTTGCACATGTGAGGTGAGAAAAGAGATGATATATATGAGCAAGTTCATGGAAGAGTTTGGAAAGGAGAAAGAGGATTGCAGTTATACAACGATAGTCAAATTTCAATTCATCGAAAATAACTTAGCATTTCATTCAAGAAAGAAACATATTCAATTGAGATACCGCTTCATATGTTAGGTGTTGGAGGATGGGCAAATGAAGTTGGAGAAAATTCATACAAATAAGAACCCTGTGGATATGATAATGAATCTGTTGGCAAAGGAGAAGTTGGAGATTCACTCCACTTCTGTTGGTCTTTGAGTTTGAGACTTGAAGAGGGAGAAATGGGCCAAGGAAAAGGATTCAATGATGGAGTTGTACATGCAAAGAAAACATTTATCTCCAAGTGGGAGATTGTTGAGTTGTGGAGCTTAATTTCTTCACATTAGCATTCTTTACTAACTTACTGGAATACATAGTAATCGGTGTAGGTTGGCTGACTGATGTCAGTCACCTAGGGATCTGATCGATTAAATAAAGGAGGAACTAACATTGGTTAAGGAAACCAACGCGTTTCCTATGCATGAATGTTTATATTTAACTCATGGGAATTAGATCTAATCTTTTTTGTAAAGTTGATCTAATGGTTGTAAATGCATAGCTAAGGTGCCCTAAGTTTGTATATGTATAAAGGCATGAGAATTAGGGTTAGAAGGTGGTGAATTGCATTTGTTGAATGTAAGTTTCCTTGGAGAGAAAGAAAGAGTAGTTGGTGAGGAGAAAGCATTGTACATCCTGTGAGGTGTGGAAGATTATAGATCTTCATTTGTATTTCCTCTGTAAAGCACTAAATAATAAGATTGGTCGTTTCTTGGTGGACGTAGCCCACACTAGGTGAACCACGTTATATTTGGTGTTATCTTTCTCTTGTTTATTTTGTCTTCTAGTTAAATTCCATGTTAAAGATATGTATTCCATTGATAATCTAGACTCTTTCACACTTTTGAAAATGTAAAACTTGTCAAATCATTCATGAAATGTTGAAGTTTGATATTTTTATTGATTCAATGAAACATATATTCACCATAGAGCTTGATCTTGTTAGGAAAGTATCATAGTGCTCACGTAATTGTTATATAGTTATAAGAATATAGTTTGTTATTATGTTACCCATGACTATTATGGGTATTTTGTTCCCTATTTTGTAGGAGGTTGTTTTTCCTACCTCTATGGCTATATACTAGCCATTGTATTAGCAAAAATATTATAGTGTGAAATAATATATTGTGCATTCGTGAGTATTCTTGTTTATGCTTTCAATTAGTACCGAGAATGTTATCATTCAATGGAAGCCTAAATTTTTTTATAGGGGCATTCATTTAGTCCTTCGCACCAAATGTGGTAGCATATATTATTTTTAGAGTTATTTCTTTGATTGTGATAGAGCGAGGAGATATTGTAGCCACGGGAATTGAACCTTTCTTTAACATATCATGGATCTTTAGAACAATTTTATTTTAAGAGAAAAAGGTCAAGGTATTTGTCTTTATGTTTTTCAAGTGTGGTGTCTATTCAATCTATTGACATATTGCTAATTCGTATTCTCTTCAGAAGTCTTGCTCCACGTGGATGTATTCATACATCGATTGATCTTGTGATAGAAGCGTAGTGTTTTTGCTGGGGGGTTGTGTTATTCTTAGTCCTGTTAATGACAACTTGATAGTCATGTGTGGTCACCTTTTATGCAGATTAAATTTTTCTCCCACTTTCTGGATCTACCATCGACTCATGCATACTCACCCATATCTGTGATCATTATTCCATTATCTCATACAAAGTGTTATTGTTGCACAACGAAAAAGCAAGGACCATGTATAGATAGAAGGGCATTGATATTTTTCCCGAGGAGTTGACTTGCTTGGAGTTGAAAAGTGGTTCATACGTTTGGAATCCTTTTGGATCATCCTTTGCATGCTAAGCACGTCTCATTGAAAACTGAGATCTAGACAGTGAATGTCTCCAATTGCCAACATCATGCAGATCTGTATATGTGGCCAATATAAAATTATGTGCAAAGAATCTTGGCATCGCATACGATTATATTCTTACTTAGTGTCTAGCTCAGCCCATATATTGAATAACAATAAAAATATGTTAGGAATATTATATTGTTTACATTGGTGAATGTTTTAATGTAATATATATTATCATGGAGATAATATATATGGGTGAATAAATAAAATGTAATATTATTAAATATGAGAAAATATATCTCATATTAATAATATAGGTTTTATATATTAGTTGTGAGTTTGTTGTATAAATAACTCACATTGGTATTTTTAGGATTAGTTGAGTGTGTTGAGATAACTAAGCGATTGAGAGAGATTGGTATTTTTAGGATTAGGTTAAGAGATATGTGGGATAAAGGATGACTCCTATTTAATAGGAGATCATATGTGTATTTATACCTCTCAATGTAAATGAAGAAATATCCCAGATGAATTGAAAAATATCCAAATATTATTTTATTTGGTGTTTTTTTATCGTGTAAGATTATTTCCAATAATATTTACCAACTTCAAGTGGTTCAATCAAAGCAGTATTCACTCATAGACACTTCCACATAGTTTCCCAGGCTTCTACTCCTGATTCCGTAGTATTTGATTTTCTACTTTTTGTGTTGGTGTAGTGATTTAAGGTTTATTTGTGTTTGAGGCTTTGCAAAAAAAGTCATTGTAATAGTTTCTGTTGTTGGTTGTGTCAGCGTTTCATTGATAATAAGTTAAAATACTGTAAGTCAAGCCTCGTCATTGTTTGGGTCTATGGTATTAAAATTCAAATACTTGTCTTTTGTCATAGTCTCTCAGTCTAATTGCATTATTACTTAGAAATTTCATTGCATTATGTGTTTACCATCAACCATTAGATGTCCATGTGTCATTTTACATCAAAATTTTAAGAATCGATATTTGTGTCAGATCAAGAGTTTGAGTCATAATAGTCAAACTGTCAAAGTTGAATAGTGTCATCATCTTAGAAGAGTCAATTGTTTTTTCATTGTGGACTAGACATATATTGATGTAGGGATAATTGACAGAGTGACTAATAAAAATGGCTCCAAAGAAATCAGAAGTTTATCCTGGAGGTTTTTGATGAGGTAACAAGAGTGATTCTCCTTTACCTGATGTTGTTCTTGATATTCCTTCTTTTGATAATACACGTAATAGGTTTAAAAATTATACTCTAGTCAGGTAGTTTATTGGTCATGTTCCCCCGAGATATTTTTAAAGCAATGGGTCCAAAACCACTAGCCTTGAGCCATGGGGTTAGAATCGATGAAAATCAAAACCTCATAAATGGTTTTTTTGTTTCGTTTTACTAACTCTGAAACACTGCAAGGACATTGTTAACTATGGTCCTTGGTTCATCCGTAATTCCTTGGTTTTTTTCACATTGGACTCAAGACTTTCAGGTTTTTGAAGATGCCAAGCTCAAATTCCCTATTTGGATAAAATTTAGGACTTCCCTTACACCATAAACCATCGATATTCAGATTGGGGAAACCCATTTTTATCAAAGGGTTATTTACATTAACTTACTTGAATACTTGTTTCCACTATCATTCGTTTAAGAAAATTATTCATGAGTTTCCTCTTATGATAAAATCCCATCTGGATGCCCCCGATAAACCTCAATCAAACCCTAAATTAACTAATGCTTTTGATGTTTAGACCACGATCACTAACAAAAAGGTGATTTTGGGGCTCTTAAAAATCCTCGTCCTCCGCTTATCGTCCTATCACTAAAAATGGTGCGTCTCCTTCCACATCTCATGTCAAACAAGTTGATCTTGCTCAAACTAAACCTTTGCCATCCCACACACCTCTGGATGCCTCAATTATTTCCCTTATTACTCTTCCTTGGCTTTAAACCATAGTTCTTTTGGATTTACCTAATTCCCCGATTGTGGATGACTCATCTCACTCATGTAAGACTCAGCTTATACCACTCTTGCATCCATTCTCCCTTAGAGGATTGTTAGTATGTGCAAGATAAATGTCTCCCTTGGAATTCAAGAGACCTATCTCCATTTCTTACTCGGGTTTCTTCTTCTCATAACTAGTGTTATATCCTTTCTTATATGGATGATGAAGGGAACATTTACTTAAACCCTTTTCAATGATTATTTACTCTTGGAATATACATGGTCTTATTGAATTATCCAACAATATCTAGTCGTGAGATTTTTCCTCATTTTCGTCACATGAAATTTTTTTGTTTGTATTAAGTCAAGATAGATAGTTTTTTGTTGTACTCTACAGATCGTATTATCTTCCCTCATGCCATTTGGCGTACCTCTAATCATGATCCTAGTTTTGGTGGAGTCATGACCCCGATTACTCAAGACATTGCCTAGTATGTGATTTTTGGGCCTCCAACCCCATGCATGCATGTTGTCCCTTTTAGATTTTGATGAGTGTATTTTGGGTTATCTAACCTGATTTAACAAAAATAAAATTATTAGAGCTTATTTGTTAAATTCCTAAATAGGCTACAATAGTAATATAGAAATGAAGTACGATCTAACCTAGGCAATGATAAAAAGTAATTAAAACCCTAAGTGTAATGAAAAGATAAATTATTTAAGTGATTTTACAAATATCTAAGAGGTGGGAAGTGGAAGATTAATAGAAAAAAGTGCAGGATGTCACGGCATTTGAGCCCACAACAATGGAGTGTAGGAGGAGAAGGAACTAAGGTTCATGGACTCGGTACTATAGTGCATGGGTGCTAGGATCCTCTGTGGGCGCCGAGTGGTCAGGTAGGAATTTTGGAAATGAATTTCATAGTGGTCGTAACCTTGTCTCGAAACCCTAACTACCTTTCTCTATAATGTCACATTGTGATCACCGATGTCACTTGATAACCTTAAATAAATAATACCACCTTCAAAACCCTCTAAATCATATCAAATCCTAAAAATAAAGATGTAAAATGAGGGGTCAAAATTTCCTCAACTGTCAAACAACTGATCTTACGAATGAGAGTTGCACTACATCTTAGAAAAAATGTAGGTCTATGTGTGTGTGTGTGAAATTGTGCTCTAGGTGGCTCTTCTTTGTGTCACACTTTAGAGCTAGCAAGTAGCTAGATGTAGAAAATGTAAAGAGTGTAGACACAAATTCATACACTTTAGACATTATTTAATCTCGATCTCATAATACTATTTAGAAGATCTTGAGTGAAGAAACTATTAATTAACCCCCATATTTTATTTTGTTTTGCCATTCCCTGAAATTTTAAATTCATATGCCTAGTCATCTTTTATCACTTATGCTATTTTAGCCTTGATGGGTCACCTAAATTAGTACTAGAGCCCCCATGGGTGCCCGGTGCCACCATGGGTGCCCCGATCCTTATTGAACTTTTCCACCATTTTTTGGGCTCTTTCTAGCCATTTCTCATTCTACTGTTTTTAGTGGTCGATCATTTCGGGGTTAATTACAAAATTATATCAAGAGAACCTTATAAATATAAAGTTATGATACCATAATGAGGTACCTAACATCATTCACTACTATCATTCATCTAGAACTTTGCATCCATCTATTGTATTAGATATCATTTAAATCCACATAGCTCCATCACAAAGCACAAGGCTAGGACATATGCATCACACTTCATAGGGGGAGGGATTCTATTTCATTTCATGCACACATTCTATTACATTTTCTACATTTAGTTATTGCTCGCTACTTCACAAAGTGTGACTGGAACAAGATCACCTAGGGCACATTATGCACATACTCACTAAAACTACATTTGGGTTTGAAATGTATTGCAGGTTCTCGTTAGTAAGCCCACTTTGTTGTGGCAACCGAGGTCAATTTGAACCATTCATTTTCATTTTTCCTTTTAGGTATTGATGCTTGTTCGGGGTTTTGTAGGTCTTTCTACTCATCTTGGATAATTGGCGACATCCAAGATCGGGCAAGTAAATCTGATACGACACACAACGAGGGTTTGTAACATCTGCAGATCCGGTGAAGATCAGTTGTAGAGATTTTGCACAAACCATGGCACCCAGTTTACATACCAGAGCACCCACATGAACCCAAGTCTCTTCCGGGAACTCCAGTCTAGGGAATTAGTCCAGATCCATATTTTTTAGAGCTTACGCATAGTAGTTGCTAATTCCAGATTTTCTGTTCACCTCTATGACATAGTCCCATAAACATCTATTATTTAGCTGAGTTCTTTCCTCTTCTCTCTTGCACATTAGGGTTAGCATTTCCTTTTGCATAGTTGCTTATCTCATTTACATACTTCTTTACTACATTTATTTACTTTATTTACAGTTGTTCATAGCTTAGATTAACTATCCCCACATACTACATATTAGTTAATATTAAATAATAATTTTGGTGAACTGACATATTTTATGTTTAGGATCCTTATCTTTCTTCCATCATAGTTCATAAAGTTCCTCAAATTTCTTTATCTAACTTACTCAATAGATATCCTAATTCCCAGAATCTTTTACAAAATTCGAAGACACCAAGTATTTTGATGACAATATGCCACCACATAAATTAAGTTCTATACTTTTTTTCTATTTTTTGACCCTAGTCTTAATGATCCTCCATCTAATCAACCCCTATTTGACTCAATCCATGCTCCACATGATTTATTTCAAGATAATATTAAGGCTATGGAATCAACTATTACATATCTTATATTTTAAATTCAAAGACATAAGGATGATTTTCAATCACATGCTTTTCTCCTTCTACATATTATATTATATGTAATCCATGTCCGCTACATGTCATCAAACCGAACCTCAAGAAATATCATTTCTGAGCCTCTCATATTTGAGAATAATACACTAGAATAAGACATCCTTACTCATCTCCTTAATCATCATTTGATCACTCTACCACCTACTAATTACTATTTTTCTTATCGGTTAGAAAAATATCAAGGTCATCCATATTGCAATTATCATCGAATAAATGGATATAATGATAAAAATTCCCACACTTTTCCATGAATAATCAATCATCTTGAGCATCAAGTCCTTATTTCATTTATTACACAACATTCTAATAAAAATAATAAATCTCATTGGGCTCCTATTTTTGAATCACCTATATTTAATGAGCATTGGGTTATCGTCATTCAAGCAACTCTTAAGCAACAACCTCTCACAATTAGTCCACCTCCTATTCAACCATCGCTACATCACCAATTCAATCATCTACCATAATTAGTTCACCATCTCGTACTATTTAGTCGTTTATCGTATTACCAAGTCAACCTACGTAACCTCCGTTGAAAGTTAACTTAGCGTGGCCTCCTCTCAACTCTAATCTCCAATAAATTAATTTTTTCAAAGAAACTAATTCTAGAAACAAAATCATGCACTTTAGGCATTATTTATCCTTGTCTTGTACTACTATTTAAAGGGTTCTCAAGTGAAGAAAATACTAATTAAACCCACCTTTTGGACATCTTATTTTTACCTTTTATTTAATCATTCATGCATATTTTCCTATGTATATCCAAATATTTCATAATTTTCCCGTCATTTTAGTTTAAACTAGGGCACCTGGGTGCCCTAGTCCCACTGGGGCATCTCGATCCATGTTCTTCTTTCCCACCTCTTTTTGGGCCTCTTCTAGTCATTTTTCATCCTTATCTTTTTCCTAGTTGGCCATGTCAGGGTTAATTACAAAATTAGAGCAAGAGAACCCTATAAATATAAAGTTATGAGACCATAATGAGGGTCCTAAAGCATCACATACTACTATCACTTCATCTAGATTTGCATCCATTGCATCATTTACATCCACATGGTATCATACATCCACGCTAGGAGATATGCATCAACACACACAACATAGGGGGAGAGATTCTATTATATTTCATACACACATGTTATTACATTTTCTATAGTTAGTATTTCTTGCTACTTCACAAACCGCTAACTTGCACAAGAGTACCGAGGCACAACATGCACACACACACTAGAACTACATTTGGGTCCAAAATGCAATGCAACGATTAGTTTAGTAAGCCCATTATTAGGGAAACTCAGTCGGTCTAACCCATTCATTCTCGCATATTTTATTTTTCTTAGGGTATTGATACTTATTTCTCTCTTATAGGTCATTACTTCATCTTTCATCACTGGTACATTCAACATAGCTTGGCATATCCAAAGTGTGACCAGATTATTAGAATTTGAAGAGATCGGGGTTTCCTAGAGCTCCCTAGTACCTTCTGGGTGTTGCGATCTGTTTATATCACCCAGATCTAACCTCTATAGGATGCCTAAGTGATTATTTTTACTTCTAGATTCTACAATCAAACTTGTGATGAGTCTCAACAATTATCTAAATCCTTTCCTTTTACATCTTTGCACATTTAGGGATTTAATTCATTTAGTACAATTATTTACAAATATTCCATATTGTCGTAATATAGTTGACATTGTTTTAGTCCTCCTACATTAGATTAACTAATGGTTATACTTCCCATAGTTTAGTTAAATTTTAGTTAATAATTTTGGTGAGCCCCACATTTCTTCATAGCACCTTCTAGGGTTTTGTATTTTCATTTTAATTTAGACATACATCCGGATTCCATATATAACACATTTATCGATGTATTCTTACAACATATAGCATTCAGGGCCCATCCCCCCTTCGACATCCATCCTTTTTACAATGACCCACCACTTTATTTTATGTCTTGTATTTACAATGTTAGTGTCAAAAACACTATAATAGATAATGGTTCTGAGCTTAATATGTGCCCTATGTCTTTCCTCCAAGATTTAGCTTTATCTGCTCATGACATTAACCCTTCTTCTATTTCACTTCATGTTTACGATGGTACTTGTTCATCTATGTCTTGGTCCTGTTACCTTGCCTCTTACTGTTGGTTCTCAAAATCTCCTAAATTTTTCTTTGTTATCGATTTATACATTACATATAATTGTTTATTGGGTAGGCTATTGATTATATGGTCCATCGTTGCGTTAAGCTCCTACATGAACATGTTGAGTATACTATCTTTCGGGACCGTGACCCGTTCCAATATTGTGTTCATGACCCTCACAATAGTCTTCCTATCCCTCGCATTGATACTACAGATGAGCCTCAACCTATGGATAACCCACCTCATTTACCACCACTTGAGGGAGCTATTTATTTACTAGATGTTGTCCCTTCTACACCACCTCCTACTATAGCTATTATTCCATATCAATCGCATGTTCCCTCCATGGACACTACTATCCCATCCTCATCTTCATCATCTGTTCGCCCACCATTCACGTGTACACTCTTCATACATGGTTCGTATTGGGAGCACATTCCATTAGATCCTACTTCACCTGAAACCATATGTATGCATGACGGCTTAGCCCACTTAGGTTTTTCTATTACTGATATTTTTCCACCACCATACCATCCTCATTTATACCATGGGTTGGTCCATGTCATAATTGCTTATGGAATTTATGTCTTTCTTACACATACTCCTACTACTGTGCCACTCACATTAGGACAATCTTGGCTAGACTATATTGGGGGCACCCTAGATCCGAATCATACATACATATCCTTTCCTATTCCTTTTGGATGTGCTATCATCTATAATAGCTCTTTCCTAGGTTATACACAAAACCTCACTCATTGGTATGCACATGGTTTCCCCTTTCCTCCATTCACTAATGAAGAATATGTTATGGGAATGTATCACTTATGTCTTAATGGATCCTTACATGATCAACCTACCACTATAGCTTACCAAGTTACTAATGCATATCCATTTGATTTCGATCCGGAGGATGAAAAACTTCTTGACGATTTTACATAGTCCCTTGGCACACTACCACCGAGGGGGCCATATCACATTACACACCCCCTCATGTTTCCACATAGTTACATATTTTTATCTTTCATACTTATCATTTACTATTCTTTCCTATAAGCATATCATATCACGCATCATAGCACCATCATTACCCGATGATGCACTCTTGTGCTTCGGTTCACACTTGACTGTTGAGGGATTACCATTACACTAAACCCCACAAACCACATCATAGGTATTAAATATTACATTTCATCTTACATTTTGCATCATACACCATTCATTCTACCTCTATTTCTACATTATGCTAGTCTGCATCTACGCATTACATCTATGACGGTACTTATACACTTAGTCACACTATACATTATACATTGTCACACCATACATTTTCCATATTATACTAGTCATCATTACCTATGAGTCTAGTTTTACATTCCATTCCTACATTCTACATTTACGCTAGGTTACATTATATATGGGTCTAGCTTTACATTTTATCACTACATATTCTATTTTCTATCTAAATCTATCCCTTCATCTTACATATTATATATTTTAAAATCCCTACACATCCTACATTGCATTGTTCACACGCCGTATTTATACATCATCTATATTCTACATACTATGCTAGATTACATTTCATATGGGTCTAGCTTTACATTTTACCATTACGTATTCCATTTCTATCTACACCTATTATTGAAATTCACACATTACACATCGTACACACACTACACATCCATTATTGCATTTCCCACACCACGCACTTACATACACTACTCCTCACTTGGTCATTTATACTGAGTTTCCTTTTATGTGTTGCATTCACCACCCTATGATGCACTTTAGTTCCTCGGTCCATACTCAACTACCAAGGGTTTACAAATCAAATGGAACATATATTTCCACATGTGACATTTCTAGTGTTAGTGACATATACCTTAGGTTAAATTGTCACCTATTATATCATTTTGAAGTGGTATACACATTACATTACATCATATTTCCCTCCTTTCATCTTGTAGCGACATACACTTTAGGCTGAATCGTCACCTATTTCCATTCATCATAATGATATATGCTTAGGGCTAAATCATCACTCACTAATGTAAAAATTCGTGATATACACTTCAACTATAAGGTTCACGCATATATCTCCACATGTTACATTTCATCACCATTACCTATACACACTCACCACAATGCGCTAGAAACAACCAACAATAATCGAACATTTCTGATGACACACTCTCATTTATGGTTCATTCTTGACTGCTAAGGGGGAAAAAACATGAACCTCATTTCATACACTTCCATCTACTCGGTGGCACGTTTATCCTATCATTCCATCTTGCATTCCATTCCATCCACCCACATCATACTGCATTATCTTGGGGGCATTTACTCTTGCTTGTTAGTGTTTTGCATGATCACTTTACTACACATGTTATACTGTTTTCTTACATTTAATTATCTATATCATACACACATGCGTGTTCACGAATTTATTTAGTGTGATCGCAGACACATGACTTTTACACGTGGCATGGATGCTCACTTTCTACCCTTCCTATACTAGTCATTGGGGGAATCCACATTCATCTTATCCAGTGTTATTGTTTCATTTTGTACTTAGCATCTTATATTAATTTCTCATACACACTTTGACATATTGGTTATCACTTTAACATGCTAATGGGTGTTCCATGTGCAACACTTTTTTATAGGATTATACATCTCCATGACTCTTTGTTTGTTTGTTTCTACTTATCGCCATTTTTTCCATTATATGCAGGATTTACCCTTTACTTTTCTACACACTTATCTATTGTTTGCAGCCATGATGGCCTTACATGTCTTGTGACATCGTTAGTGATGTCCCATGTTTATAACCCACTTTGTGTAGTCTACTTGCTTTCCTTCATGTTTTTACTACTTTGTTTCGTAGTTACTACATTGTCTGTGTATTTTACACTTTTCTTATTGTTGGCATGTGTTTTCGGACTAACACTTGTCTTAGATAGATATCCCTTTTTTGTGTGCCTTGGTTTCTACCTTTCCCTTTCCCCCTACGCAGGGTAGAGTTATACAAGTCAAAGTGTGGTAGGTCATATTTTGGGGTCGTATTATCCTTTCAGCGATGCCGTATGTGCCCCCAAAGAGGGGAGGAATCATTGAGGATTTTACATACTAACACAACATATTTACTTCGGTTCAAGATGCAGTGTAATTTCCACCTTTGGCATTATGGGTTTACATATAGGGAGTGAGTTCAAACCAGTATACCAACTCCATACATAGTGGCCTCTACGAACATGGTGTCATTTTACATTTCTGTGGAGTATTTATAGGTTTGGAGGTTACAGATGGTGTACATCCCTACAATACTTCTTCCGGTGGCGTTGGATCACCTAAAAATAGGACAGTACAAATATCTCTTCACACATTTCAAAATAAGTGGTTAAAGGTTGGAGGACATAGAGCATTTCCTCCCTATACTTCTTCAGCCGGGGTGGCATGAGATCACCCAAAAAACTCATGACAATACATGATATCCTTCTACAACCTTTCTCTTGACATGGATCAGGTGCATATGTTCCATTTACACTTTTATTTTCACATATTTTACATTTTCATACTTTACCAATTTATATACACGTGTATTTTGCACAACATTTTAACATATATACATATTTGACTACTTGATTGTTTTCTCCTTACATGGGTCTGTCCATATGAGAAACAAGCGTCAAATTGGGGAAACAAAAACAACAACAAAAAAATAACAATGACCAAAACTACAATGAAAACACACCGCGATGGCAATTACCTTTACTAACCATGCAAGTACACTACACACCACATCATCTACATACGTGTTCTACCCTAGGTTCCCTCTCATCAATTTTTATGCACATTTTTAATCCTTAGAATCCATGGTCCTCCACATTTTTATTTTTTTCATTCCACGCTTGAGTCTAGTCCATCGGCACGTCTCTTCTACACTCTACATAGATATCAGGTACACATATCTATCTACTTTATGTTACCGAGTGTTCCACTCACCAACATAAAGTGGGGGAAAAATATAGACACAAAATCATGCACTTTAGGAATTATTTAGCCTGGTCTTATACTACTATTTAGAGGGTTCTTGAGTGAATAAAGTACTAATTAATCCCATGTTTTGGACATATTGTTTTTACCTTTTATTTCATCATTACCATGTATTTTACTATGCATATGCACCTATTTCACAATTTTCCCATCATTTTAGCCTAAACCAAGGCATCAAGGCATGTCCTAGGGCACCCTGGTCCCACATGGGGTGCTCGATCCATGTTCTTCTTTCCTCCTCTTTTTGGGCCTCTTCTATCCATTTTTCATCCTTATCTTTTTCCTAGTCAACCATGTTAGGGTTAATTATGAAATTAGATCAAGAGAACCCTATAAATACAAAGTTATGAGACCATAATGAGGTTCCTAGCGTCACATACTTCTATCACTCAATCTAGAGTTGCATCCATTGCATCACTCGCATCCACATAGTGATATGCATCAAGGATGGAAGATCTGCATCAACACACAACATAGGGGGAAGATTCTAATATATTTCATACGGACATGTTATTACATTTTCTATAGTTATTATTGCTTGCTACTTCACAAAGTGCGACTGGCACAAGAGAACCTAGGGCATGACATGCACACACACACACACACACACGAACTACATTTCAGTCCAAAATGTAGTGCGGTGCTCATTTTAGTAAGCCCATTATTGTGAAGCTGAGGTCAATCCAACCCATTCATTTTGCATATTTTATTTTTAGGGTTTTGATACTTATTTCTCTCTTATAGGTCATTACTTCATCTTCCATCACTTGGCACATTCGATGCAGCTTGGAAGATCTAGTGTGATTGATGGGAAATATTCCAAATCATCTTACGACCCTATGAAAACTAGATTCTAAGCATTTTCAGAGACCGGGGAATCTATTATGCGGACCGGGAACCCCAATACTTTCCTTGGCATTGCAGTCTATTTATATCACCCATATATGAGGTCTACGGGACCCTTGAGTGATCATTTATACTTCAAGATTCTATAATCATACTTGCGACAATTTCTAACAATTAGCTAAGTCATTTCCTTTTACATCTTTACACATTTAGGGTTTTATTTCATTTAGTATAATTATTTACAAATATTCCATATTGTCTTAGCATAGTTTACATCGTTTTAGTCCTCCTATATTAGATTAACTAGTTGATATACTTCTAATAGTTTAGTTTTAATTTTAGTTAATCACTAATCCTCCTACTAGTGGTCATGATATATTTTCAAATTCACCACCATCACATAGTTCTACTATTAAATTTATCCAACATCGTTCCACAGCACGCAAACTTGGTCTTTGGAAGGAGAATCTTGTTACTCTACCCTCCTAATGACACACTTGTATTCTTATGGTTCTTATATGATTGTTGAGGGGTATTTTATAATAAAGAACCTCATTTCATCTTACATTAACATATTTATCTATTACATAATCACTCATGCATACATCTACAATAATCTATCACTCGTTACACATACCATACGATCTCTCATCATTTATCCCATCATTTAATTAATCTTACACAATATATAAGTAATTCACCACCTTCATCAATCATTTATCAAATTGTGCATGAATTATTATACACTTGGGGGGCATAGCATCCCTCATCCCCCAATCTTAGAATTTACTAGTATAGGAAAACTCATTAAACACTTTAGCAATCGTCATTACCCGATGACACACTCTTGTGCTTTGGTTCACACTTGAATGTTGAGGGAATTACTACAAATGAACCCCACAAACTACACCTATTCATACATTATGAATCATACACCATACACGCTACACTTAGTCTACAACATTTTGACATTTTTAAATTGATACATCGGACAACATACTAGTTGTCATTATTCATATATCATACTACGTATCTAGTAGCGTACATCCTAATCCTAAATACTACATTACTAGTACATATACATACATGCCACTTTATATATTCTACACATATTGCATTTGTGTTCTACACATCGTGTATTTACACATTCTACTCATCTTATGGTTTTCTATTATCATATCGCATATTCCATTGTCTTCTACATGCTAGACTCACAACCGTATGACGCACTTTAGTTCCTCGATCCACACTCAACTGGTGAGGGTTTAAAATCAAATGGAATTTACATTCATCATTCATTTATCATTTCACCTTTCATTATATGATATTTCTAGGATAGTGACACATGCTATAGGCTAGCTCATCACTTACACTATTCACCTAGTATTGGTACATGTTTTAGGCTACATCACCACTCCCTTCTAATCCTCATTTAGTGATATATGCTTACGGATAAATCATCACTAAACCATTAATCCTCTCGTCATATACACTTTGGCTATAGGTTTGATGCATATATCTCTTCTATATGTTACATATCATCATCACTACGCATATTTACTCTTCACAACATTGTAGACACAACACGCACTACTCGATCATTTTGCGATCACGCACTCTCATTTACGGTTCATTATTGACTATTGAGGGGGAAAAAATGAACCTCACAACATACATTTCCATTCACTCGGGGCACACGGCTCTTATGACTCCATTTTGCATTTCATTCCATCCATCCATGACATACTTCATATTATGGTTTCTTTTACTCTTGTTTACTTGTGTTTGTTCATGCTCACTTTATTACACTTTCTAGTTAGCTTACTTGTATGTAATTTATCTATATCATCCACAGATGTGTGTTTACATATTTTTCTAATTACTTATAAAAAATATAGGTCCCTTTCATGCAACATGGATGCTCACCTTCTACCCTTCCTACACTTTGGTCGTTACGGGCATCCACATTCATTTATAACAAAGCTATTGTTTCATTTTATACTTAGCACTTTACATCACTTACTTATACATGCTTTTGACATACTAGTTATCTTTCTAACATGTTAACGGGTGGTTCATGTGAAATTATTTTTGTATAGGGATATTTTATTGCATACTTGTTTGTTACATTGTCTCATTATTATTTTCTCTTAGTTGTGGGCATTTCCCTTTGCTTGGTGTTCACACTTGTTTCTTGTTTGTGGACATGACGACGTTGCATGCCTTATGAAATCGTGAGTGAAGTCCCATGTTTTCAACCCACTTTGTGAAGTTAATTTATCTTTTTACGTGTTTACTACATTGTTTGGTAGCTTACATAGTGTTTGTGTAGACTATACATTGTTTTCTATATGCATGTTTGTTCACACTTGTATTTGGCTAGCCTTCTTGTTTGTGAATGCCTTGGTTTCTACCAAGAAATTTATTGGGTATAGTTCATGTGGATAGTTCTCTTTTGGGGCTGCATTATCATATCGGTAATGTCACATGCACCCCCAAAGAGGGGTGCATCATTTGGGGTTTTACATACTAACACAATGCGATTACTATGTTTCAATTCGGTGAAATTTCTACCCTTTGCATTGTGCGTTACATACAATGAGTGGGTTCAGACCAGTTTACAAACCTCATACATAGCATATTTTACATGACATGGTGTCCTTATCATTCTAGGGAAGCAATTAAATGAACATAGGTTATAGTGGGTGTGCCTTCTTACACTAGTTCAGCTAGTGGTATCAGATCACCCAAAAACCGAACAATACTGAGAGATATCTTCACACATAGTTTAGGTAAGAAGTTAGATCTTGGAGGATACAACGTAATTTCTCCCATAACTTCTTGGCCTATGTGTGTCGATTTCCCAAAAATCCCGGTAGTATATGATATCCTTTCAATATTCTTCTTGACATGGATTAGGTGCACATGTTCCATTTACAATTTTTCATTTACATTCTTTTACATGTGTTTTTTACATTACGTTTTCACACATACATACATATGTATTTGACTACTTGATAAGTTTCTCCTTCTTGGTCCGAATGTATTTGACTACTTGATCGTTTTCCCCTTGCATGTCTGGTTGTATGAGAAACAAGCAGTCAAATGGGGAAAAAATAACAAGAACAACTTAAACAATGAAACTTTGTGATAGCACACACTATACTAACCATACTTCATGGTACACTACACACATCAGCATCAACACATGTGTTCCACCCTAGGTTCACTCTCATCACTTTTTGTACATTTTCATCATTAGTTTCCATTTTCCTCCATATTTTTTTCATTCCACGCTTTGTCTAATCCTTGGCACATTTCTACTATGCTCTTCATGGACATCGGTACACATCTCTATTTATTTTATGTTACACGAGATTTCGCTCACCAATATAAAGTGGGTGAAAATGTAGACAAAAAATCATACACTTTAGAAATTATTTAATCCCAGTAACATACTACTATTTATAAGGTTCTTGAGTGAAGAAATAACTAATTAACCCCCATCTTTTGGCCATATTATTTTATTTTATTTTATTTTGTCATTCCGACCTTTTACATCCATATGACCAGTCATATTGTATCACTACACTGCTATTTTTGCCTCAACTTGGGTGTTCAGATTAGTACTAGGCTACCCATGGGAGCCCTAGTCCCATCATGGGTGCCTCGATCCTTCTTAAACTTTCCCACCAATTTTTGGGCTCTTTCTAGTCATTTCTCCTTCTTATCGTTTTGGTAATCAACCATTTCGGGGTTAATTATGAAATTAGATCAAGAGAATCCTACAAATATAAAGTTATGAGACCTTAATGAGGGACCTAACATCATTCACTACTATCATTCATCTAGAGTTACATCCATCTATTACATTGGAGATCATTTGCATCCACATAGAACCATCACAAAGCGTAAAGCTAGGGCATCGCATTGCACTTCATATGGGGATGGATTCTATTCTATTTCATACAAACATTCTATTACATTTTCTACACATAGTTATTGCTCGCTACTTCACAATGTGTGACTGACCCAAGAGCACTTAGGGAACATTATGCACAAACTTAATAGAACTACATTTTGGTCTGAAATGTAGTGCGAGAGATCGATTGGTAAGCCCACTGTTGTGGTAGGCCGAGGTCAGCCTAACCCATTCATTTACATTTTTCTTTTTAGGGATTGATGCTTGTTTAGGGTTTTATAGGTCTTTCTAATCATCTTGGATTATTGGCGACATCTAGTACGGGGTAGATAATCTGATGTGACACAAAACAAGTGTTTCCAACCATATGCCAAACCAGTGAAGATAAGTTACATATATTTTACATGATAAGGGTGCCCGGTTTATAGACCCGAGTGCCCACATGTGCCCCAATCCCTTCCTAGGCGCTCTAGTCTAGGGACTCATTCCAGATCCATTCTTTTCAGATCTTATGCAATCATTTCTAATTCCATATTTTCTAGTCACCTCACGAGACATAATCCCACAAGCATCTGTTATTCAGTTGAGTTTTTCCTCTTCTCTCTTACACATTAGGGTTAACATTTCCTTTTACATAGTTTTTTAGCTCATTTACATACTTCTTTACTACATTTATTTACTTTATTTATATTTTTTCATATCTTAGATTAAATATCCCTACACACTACATATTATTTAATTTTAGTTCATCAAATAGATGTGTGCATGGAACAAAATGAACTTCCCTATTATGTGTGTGATGTAGAATAACAAGCCCTTGCCCATTGGATGGTGCTAAATGGATGCAATGATGATCTTAGATACTTGTGAGATGTAACCTTGGGTGATGATATTAGATCCTTAGAGCTTGGTCCCTTAATTTGATCTCACAATATTGTATTTACATGTTTCACTTGCTTGAATTTCGTAATTTATCACTAAAAGGCCAATCCCTAGGAGATAAGGATTCCCAATAGCTAGAAAGGACCCAAAATGAAATGATTAATATATAAAGAGGTCTAGGGAACCCAGAGGGGATGAGGGTGCACAGGCACCGATGTCTTTGCTTGGCATAAGTGTCCATAACCAGAAACGGTTAAGTATTGAAAGGTAGGCGTGTAGTAGGTTGTGTGAGGCAAATATGGAAACAAAAGGGAACCTAAAAGGCCAAGTATAGTGATCAATTAGTTCTTTTCTCCCGAGGAATCATATGAATGTGATGCATATGATTAGGACCTAGAAATGTACCCAAGTGTTTGATTTAGTGTCTACATTTCCCCAATTTATGTTGGTGAGAGAAATATAAGTAACATAAAGTAGATAGAGATGCGTAAATGATAACCATGTAGATCGATGTAGAATATTATGCCGAGAGATAAGAAAATTTTGGAGTGATAAAAATTGAAGCATGGAAGATAGAGAAGAGGAAGTAAAAAGTGATGACGATGACCTTAAGGTAAAAGCGTATGTGTAGCTTTGACATTGTACATGTTGTTGATGATGTGTTTGTTACATGTTGATGTTGATTGATGTTGACTACTACTTCCCACAAGGATGGACCTACAAAAGAGAATATTGAATAAGTAGTAAAATATGTGTATATAGAAAAGTGTCAATCCAAATGTAGGAAATGCATATATAAAGTGTGTAAAAGGATGAAAAGTAGAAAAAGGAACATGTGCACCTGATGCATGATGAGTGAAAGAGATAAAGAGGATCCTAAATATGTTGATGAAGAGTGATTTTTTTGGGTGATCTCATGCCAAGCACGCTGAATGTCAATTTTTTGTGTGATCTTACGTCACAATCGAAGTAGTGTAGGGAAAAAGTTCTAATGTTATTCTCCAACCTTTTAATGCTTCTCAAAGTAAAAACACCACTGCATATGGTGTGTAAAAATATGATCCAATGTGAAAGTATGTTACACATGCCAAATGTGAAACAATTGTTTGTCTTGTAAAAAGTTGTCGTGACAATGCTGAAAACTATATTGAACTACAAAATGTTGTGTATCTATCCCATGGTCTTGGGAAACCAAAAAGGGATATAAGTTTCTAAGCATCTAAGTATGATTCTAGGCACTAATGTCTATGCTGAAGTAAGGATCCAAGTCTCATTCATAGCCTTGTCTGAGTATGTAGAGTTTGCTAACTCTGTGGTGAATTTTTTTGAAATGTGACTGTAGACTATTGAATGGGGTGATTGATTCATCCAATAGATTTCCCCCTCATTTGGGGTACATATAATGTCGCTAGGAGGATGCGGCTCAAAAGAGCACCCCATGCTGAATTGATACCGGTATGTAGGTGGAAATGTGCTTGGTAGAAACCAAGGTACATGAAAACAATGGCTAAACTACAAGTGTTAGTGCAAACAAGAATGTATATAGAAAATAGTGTAAGATAACAAGAAAGAAGACAATGTAAAACATGAAAAGATGGTTTCAAACATGGGACATCACTCATGATATCGCAAGACAATCAAGGTTGTAGTGGCCAAAATCATACAATGCACACACAAGACAAAGCATAGGAAAAGCCCACAAACAAAGGAAAATAAAAGAAAATAAACATCGAGATAATCGTGGTAGCAACTAAAACTCGCAAAGAAAATGTTGCACATAAAGAACCCATTTTCATGTTAGAGAGATATAAAGTATGTCAAAGCATGTATAATACGATATAGTAATGTATTATGAAAAATGAAACAATAGCACCCGTAGTGTACGAAAGTGGATGCCCATAGGATCCGTTGTGGGACTATTATGAGGTATTGCAACAAACATCCATGATGCATGTATCGATGTGTGAAAAGTATGTAATAAAAACTAGAAGGATAATAAACACGCATGTGTATAGGATATCCGACTATCATGTGTAATAAAGTGTACATGTGAGCATAAGAAAGGAAAAGTAAATGCGACCAAGATCTGCAATATATTATGGAGGAGATGGAATGGAATAAACTTTTAGTGTGATATGGGTAACGTGCCCCACCGAGTGTGGATGTATGCATGAGAAAAATGAGGTTCCTTTATACAAGACACCTCAACGGTTGAGAAAGAACCATAGAACAAGAGTGCATCATCGGGAAATGGTTTGACCAATGTGTTATATGTAGAGAGATGCAAATGATATGTGAGAAAATATAAATTGTGAAATATAGGATGTAGAAATGTGTGAAATATTGAGTGTGGAGCACAGAGCATAAATTGTAGAATAGGATAGTATGATGCACAAGAAGGAAAGGTGTAGCAAGATTGAATTAAATGCTAGGAAGATTGATTGTGCAGCACTAAAATATTTAATGTAGAATATTGTAATGTGTAATAAGGTGTGAGAAATAATGAATGATCGATTTAGAAAGATTATTGTAAAGTATGAAGCGTAGATCATATTATTTATAAAGGTGTGCATATGACTTGAGATGAGATGTTAGAAATATTGATTATGAATGTGAAGAGTATGTTAGGATTGAGGTGAGGTTTAATTCCGATTTGGACCCTCAACATTTGAGTAGGAACCATAAGATTATAGTCTGTCACTACGTAGTGAGATGTGCACTATACACCTTTGATCATGAAGCATAAAATATAGAAGAGAATAGTGTAATGCGAGAGGGGAATGTGCTAGATTGATATAAATTGATAATGTATAGTGTGTTTTTGAGAATATGACACTAGAAGGATGTGTTTTGAATGTGCCAAGTGTGAGGATGTGTACTTTACAACACTATATGTATAATAATAAATAAGAGAATAGTGCACAAAATGTGTGGAGTAGTAAGTGGAACAAGTGAAAAATATGTATGTTCTAGAATAGTAGAAATGTGTATAAAACACGATGGTGTATAGTATGTAGTGTAAGGTGCGTAGAGTGTGTAGAATGTGTAGAATGTATAGAAAGTAAAAAGGTGTGTATGATGTATAATAGATTTAAGAATATGTCATAGATGCATATAGTGTTAAATGTGTAGTGTGCGAGGTGTGTGTATATTGTATGCCCTCAACAAAGTCAATTGTGAACCTTAGCACAAGAGTGTGTCATAGGGTAATGATGATACGAGTAGTGTATCATATTGCACAAGCTGAATGTCTAGAAATGTGAAGCATGAGATATAGAATGTAACTACAAAAATGATCGATAGTTGTTTCACCTCAAACTAATGTGATAAAACAAATAAGAAGGAAACATGCGTAGGAGGAATACCTATGTTATATAGACGGAAGAAGGTGGTACACACATTGTATAATTTCGATCAAACTAATTGCAAGAGCTTCCTTTTGGATAGGAGGAACTACCTGTAAATCAAAACAAGACCACAAGAGAATATTAAATAATATATGGCAGTGGACTACCTAGAAAATGCTAGTTAGGAAGTATGGTACTTCCTAGATGGCTGTCAATCCATTGTTTAATACAACTTAATGCAAGAAGAAATGACAAAGAAATGATTCCTACTGTAATTAACAAGATTTAGGTGTCTCTTATTAAAAATAAATAAACAAATTTAACTTAAAAGGAAAGGTTAGGCTTGGTCTGGAGGGTTGATGGGTTGGTTTGGATCTGTAGGTGTGGTAGGGACTATAGGTGAAGTCTGGGTGAAGTTAGGCAAGGTTTTGGGTTGTTTTGGGAAATTTGTGAGCTTTTTGGTTTAGGGAAAATTGCCGGTTTCGAGAGACCGACATTTTTAGGCTACCGATGTTGATAATGAGGATAGAATAACGTCGGTTAGATGACTAGTATCGGTAGGGGAGATCGGTGGTAATGTCAAAAACTGAGAATTGGGCACTCTCTGTGATTGCACAGAGAGTGATGGGGCTTTGGATAGGTTTGTGGGATTTTTGTTAAGACTCAAAGATGTTGATACGAAGGTTTAGGAAAGGTGTGGGAGGTTAAATGGATAGAAGGTTGTCAAAAGAAGCGTGTGTTAGATCCGGGTAAGGCATGAATAAAAGGGATGGTAGATAACTTATTCAAAAAAATTAAGCAACTAGAAATGAAAAAAGAGAGAAAAAATTACTTGTTGAAGGTATCCTGTAGGTGGATGGTGGTGGTGGTCACAGAAGGTGGTGATTTTGATTGAATATAGCAACAAAGAGATACGATGCCTTCTTCTACATGTGTTGGAAATCGGAAGAACTATATAATGTCTGAATGTTGTGACAGGCTTTGGAAGGTCACAAGGTTACAGGAGTTATTGAACGTGCAAATGCAATAAGTGTAAGCCAAAGAAGTCAGATTCAGAACCTGAACAAAGAGTTTGAAACTCTTATTTAACATAACTGATTGTGGTTAGGGAACCCGGCTACACGAGGAAAACCGGCGCCAAGTTAAGGAGAATAGGTCCCAATTGCCAAAAATAGATTGATCTTTGCTAAGTTTGGCGTGATCCTGATTTAGTCCGAGTCTAGAGTGTTGAATGGCATTAATAGGTCATGAATGGTTAGGGTTAGAAAGATTCCTAGATGGTTATGATAAAGGAAGACTTAGTCTAGGTTCATTAATAGGCTAGGAATAGGTCTTATGATGAGGTGGAGGGCTGATTTGGTAGGATGAGGTGGATATTAGTTTAATTGAGGTAATTAAAATAATAATAGTGTGAGGATGAGGATTAATTTAATTATGAGTAATTAAATTAATATTAATGTATAGAAAGAGGTCATGGCTAGGTGTGGTGTAGAATTATTTGATTGAAAGGGGGTTAGGGGAATATGACCCAATTTTGGGTGTCCACAAAAGCTAATGATGCAAGGAGAGAATGGGGAATGATTATGAGGCCCCCAAGTGTATGATGAAGATTAATATCATGTAATATCATTTATAAAATTTATGTTGTCATGATCAAAGCCAAATGGAGAAGCATCGAGAAACTTCATAAGAAATAGTACCGAGTTGATCAATAAAAGAGCCATTGAGGCATAAATTATATATTCCCATAGCATATTCTTTATTAGTGAAAGGAGGTAATGGACATCCATGTGCATACCATCAAGTAAGATTATGTTTATAGCCAATAAATGATTCATTGCAGATGAACACACGACCAAATTGCATAGGAAATGAGATATCAATATGATTAAGGTCTAGAGTGCCCCCAATGTAGTAAATATAATATTTCCCAAAGTGTAAGTGGAGAAGAATGAGGAGCTCGTATAAGAAATACTTTGAGGTGAAAGACATGAAGACCATAAGTAGTAGTAATGGTGATAAAACCATGATAAATATGAGGATCATGAGGTGGAGGATAAAGATCATCGAATGAAAATACTAATCAAGTAAATACATCATGTGTAAATATAGTGTTGTCACAAGTTGGATCAAATTGAATATGCACCCAATAAGAATCAGTCATGAAAAGTATGCATGTAAAGGGAGGATGTGCTAATGGTTGGTGCATATCATAATGTAAATTAGGTGGAATGATGTCCGATGTTTAGACAAGCCCCCATTAAATTAACTTAACATTTGTAGTAGCAGGAGGGGGAAACGATGTAGATGGAAGTTTCTAACATGTAAATAGAACCTTTAAGGGGTGGAAAGTGAGGTAGATAATCCATAGGTTGTGGTTCATTAGTAGTAATAGATCGTGGAGTAGGGAGTGTAGTGGTGGGATCATGGTTGTAATATTTGAATGGTTCATGATCACTAGTAATAGTGTATTCAACACCCTCATGTAATAATTTGACACATCGATGCACTGTAGAAGGTACTACTTGCATGGCATTAAGCCATGGTCTACCAAGTAATAAATTATACTAAACTAGGAAGTCGACAACAAAGAAATTTGTATGAAGGTTTTTTTTCCTGAAAGTGACAAGTAAAGTGATGTGGCCTATGCATGGATTAATGGAACCATTGTATGCATGAAAATAAATATATTAAGGACTAACATTACCATCTTAAATACCCATAGCCTCAATGAATAATAAAGTTGAAAGGTTAATCTCATATTCATTATCGATTGTAGTTCACTTAACACCCACATTATGGATGTAAATCATGATGTATAAAGGGGGATCATTATCAAAATCAACAAGGTCGACATGAGGATTAGCTCAAAAAATGATGTGTTGTAAACTATGTCTAGATGAATATTAGTAGAAATGTGAGTAGTAGCCAAGAGAGTGATTATTTTAGCTCTTAATTCATGATGGAGGAGTAAGAAATCATGAATAGAAATATCCATGATGAAAGGATCTTAGAAATATACAAGAAAATACAAAATAAAGATCCTAAGCATGTTCAAAGAGGACGAGTTTACCAAATTATTTAACAAAAATTAAACGTATTAGAGATTATTTGTAAAATTACTAGATAGGCTACAATAGTAGATATAACAACAATATAGAAATCCAGTACATATATGTCATAAGAAATAAGCAAAAGTAAGTAAAACCCTAAGTAAAATGAAAATATAAAGTACGTAGCTGATTTTGAAAATATCCTAGAAGTATACGGAAGTGAAATATTGATAGAAAAAAAGTGTAGGATGTCATGACCGAGCCCAAACAAATATAGGAGTGCAGGAGTAGCAGGGACCAGGGTGCCTGGACTAGTAATGTGGCGCCCTGAGTACTAGGATCCATCTCTACATCCTAGGGTCTGCACTGTGATTCGGGAAATGAATTTCACATGGTCGCAAACTTGTCTAAAACCCTTGGTGTATGTCATTAAAATTTTGCACTGTGATCGTTGAAGTCACCGATATCCTGCAATAAAGAAGACCACCAATAAAACCCTCAAAATAACATCAAATCCTAAAAAATAAATATGTAAAATGAGGGGTCAGATTATCCTCAGTTGTCAAACAAGTGATCTTACGAATAAGCATTGCACTACATATCTAAACCAATGTAATTTTGTGTGTATGTGTGGAATTGTGCCCCAGGTGGCTCTTGTGCGTGTGACACTTGATAGTGAGAAAGTAGCTAGATGTAGATAATGTAAATAGATGTTTGAATGGAACAAAATGAGCTTCCCATCCTATATGTGTGATGTAGAATAACCATTCCTTACCCCTTGGATGATACTAGATGGATGCAATGATATTCTTAGATGCTTGTGAGATGCAACTTTAGGTGACGATATTATATGCTTAGATCTTGTTCCCTTAATTTGATCCCATAACATTTTATTTACATGCTTCCCTTTCTTGAATTTCATAAATGATCACTAAAAGGCTGACCCCTAAGTGATAAGGATGCCCAATAGCTGGAAAGTACCCAAAAGGAGTGAGTAAGATGCAAAGAGGTCTAGGGTGTCGAGAGGGGATGAGGCGTTCGGGTGTTGGTGTCCAGATCCAGAAAATATTGAGTATCAAAAGATAGACTGGGTAGTAGGGTGTGTGAGGCCAAGAGCGAAACCAGAAGGGAACCTAAGAGGCCAAGTGTAGTGATGAATTAGTACTTTTATCCCTTAAGAAACATATTAATGTGCTGCATGTGATTAGGACCTAGAAATGTACCCAAGTATGTGATTTAATGTCTCCACTAACATCTATGCTTCGAATGATGTGTGCGAGCGTAATATATTTTGGTGATGGCTCACCGAATCTATACCAAAGGACCTCTGGATTATTTGTGGAAGGGAAAATTTTAAGGGTCCCTCCAAAAAAAATCCTTATAAAATATTTGGCGAATCTATAAAAATTATCTTTTGCACGAATGAAAAATATCTAGACATCACGAAATCACTATTAAATGCTACCAGATGTTAGCTTTTTATATGCTACTAGTCAGTAGAATATTTTTATGTTGCTGGCCGGCAGCAGCATATAATATGTTGTCGGCCGGTAGCATAAAATGTTGTCGGCCGACAAGCTACCGGCCGATAACATACTATGTGTTATCGATCGTTAGCATAAAAATATGCTATTGAATGACTATATTCAGGAGAATTTTGTGAATTTCTATTTAATGTTAGTGGCGAATTGACCCCTAAAATTACGTTGACCAAAAAAATTGGAAAAATGGTCCTAACTTGTACCCTAAAAATTTTCCAATTTCAAATTTTAAAAACCAAAATATTTGTGAATTAACAAATATTCGCCACTAAAATTTTCCTTGGTTTATGGCTGTTGGTGTGTGTTATTTTCCACATCATTAGCTGAGTCATTTCACTTAGGTGAGATCGTAGGTCCATGTGTCATTTAGGGGTCATTATGAGATTCTCTTATGCGTCAATGCATTAGCACGTCAGTGCGTCAGTGTGTTAGTGCGCCATATGCATCATTGGGAGTTACACTTCTATTATGGGAATGTAACTCCCCCTCTCTACTCGAGTTGTCATGATTACAGCATTGGGGATACTCAGCACCTCCTATATGTACACCCCATTTTATCTATGAGATAGAGGAGAGTTTTGTGGCTTATCAAGGTTCTTCCCATTTGTCGAATCTTTGCATGCACATTCGGTTGATGCTCACTCCTCCCGAGATCTCTTCACGTTGCCATTCACATGTTCGTTGATGTGCACATCGTCCCTCGTAATCCTCGATTGTGAGTTTTAAACCCTATTTCATGGTATCAGAGTGGATCTTGTGAATCCATGCACTCCTCGGCATTTTTGTGCATTTTTAAAGCACGGCATGATATCCAGTTCTCGTTGCATATGTCATAATGGATATTCCATTCGTGTGCTTCTTGCATTGATTTAGGATTTCATACATCTTGTTTGGAGATTATTTGTGTGATCGTGGGTGTTTTTGGGGTGTTTGTGGTTTTTCAGCTTTTGCATGCATTGTCCTTGGTTTTTGATGATCTCTTCTTGGTCTATCATGGGTTGGTTTTGAACTTGCAGCTGTTGCATTGGTCATTTCTTTAGCATGCACAGCTCATGTTCGTTGCATTGGATCGTGTTGTCAATGTTGTATACTCAGACTAATCAAAGCTTTTTTTTCTCTTATGTGGATGTTTTTTACCTTTAGTGATCGGGACCTATTTTGTTTGGTGCCTTCTACCATGGTTTCCCAGTTCGAAGTCTCACCTTGTAAAATTTTGATTGGCTCGATTCCTTCTTCGCTTTGTGCATTGGAGCTCTCACTTTGCCTTGGACTCGGCTAAACGTGGTTTTTTTTTGGTTGCTCATTTCTCTTGTTGTTCGTGGCTTGTGGCTTGTGCATTGCTCCATTTGCACGTCATTCTCTATGTTCAACCATGATTCTGGCTATTTATTGGCACGTGAAGGTCTTGGTGTATATGTCGGTGGAGGAAACAATGATTCCAAAGCCTTGTTCGTTCAGTTGCTCAGCACATATTCTTCCGACTATTCTGCGTTACCTCCTTTACGACCTACATTTTTCTCCTCTGCTCATCCATTTCTCTATAGCCGCTTGCACATATCACGTGGCTATAAAACACCATGGCCACCATTTGCACTAGCTCCAATATGGTCATTTCTGGTCTCCCTCGGCATATGAGCGTCTCTGTGTAGTCGACTCGGAGTTAGTGCTAACTGACTCCACTTTGAGTCACTCCCAACGTAAATTTTGCTGAATTTTGACTGTGACACCATTGCCGCCTAACTCAAGAGGCTCTTCATCTCCCACCTCGGTGGTCTTGCGCTCAACTCACCGTCGCACAATGGTTTTACCCACCATCTTACGCGTGGTCGACTTATTTGGTCTCCGTCTTTGATATGGCGTGACTAAATAACATGGGCCCACATCCTTTTATAATTTTTGTAGGTTAAAAAAATCCATTTTGTAATGTTTTAAGGTTAAAAACATTCATGCACGTCATTGTAATAAATTTTAGGCTCTGGTTTTTCTTGTTTTAATGTCCTTCATTTGTGTGTCGAATACGAAGGGCGAGGTTTGGGGTTGGCAGGAGGCTAATCCCCCTCTCAAGCAAATCAAAATATGCCTAAAATTTGATGCCATTTCCAATGGGTACCCACACGACACCCTTTGCACCCATTTCGGGCACTTTTTTAATCCGTTTGTAGGGCCTATTGACATTTTCCATTAGTTGTGGGAATCATCTTTTTGCTATAACTTTTGACTCACTACTCATTTTTGAGCACTTATTTAGTAAAAGTTACATTATTTTTCACACATTACATGATGACATTGTAAGTTTTGTAAATGCACTACTTTATAAAGTGCCACATTCGGGGGGTTGACTAGTACTCTTGGGCTTTCACACGCAGACGCATTATTGGCCGAGTCTGACATCTTGCTTTTGTGCATATTGCATTTGTCATCATGGAGAGTGCTCTTTCCAGACTTGAGCATCGTAGGATCACTTTACATCATCCACCACTTCTCACCAAGAGAGGGAACTATTCAGCTTGGCGTGCTTCCATGGAATGCTACTTCGCTCATGAGGGTCTTTCACCCTTCTTACTTGGGCCCGTTCCTACACCCATTGATCATCGTCATCTGGAGAACTTTCTTGACACTTATGACCATGTATTTGGTCACTTGATGATGCATGTCTCTAGATCTCTCTAGTTTCATGTGGCAGACTTAGATCCACCCCACTGTGTTTGGAGCATTCTTCAATCCCTCTATGGAGACCCTTCACATACTACCACCATTTTTACTGCTGTTGATTCATTTGTCTCCTCTTCTTCATGTGATGATAGTTCCATTGATATAGACTCACTTGGTTCTACTTCTAATGACAAGGATTATGAACCCAGTTCTAATGTCGAGAGTACTACAGAGGACTCTTCTCATCTTTCTCTTACTATTCCAGAGAGTTTTGACACATCCCACATCTCATCAGATATCGAGCAGTCTCCTACACAATCTCATACAGTCATCACACCCACCTCTTTTCCACCTTCAGTGTGTGAGGCCCCTTTCACTTCTCTACCTTCATTAAATGAATCATACCTATCTGATATCACTCTTCTATTTGTTGAGCCCCCTCATTGGGACGAGTATCTACCTGACCTTAGTCATCTTTTCACAGAGTACACTTTTGATGCAAAGTCAAGTTACGCATCCATCTATAGGTATTTCAGAGGAGTTCATCATCTCTGTTGTTGGGAGTGCCCCTTCTGGAACTCTTACCAGTTCTACTTTTCCAGAGACCTTCATTGATCCACCCTTGCTTGTGGATCCATTTTCTGTTGTGGGGGATGTTTTGTTTCCTTCACATCAAATTGGACATCCTTTCTACAGGTGTTCACCCTTCATACTATGATAGTTCTGCACTCGTGACATTACCTTTGGTTGCTTTGCACTCACTTGCTAGACCTATGTCACACTTTCATGGACCAGACTCAGAGTTCTTCATGCTTCTACCTTCGGTTTCCTTTGTAGAGTGGGAAGACTACCAGCACGACATTTATGTCCTTCCTAAGGGTAGGCACCCAGTTCGGTGTGGGTGTCTCTTCTTGGTCTAGAGGCGTAGAAGACCTCATCATCAAAATTCTTCTGGGAGACCTCCTAGAGCTGCAAAGTTTAGATCCGTCCATGGAATCTTCTACATTCCTCTCGTCTCCCTCTTCTTCTTTCTTCTTCTTCTTTCCAAGAGATTGCCTCTTTGTACATGGGTACCTTTTTAGGCTCGCAAATACATGTCCAAGACCCATTTTTTCATCTTTCTTAGATTAGAGAGTGTTTTTCCCTTATGGTGGATGTTTTTCCCGCTGGGTTTTCTTTCACTGCTTGGGATCTTCTTGTTGTACATGGGTACCTCATCAGGCTTTGTTCCGGGACCCATTTCTCGTTTCTGACTTTCCACCTCATCCTAAGTTATGATGAAGGGGGTGTTGGTGTGTGTTATTTTCCACATCATTAGGTGAGTCATCTCACTTAGGTGAGATTATAGGTCCATGTGTCATTTAGGGGTCATTATGAGATTCTTTTACACGTCAATGCATCAGCACGTCGGTGCGTCCAATGGGAGTTACACTTTTATTCTTGGAATGTAACTCCCCTCTCTACTCGAGTTTTCATGATTGTAGCAAGGGGGTTACTCGGCACCTCCTATATTTAGAACCCATTTGATCTATAAGATAGAGGAGATTTTTGTGGCTTATCAAGGTTCTTCCCATTTGTCAAATATTTTCATGCACATTCGGTTGGTTCTCGATCCTCCCGAGATCTCTTCACGCTGTCGTTCGCAAAATTCAGCGGGAAAACCACCAACCCCTAGAAATATCAAATTTATTCCCAAATCAGGTGACCCAAACAAACATTATAATTGGTTCCCCATTACTTTGTTTAACATATCATTTCATATTACTTGCTAAATATTTGGCTAACATGATTTCTAATCTTCTACCCTTAATTATTCGCAGTGAGAAAACTAGATTTATTAAGAATAGGTATATTCTTGATAACATTATAGCTATCTAGGAAGGTATGGAATGGGCTCGTCTCTCCTCTCAATAGGATCTATTTATCAAGATTGATTTTTCTAAATCATATGATAAAATTGAATGGTCTTTCATCTTAGCTATGCTCTAAGCCCTAGGGTTTGGTTCTTGCTTTGTTCGGACTGTGAAAATTCTCTTTAAAAATTTTGGCGCCTATATTACAATCAATGGTGCCCATTCTTCCAGTTTTCCTTATTTATATACTATTTTAAAGTTTCCCCCTAACTCCTTCCCTTTATGTGTTGGTTGTTAAAGGATTTATCATCTTCTATCTCAAAGTAATTCTAAAGGACTAGTAAAAGGTATTTATTTTCCTTCTACTACTCAAACCAAATTATTAATGGTCATTTTGTTGATGATTATTTTCTCACACTTTTGGAGGAGAAATTTTTTCATCATGCACTAGATTTTCTTGACACTTTATATCTGGCTTTGGGCTCTGCTATTCAATGGGATAAAACTCAATGTTATCGAAAATATTAGACTCCCATTCCCACATGGTTCATTGATGTGCAATGGATCTGGATCAAGTATGGGGTGTGCGGTGGAGTTCATTATTTCTTGGGATCCCTTTCACCTTTCAGGATTCTTAAGATAAGCTCTGGTCTTATGTGGTCCAATGAGTTGAACACAAGATATCTTATTAGATCACCAAACCTCTTTCTCTTGCAGGGAAATTTCAGATTTTCTCTAAGGTTTTGGCTGCCACACATGTGTACTACTCTTCATGTTGGGCTCCATCCAATGTTACTTATGCCAAACTTGAGAAGCTTCTTCGTGATTTCCATTTGGCCCAATCGAAGGTCACCAGGGTTTTCAGGGGTTGTTTTGGATATTTTTTACATGCCTAAAGAATTTGGTGGTCTGCACTTAATTGATGTTAAACACCAGGGGTGGGATCTTTGTGATAAATGGACTTTGCATAGTCTGTAAGGGAATGAATCTTTGAAAAATATCCTTCGACCTAGTATTTTTCAAGGTGTTCCCCTCATAAGACAAGATTGGAAGGGTATTAACTTTCAATCCCTTCTTCTCTGTCCTTCTTGATTAAGATTAAGGGAAATTTTATTTTGCAAAGTATTTGGAAGGCATGGGAATCTCTCAAACCACACCTTATCTGGGTTGGAAATGGTTTTAGATCTAAAATATCCCTTAATTTTTTTCTTTCTTTGGTAGCCCTCTCTCTTTTCTTACCATGATTCACCTTTGACTTTGGCCCCTTGGGCTAAAGCCCTCAATTTTTAAAAGGGAATTAAATATGTTGGGGATTTTTTCTGCAATAACTCTCATTCTTGGATTTCTTGGGAGACTTTAGCTTTAAAATTCCACCTTCTTCCTACATATGTTGCTCCTATCCAACAATTAATTACGTGCATTCCTAAAGATTATTTGCATAAGATAGGACTTACCTCTGGAGTTCCTTGGTGGTGAGACTAGAATTGGCCTACTACTACCCCCTTTCGCAGATATAAACCTTCCCTTGGTTATTCTCTTTTACACCTCGTTTAGTTGACAAAGACATGCTCAATAGGAATTGGTCTCTTTCTTCCTCGGCCTCGGTATGGTCTAGTCACTTCATGAGGGTTTTTTCATACATTATTAAGCCTAAGAAAGCTTCTTTCCTTTGGTTCCTTCTTCACCAAGGTTTTGTTGATCCAAAATCACAAGCACCCTTGGATCTTTGGTCGAGTTTCTAGGTTGACCACACTATCATCCAGTGTGATTGCATAACATTCAAACCTCTCTACAAGTGTGGGACTTGTAAACGAGAGAGGAATCTCCAGAGAAGGCTGGTTCCTGCTCCTAAACTACCCGCCATGAGCTATTCCAAAGTGCATGCGAACTAATCTAATCCTAATCTAACCGTGCAAGGAGACAGAGAGAGAGATAGAAAAGGGAAAATAGCAAAATCCTACACTAAAACGGTGATACGCTAGAGAAGGAGAATGTTGAACATCTATCAACATTGCCATGGAACAAGAAGAGGTGAGCAATGGGAAGAATGGACAGACGCATCATAGGCCCAAGGATAGATTTCACACAAAAATGTCCCAAAACTCCATGAACACAGCTCCAGGACTGTAATGAGCATTCAAACATGCATGATACCTGCAATGAAGAGAGGCAAGAAGAAAACAAGCAAAAATGAGCAAGGATGGACGGATGCATCACAAAACATGTTTTGTTGCTCCTAAGTTTGCAGAACATCATTTCATTAGTAAAAGGCAAAAACGCCATTACAGAGCGGGGAGGAGGTTAGAACTCCATTTTCAACCACTGGAGAAGAAAAGAAGGGAGGAGGCTAGAGAGAAGAGAAGAACCACCTATAATAATGAGCCAAATCGCTTTTTACAATGCATGGGTCGAGCCGGGAGAGAGAAACATGGGAAAATGTGTAAGCAGAAACCATTGACAAAAACACATTCTTCATTAAATTGGTGGTTAAAACATCACTTCTAGCCATCTTTGAAGAAGAATGCGACCCATGTGTGTTAAAATCAGTAGTTAAAACGCGATTCTGCCGCCGTCTTGAAGAAGAATGCGACCCATTTGCATTAAAACTGGTTGTTGAAATGTCAGTTCTGCCATGAACACGTGTCAGAGCCTTTTCTCAATTTTATCTCTTTAGACTGCACCAAAATTCTAGATTAACCTCGAAATCATGTAGAGAATTTCATGAGATTTCCGTTGATATAAAGAACGTGCAAATCCGAGCTCTGGATCGGAAGATATGGAGATCTGAAGATTTAGGGCACGAAACAGCGGAACGGATTTTTAAATTTTTTCCCGCGCTCTGCCACCTGGATGACATGTGGCATGCATTGATTGGTCACGTAATTCTCTCTCCTTCCCTGTCCCGCGGGTTTTCCTTGAAAACTTTGACTTTTTGATGATTTGGAACATTTTTTACTTTTCCTCCGCGCCCCGCCACTTGGGACGCGTGGCATGCATTGATTGGTCAATAGGGGATGGGGGCAGACCTTCGCTTTTAGCTTTCCAACCAAAACTCTTGCTAAACTATCTAACTCCTCCCTAAACTCCACATTCCTTGCTCAATAGGACATGTGTCCTCTTCTGATTGGCTCGGGCTGACCCTTCAAAACTCGCCCTTTGACTTTTGGACTTTTCTCCTTGTGACACGTGTCATGATTTGGTTGGTCCGCGGGTCTGCCGGCTCTTTCGCGCCCTTCGCGTCTTTTTGTCCCGGACGTCCCAGTGTTGTTTGGGACAGAATCCTCGATCCGCCTTTGAAATGGGCTTCCTCATCTCTTTTCGCCGGTGACACATGTCATGATTTGATTGGTTCTCGGCTTTTTCGCCATCCGCGTCTTCGCGTCCCTTTGTCCGGATGTCCCAAATCGAAATTCCTCATTTCGGCCAAACCAAAGTTCGCGTCTTCCGCGTACATTTTTTCCAACTACTTAGTGTGAGAGTTCTCCATTTCGGCCAATCCAAGGCGGTTTACATCCTCAAGGCCTAAATGTCCCAAGCAGCTTAGTCGATTTTCCTTCTTCTTGGCCGAACCGGCTTTCCGCGTCCCACGCGTCCCGACGGCCCGATTGTTCCTTTGCGAAATTTCTCCTTTTCGGCCGAACCGTAGGCGGTTCGCGCCCTTCGCATCCATTTGTCCCAGATGTCCCTTTGCTTCGCGGGCCGCCTGGAGGCTTTTCGGCCGATCCGCGCCTTGATGTCCCAATTGTTCCAACTTTTGCGAGGACTAGGACTTAGCCAATTTTCACGATTTTTCCTGTTCCAAGCTTGTTTTTGCCACTTTTTCACCTTTCCTCAGAGCTTGCTCTTTCCTTCTTCGGCCGGGGAGTTAGAAAAAAATCTGAGGGGACCCTAGAAACATGATTTTTGCCCTGAATCAATCCATTTTCCTGGGACTTGAGAATTTAATGCATGTTATCAAAATTACCCTGGGGGTGAATTTTAGATAACAATTGGTGACTCAGTGGGGTCATCTGCCTGCTAGATGAAGTTACCAGTTGCCTGAAGCATCCATTGGGCATGGAGTCATGGGTTGTAAACTGCGAGAATCGATCGAACTTTGAAAACCTCCCTCTGAACCACTTGAAACCCACCGGACATGGAGTCATTCTCACCAAAATGCCACTGGAATGAACTGTGCAAGAGCAAAACCAGAACCACAAAAACTATGTACAGAACTGAAAATCATACGTGCTCCAAATGGAACATGCGAGTGTGCACAAGCACTTCTTCCTGCTGAAAGCAAACCTACCTACCTATTCTAAGCGGGGCAAAGGAAAGCTAAACAAACCCCTGCGATTGGTTGTGAGAAATAGCTTCCCTTTCTCAAAAGTGGCAGCCATGCAATTGATTTGGAGCTGATCATGGCTGTTAGGATGAGTGGAAAATCAACAAGAAGCTGGTCTTCCACCCAAATCATCAAGGTATCAGCTGAAGGAAAATTCAATACCTCTTTTAGTTGCTCTGCATTTGGATTGAAGAGGTATGACAGCTGATCCTTGGTACTTTGTAGCTCATCCTCATGCTCGGAAGCAAGCATGACTGGTTGTGACTTCTCCTTTGGCTCCAATGAAGCCAAATACCTGATTGGGTAAGGTCTAATCCGTTTGATATGCCCATAGCTCTGATTTTCAACCCCAAGAATGGAGTCTTCTTGTAGACCCTCCTGAATGGATGGTGTGGAAGAAATGGTGAAATTTTTATGTACTTTCTCTTCCTCCAATGAAGAACATGAAAGATTTAAATCTTCCAATCTTGATTCCGAAGAGTTGCTATAAGATGCAGCTGCTGCAAATGAATGTTCTCCTCCATGACAGCAGGCTCTAGTGTTTGGAATGTGGATGATGAAAGAGAAAATGGTGGAAACTCAACCGGTTCTTCTCCATCAAAATAATCCTCCAAATCTGACAGATAAACTGCCTCATGACTGCCCTGCTGCAAATGTTCAATCTCTCCCATGGTGTCCTCTTGATCTGCAACTTGATCACCATGGTTTCCTTCACCCTCCAGCATTGAGTTTGAGAGATCAAACTCCTCTTGACTAGAACTTGAGAGGGGTGAAGTAGAAAGAACTGAAGGTTCTCCTGTAGCCTGCTTTGTGCTCAAAGCTCTTGGATCTGCACTTTTCCTTCCACAACTAGAATGTGCCCCTCTTCTTTTGGATTTGGAGCAGCTTCTCCTTCCTCCAATGTTTGAATACAACCTTGCTCTTGATTGAACTCTTCCTTTAGCATGAAGTTTGTCAAGTCAAACTCTTCAATCTGCTGCTCTAGAGGACAAGTTGGGACTGCAAGAATTTCTTCTTCTGCTGCAACAAAATTAGTCCTAGCCACCATTTGTTCTCCAACCTCATCTGAAGGTTTCATCAGCAGAGGGATCTTCTTCATCCCAAATTTAAGAGCCAAACTTACTAAGCTCTTAATCATTTATTCTTTTCTTAGCTCTTCCTCTTCTTTGTCCTTGATGTGATTTTTGCAATTTCTTCTTCCCCACATGGAATTGGGAATGCAAGAGGAGGGATGGGTTGTAACTCAATTGATTTGGAATTTTTGTGTGGTGGTGGAGGTAGAAACTCTTGTTTCTTTGGAGGAGGGGTATTTCTGTTAGCTCTTGTGGAGGGGATGACTGTTTGGAAGGAAAAAGGAAAGAAGAATTGAGGTGTGGTGGAAGACTGAGAGGTGGAGACATGGATTCAACACTTGGGACAGCAGATGGGGAGTTTAGAATTTGCAATTCCAAATGAGATGGTGCTGCTTGAGTAATGGAAAGAGAAAGACCAGATGATGGTGTAGAACTTACCCATTGACAAGGTTGTTCAACAACAAGTGTGTAGGCCTCTATTTCTGCTGTCCATTGTGCAAGTTGGGGCAGCATCTTCATCATGAAGTCCAGCTTCTCCTGAGGGCTGAAGTGTCTTGGAAAAGGGCCTCCCCATGGACAAGGAGTCCTGCAACCAATTCTGAAAGCTCTCATTTGAGTACATTGCTGCTCTGGATGCACCATCTTTACCTCCATCTTTTGGATTTTCTCAAATGAGACCAGCATCTTGCATCGATGGTCTTCATTATATGCATACTCTTGCTCTTGATGGACTTTATAGCCAAAGTGACTTTGTTGCTTGCTGTTCGTATGAGTATGCACGCTAATCCCGAACTTGTTCAAAATGCTGATTTGGAGGATTTGTAAAACATGTAAGAGGTGTGATATCTTGTTGCTGTTGTAAATGTGAGTTCCATGATGGAAATGAAGTCATGATTGCACAACTTCATGGGATGGAAAAGAATGAAAGAGATGGAAAGAAATATGGATGGAAATGGATGGAAAATGGGTCTGCAACTTCGTAAATGGGTTCTTTGATCGGATGGAGTCGCCGAGATGTGTTTGTAAGTGCCTCCAAAGGATGAAATTTTCACAGGAACACACCAACTGCAAAAGATGAAGTGGAAGACCTCTAAGGTCCCACCGGTGTGCCAAAGCTGTTAGTGCGGTCGCACACGGTGGCTTAAGATTTTTTTGCTGTTTGATAATGAGACACCTCGAAAAATGGAACTCTAACTTCGTGATGTCCCCCGGCGTGCCAAAAGCGTTGATGCAAAATCACAAAGCACCCACGGATTCAGTCAAGTTTCTAGGTTGACCATACTATCATCCAGTGTGATTGCACAACATTGAAACCTCTCTACAAGTGTGGGACTTGTAAAACGAGAGAGGAATCTCCAGAGAAGGCTGGTTCCTACTCCTAAACTACCTGCCACAAGCTATTCCCGGTGCAAAGTGAGCTAATCTAATCCTAATCTAACCATGCCAAGGAGACAAAGAGAGAGAGAGAGAGAAAAGGGAAAAACAACAAAATCCTACACTAAAACGGTGATACACTAGAGAAGGAGAATGTTGAACATCTATCAAAACTTCCATGGAACAAGAAGAGGTGAGCAATGGGAAGGATGGATAGACGCATCATAGGCCCAAGGATAGATTTCACACAGAAAATGTCCCAAAACTCCATGAACACAGCTCTAGACCTGTAATGAACATTCAAACATGCACAGATACCTGCAATGAAGAGAGGCAAGAAGAAAACAAGCAAAAATGAGCAAGGATGGACAGATGCATCACAAAACACGTTTTGTTGCTCCATAAGTTTGCACAGAACATCATTTCATTAGTAAAAGGAAAAAAATGCCATTATAGAGCAGGGAGGAGGTTCGAACTCCATTTTCAACCCTGGAGAAGAAAAGAAGGGAGGCCAGAGCTGAAGAGAAGAACCACCTATAATAATGAGCCAAATCTGGCTTTTTTACAATGCATGGGTCGAGCCCAGGAGAGAGAAACATGGGAAAACGTGTAAGCAGTACAACCATTGACCAAAACGCATTCTTCATTAAATTGGTGGTTGAAACATCACTTCTGGCCATGCTGAAGAAGAATGCGACCCATGTGCGTTAAATCGGTAGTTGAAACGTCAGTTCTCGCCATGCTGAAGAAGAATGCGACCCATTTGCATTAAAACTGGTTGTTGAAAGCGTCAGTTCTGCCATGAACACGTGTCAGAGCCTTTTCTCAATTTTCTCTCTTCAGACTACACCAAAATTCCAAATTAACCCCGAAATCATGTAGAGAATTTCATGAGCTTTCCGTTGATATAAAGAACGTGCAAATCCGAGCTCTGGATCGGAAGATATGGAAATCTGAAGATTTAGGGCACAAAAGCAGTGAGCAATTTTTAAATTTTTTCCGCACTTTGCCACCTGGATGACACGTGGCATGCATTGATTGGTCGCGTAATTCTCTCTCCTTCCCTATCCCACGGGTTTTCTTTGAAAATTTTGACTTTTTGATGATTTGGAACATTTTTTACTTTTCCTTCGTGCCCCCGCCACTTGAGACGCGTGGCATGCATTGATTGGTCGACGACAAGTGCGGGCATACCTTCACTTTTAGCTTTCCGACCAAAACTCTTGCTAAACTATCTAACTCCTCCCCGAGCTCCGCATCCCTTGCTCAATAGGACACGTGTCCTCTTCCGATTGGCTTGGGCTGACCCTTCAAAACTTGCCCTTTGACTTTTGGACTTTTCTCCTTGTGACACGTGTCATGATTTGGTTGGTCCACGGAGTGCATCGGCTCTTCGCGCCCTTCACGTCTTTTTGTCCCGGATGTCCCAATCTTTGTTTGGGGACAGAATCCTCCGATCCTCCCAAAATGGGCTTCCCTGTCCCTTTTCTGCCGGTGACACGTGTCATGATTTGATTGGTTCTCGGCTTTTTCGGCCATCCCCGTCTTCCGCATCCCTTTGTCCCGGATGTCCCAAACTGAAATTCCTCATTTCGGGTGAACTGGCTGGTTCGCGTCTTCTCGCGTACATTTGTTCCAATTGGTTAGTGCGAAAGTTCTCCATTTCGGCCGATCCGGGTGGTTCGTGTCCTCAAGGCCTAAATGTCCCGAGCAGCTTAGTCGATTTTCCTCTTCTTCGGCTGAACCGGCTTTCCGCGTCCCACGTGTCCCGACGGCCCGATTGTTCCTTTGTGAAAGTTCTCCTTTTCGGCCGAACCGGGCGGTTCGCGCCCTTCGCGTCCATTTGTCCCAGATGTCCCTTTGCTTCGCGGGCCGCCTGGAGGCTTTTCGGCCGATCCGCGCCTTGATGTCCCAACTGTTCCAACTTTTGTGAGGACTAGGACTTAGCCAATTTTCACGATTTTTCCTGTTCCAAGCTTGTTTTTGCCGCTTTTTCACCTTTCCTCAGAACTTGCTCTTTCCTTCTTCGGCCAGGGGAGTTAGAAAAAAATCTGAGGGGACCCTAGAAACATGATTTTTGTCCTGAATCAATCCATTTGCCTGGTACTTGAGAATTTAATGCATGTTATCAAAATTACCCCTGGGGGGTGAATTTTAGATAGCAGGTTTTCCTATTGGTTCCCATCTCAAACATTTTGGGCTTAACCCTACCTATTTGTGTTGCAACCAACCGAGGTCTATCAAACACATTTTTTTGTTTTTTCCCTCGTGATCAGATGGCTTGGATATGGATTCAAACAATTTTCCATCCCTTTTCTCCATATTTATCCTCCTGGAAAGTGGTTCTCTTGAGGGATTCAGCCATGTTACCTATAGTTTACAACAAAATTTGGCACATTTTCAGAACTGGAATTTTATTCCACTTATGGAAAGATAGAAATAATTCTATTTTTAAAAATGATTATCTAGATTATGATTTCTCTGTTACTAATAAGGTGGTTGTGATTTCTACTACTATGCTTTAGATTCAAAATCAAGCTGAAAAGGTGCATTTGGAGGTAGAGCATCTCTAGTGTATCCTTGACCATTAGGATTTAGAGCCTTGTGTTCTTATTCGGGTGCCCCGGATGTATCTCTACGCCTCTGCTCACCACCTCAATGCCATCATTTTCCTCTTCTTTCTCATGTTTGGGAAGGGCATCACTATTGGCGGAGCCCTGCTTCTCCACCAAGATGGTGTTCCCCTCAGTTGAGGCTACCTTCACCTACGTCTGCTCCTCTTAGTGGTTATAGTTGGATCATTGTGTATCAATGGATATTCCCTCGCCTAGATCTGTCCATTTCTCCTATAAAGCTTGATGATAGTACTAATGCTGAGCAGAAGAAGGATTCTGGTTGGGATGGCTAGGACCTTATATTTGATGAGGCTCATCCCTCTAGTTTGGGTTGGGTTGATAATCCTGATAGTATTCCTCCTCCTCTGCCACCTGCCACAATGTTTTTTGTTGTTGTTTGATCTTTATGTTATCCTTTTTTATTGATAGTTGAACTATGCGGTTTTAATGTTGGATTTTGAGGTGATCGGCCTCTCTCGAGGCTTTTTGGATTGATTTGATGGAACATTTGGCATTCTGGGGTGTGAATTTTTCTACCCATATTTTTGTATTAATAGCATTGTACATCCTTAGTTTTAATATAAAAGTGTTCTTTTCAATCAAAAAAATAAAACATAGAATTCTCTGTCAAGTGGGGATATCAAATCCATTTTCCCTTGAAAAACCAACAATCATATGGGTTTTCTCCTATTTCACACTTGCACACACGGCTTAACACATTCAACCCGAAAGATATATAAATCAAATGGGTATTAAAAATGTCACAAATATAAGTATATGCAATATATAGAAATTTAACCTAGGGTATTTTATAATAGGAGTCATGTTTTGAGAGGGGATATTAATAATATAATATTGAGAATTAAAACTTGAAAAAGGGTTCATATTTAGTATCCTAAGAAGATTTGTGGAATGCCATAATTTTACTTAGTGAATCCCCTATGTATCATCCAAACCCACATCTTTTCTATTTTGATATTTTTATTCATGTATCACACTACCTTCATGTTCATGTATCGCACTACCTTTTTGACAATTAATTGTATTCTCCATTGGACATATCTTTTTGAATCCAAAGTATTTTTGGATCTAAAGTACGTTTCAACTTTAATATTTCTCAAAAATAATATTATTAGGATGCAAGAGATGATCACATTGCAAAATAGAGAATTTACGATACATTTTTACATCATCTACATAATTTTGTTTCAACTAAGGAGAAGATCGCCAATCTACATTATTAATAATCAACAAAAGAACTTAGAAAAAATTCTATATATTCAACAAAAAAATAAACAAATCATTTAATAAATTTATAATATAAAATGAATGGTAACATTGAATATTAGTAAATATTGATTAGAAAATTCTCAATTTTTTTACAAATTCATATTAAAAAATCATAATCGAATAGTCAATAAAATATTAAATACTTGAGGGACTCTTTATATTACATTTTATTAATTTAACAGGGGTGGGATGGTTATACTACAAGAAAAAGGGTATTGTATCCACAATTTTTCTACATTTTCTTTGTGGATATTTTAGTTGAAATTGTGAATCCAAATTTGTGGACTCCACCCACAATAATTTTGTGGAAACATAAAATGTGACAAAAATGTGAAAAAAACCACATAGAATAATTGTGAGAATTCCACAAATTTTATTTTGTAGAATTTGTCACAATTAAAACATTGTCATATATCCACTATTGGTATTATTGTGACAATTTTCACAATTTTGTGATAAAGTAATGTTTTTGATGGACTAAATCATCACACTTTATTATCATTATTTTGTATAATATTATTCTTATTAATTTTATATAATTTCAAATATTTCAATAATAAAATTTAAATTACATTTTAAATATTAATGTATATCAAAATAAATTTTTAATTAAAAAAATACAAGATTTATTACATTCTAAATCAAAATATTTAACAAATAAAATAATAAATCTATTTTTTAAAATATAAAATTATAGTTTTAAAAACATGTAATATATATATATATATATCTTCTTCCTAAAGAATCGCATGCAATAATTGAAAATATTAAGTGAACTCCTTTATTAAAGATTTAAATATTTTTAAAAGGTTTGTAAATAAATACTTTTTAAAATAAACATTTGAGAATTTTGTTTTATTAAATGAAATTTTCGTTTGAAATATATAATACTTGTATTTTGGGAAAACAAATTAGTTCTAAAACTTATATGGAATAGTTGATTAATAAATTGCAACAATTTTTTTATTTAAATGAAATTTATAGAGAATTATTTTGGCTGAAATTGATATTGTTGAAAATGTTTTCTATTTAGATTGTTAAGATTAGATTATTAAACTCTTGTTTGAGCATGAGTGTTTATTATAGAATTATATTTGGGTTACCCCTGGTATTTTTCAATTTTATTCCTTTGTCTAATTTATATCATTTCACTTTCATTCATTTATTTCATTTATCAAGAAAACATAACAAATTATAAATTACAATAAAAAAATAGAATAATAATTTATTGAAAGAAAATATATTAAATACAAAATAAACAATCAAAATCATCTTTTAACACTATTTTATAAATCTTTAACCATACTCAAAATTTTGAATACATCCCCAAACACCGACTTTAATATTTTGTATGTGAACTTAGTCCTACAAATAAATTGATCCTAAGCTTAATTTTCTTCTAACATCAAAAACTGCTATTTTAGTTAATACATTACTCATGTAAAGACCGTCTCTTTTATCCAACATGCATGCCCTCATAGTATAACTACATATATTTTCCATTACACACCCAAAATATCTTCATCAATATTATCATATGTGTGAGGTGCAGTTCAGCTCCTCATCCCGTGAGCGATGCAATTCGGCTACTCAGAAACCTACCTTCTGTGCTTCACAATAAAAGAATCCACGCTACAATCCAAACTACTCTTCATAGATTTTTTTAAGGATGAGAGTAAAAACACCAACTAAAACCCCTCGCGTGAATGCTCAAAACTAGAGAATAAAATAAAAATAGAGGAGATGAAGTTTATTATTATAGACAGTACTTTCCCGTAGAATCCTCTAAATTTTTATTCTTAATAAATACAGTCCACGTGTATGATGCCATCTCCTTCACACAGATACTTAGAATGGATACATATTTGATTTTGTAACACGGATCACCACCGTGGATGCCTATGCATTGACAAGTATCATTGAAGACATTAAAAATAGATTTCAATCACACGGATCATGGATTGCATTGCATCAAATCGAATTTTCCAAAATACTTTGCTTAGAATATGGAGGATTCATGCATATAACCTCCGTGTCTTTAGGAGATGAAAAACCAACTAAGAATGTGTCTTTTAAAAAACCGTTGCAAAAGAAAAGACTAAATATTTGTTATAATGATAAGTTATCCAAATGCCACATATGGGTATTAAAGAACAATTTTTTTATATTATCCAAAATTTCTTGTGAGACAAATTCCTTAGTATAAAACTTTAACACACTTGGGCTAAATTTAAAAGATTTTTTTAATATTTGTTTAACTTTTAGAAAAATATATAATATACAATAAGATGTACTACTTAATTAACACACTTGGGCTAAATTTAAAATATTTTTTTAATATTTGTTTAATTAATATACAATAATTTACAATATTTTTATTCTAATAAAAATATTTTTTTAATATTAAAATTTTATTTGTGATTTGTATTCTCATTTTTATTCTTTATTATGAATAATTATAACTAAAAAAATATTAGCGAATGTTTAAAATTACATTTATTTTGACGAGACTTAGAAATACTACTATGTATTCACAATTAAGGATTGTGAAAGATTTTTTTACAAAATTAACTCTAGATTGTGTGTGTGCAAGCAGACGTGTCTTTGCGCGTCTTGCGTGCTTGGCGTGTGTATTTAAGCATTATAAATGCTGTGGAATTTTTATTTTTTTCAAATCTTAATTTTTTTCCGAACATGTGGAGAAGAGAATTTTCCATATTAAAATTTTAACAATATGGATATTTCACAACTTTAAATTTGGCTTGAATAAAATTTCAAAAAATATTATTCAATAATTAGAATTGTGATTTTTCCACAATACAATTTGAGAAATGTGGATAATTTAAAAGTTTAAAATTGACTTTTATGAAATAGTGGAGAACCTACAATGTATTTTATAGAATATATCCATTGTATGTTGATAATTCACATATATTCCACAAAATGATATTTTTGTGGATAACAATGTAGATAAATGATCCTATTTCTAGTAGTGTATATAATAAATATCCAATTCTTCCCCTTCTCTAATACACCTAATAGCCTCAACCATTTTATAATGAGAATATTTTTGGAATGTATAGATCCCGTATGTCATTCCCATACGTTATAAATTGACAATTAGAATTCTTTGACCTACATCCTTTAGAACTATTCATCAAACCAACAATATTTCTATAGGAATAAACAAACCCATCTTTACATGTGTGACCATACATTTTATACCCCTTATCAATATTTTCATTAATTTATTATGCATTTAAACATCAACCATAGTATTACATGTTAAACGTATACCCACTAACCATTTCCAATCTTTGAGTAAAAATTCAAGGCCATAGAATGGTAATATGAGAACACTATGATCTTGGTGTACTTTTGATTCAAAATAACGGAGCTCAAAATAAAGAGACCTAAACATGCATCAAATATAGTGGATAGTTGTATCATATATTATCACCTCAATATCTAAAAGGTTCATCCATAGGAGTAAAAGCTTCATTCATTTGCCATGCACCAAATTCTTTGAAATATTTGAACTTTTCATTATACAATTTCATTTATTTTCTTAGAAGTTTCAAATCACCTTGAGAATCATCCTCATAAGGACTATATGGTACATTTCCTTTCCTTTTTAAAATTTATTTAACATAATTGAATACTAACATTTTGTCGACCAATTTTTACCTCCTTGTCTTCATCAAAGTTCTCACAATTAGAAGGACAAGCTCATTTCTTTGGTGCATCCATGAAATAGCTAGACCTTAGGATGGAAAGAACATATGAAGATTGAAGTAGTAGCCATATTAGAATTTTTCTCAAAAATTGAACAATTTTTCCCAATATAATGGCCTTGTCCCATTCCTCTCTTCAAATTCTATCTTTCCTTCATAGTGGAAATCCTCCTTTCCCTAAAATTTTACATTTACTTTAAAATAAGCATCTATATGCTCTATGTGTGTGTACACACACATGCCCATACATGCGCGCCTTTGCACACACACACACACACACACACACACACACACACACACACACACACACACACACACACACACGCGCTGTTGCGCATGCACACTTGCACGCACACACACCCATGCATGCGCACACACACACAAACACAATTAAATCAAATGATAATATATTAAATAAATTTTAAATCCAAAATTTATATCATGTGGTAGGAGCCACCTCTCTCGGGAATCAGAGATTTTTCTATAGAATAACCTGAGTTATGATATGGAGGAGAATAGGATTCATAATTATATAGAGGATGTACGGAATGTACACTATCATCTGAACCACTTACCCTATCTATTAAAAACATATTGTTAAAATTTATTAATGTCTATAATCATACATGCTTGTTTTAATGAAAATACATTTATTTAGGGTTCTTGTAAGACGTAGTGGGTGTAAAATGATATTCATTATTCAATTTGATTAAAAATGAGTGATTAACAAATATGTAATAAAACCAAACAAAATGGAATGATGTACATGGAAAACATGTATAACCTCCACTTAAGATTGGAAGATTTCGATTCATCTTGCATTTATCACAAGAAATTTGAACCAAAATTGTTTACCCTACTTTTTCGTATTGAGAAAAATATGTATATAATTTTTTATGAATTAAACACAACATTTATGCCCTAGTTCTCAAATCACACATTATGCATACCTTAGTTTTCTATATTCAACAAATATTTATGCTCTAGTTTTCTTAAAAGGGAAATGTCAATGGATATTGGAACATTGTTTAAAAAAGAAGAAGAAAGGGCCTCCTAAAAAGGACCTATATCCTCTTCAAATGATGCTTTAATCCCATAAATGATGATTATCAATGTTAATCCCAACAACTATTTTGTTTAGAAGTTTGTTTTTGAACATTGTAGGGAAGTTGTTGGTTATTAACTTGTTCTTTGTTTGTTGTTGGGCTATTTTCCTTTATCTCTGGGTGACCCTTTAGATCATGAAAATTTTACATCTTTCTATTGTTAGGTAAAAGGTAGGGGTCCTTAGAAAAGCTTATTATCCATAAATAAAATCTACAGGGTATATATGGTACTTTTAGTGTTAAATACAAATGTAATTTTTAGTATTTTCGATGACTTAATTAGCAACATTACTAAGAACAACCAAACATCACAAAAGTAAGATGTAAAAAATGTCACAAGGAAGTTACTTAATACATTGCACCAAATTCAAAGACTTAGGAGGGACAAAACCTCACAAAGTAAGTTACATATAACATGCCGATCTAATATCACTTCGTATAGTCGATAATTACAACATCAACTTAATTTCAACCTCTATAGTATTGAAGTTAAGCTTACGAATTTAAATATGACTTTAGCATTCCAAAAATAACACATGCGACTTTATGGCAACTATTGGATGTGACTTTAAATGATCAAAATGTTGTAGTGGAAAAATGAATGTAGTTGAAATATAGAAATACACCATGTGCAAAGGAATTTGAGGATATTTACATTGATGAGAAAATATTCTCCACATTTCTTGTGTTAACAAAAATATTAGTATTAAACACAAGTATCATATGTAAAAAAAAAAAAAATTTAAATAGTTGTAGATGATCAATGTAGGTAAATGAGATTACATATATTCCTACAATCAAATCAATCTCTCTTGTACTATGTTTGAAGTGGAAATGTAAATGTTGTTTATAAAATTTTCAAGGTACTTTAGGAAGAGCCTAATATCAACATTAAAATATCACAACAAATGGTGAACATTGAAGAATAAATGGAAAAACTAAAAGATGACCAAGTGATATATTTCAAAATAAAAATTGTTATTGATATTGCAATTTTGATCTATTTTTGTTATTCTATTTCTTTTTGTTGTTTAGATAGTTATATTTTGAGCTAGCATTTTCAATTAAAACAAAATTGCAACCCCTATTTTTTCCCATGCTAATTTAATTTCTACCTTTCTATAAGTGGATATGCACAATTCCAAACTTTGTTGAACACATATTTGGAGTGACTACTTATTGGCTACAACTTACATTAATTATGCTTACACATAATCATCTTGAAAACAAGCTAAGAGATCTTTTAAAAGATTTTTCTACTAGTTTAAAACATGTTCCAAAACAAGTGATGTTTTAGTGTCATCCATCTAAAAGTGATCAAGTTAATATATATATCATACACAATTAAAAATCAACACTTTGCAACATGTTTCAAAATTTATATTTGTGGAATGGTTCTCCATTATGATTTTTATATTTTCCATATTAATTAATATGTATTATTTTGAAACAATACCACCTCTCCTTGTTATTGTAAGTTGGTAGGCATCTTTTTATTAGACCGTCAAACAAGTTCTCTTTTGTGTAGCTTAAAAATATCATGGTGGAATTTTTCATCCCTATTACTCACACTAAATACTAACATATCTCTTGCAACACTCTTTTGACGATATACATGTGTGATTCGATATAAATATGGGCACACCTTCTCTATGATTTTGTAGTCATTTCTTAGTTAATGTTGTAGGTCAAATTTATTATTGTTAGGTTTCAATGCAAGTGTCCTCACTCTTCAAGGGTATTTATAAATAAAATTCAGTTTTAATTATTTGACATTCAAGTAGGAAAAAAATGAAGCTTTGCCAAAATCAATTTGTAAGAGTTGAAGGTCTCTTCTTTTATGGAATATAATCAACAAAGTAGAAAAAGATAGTCGAAGTTATCTCTTAGGAAATATCTCGGCACCATTTGTATCAAAAATCTTTGTATGAATGAAAACTTTGAGAAGTGGAAAAGATATAAAAATAGAAAAAGTGGAAGAGCATAAACTTGGTTTTTTGAAGTGAGAGCATTGAAATAATAATTTCAAGGTTCGTGGAGTCTCCAAAAGATTCGCATTGGTAATCGGGATAAAAGATACCAAGATATCTAACTTGAACCAAAAACCATGGAATATTTAATTCCACATTACATAATTTCAAATTCATATGCCATATGAATAGTGACATATTGCAACATTGATGACATGTTTAGAATGTTCCATGTCAAATTCATAAATCTTTGTTGAATTATCAAGTCTAAAAGGTAGTTTGTCCCATGTGATAGGTCTAAATGTAATCTTGTCTTAATCAAAAGTCCACAATGAGTCTTAACAAGCCACACTAGTGACAATTCTAAATGGTATTTTGTCTCGGTCAAGTATCACCTACGATGAGTGTCTCACTCAAAGAGGTGATATCCAATTTAGTAGTTTCGAGAGACATCTTCATTTTGTGCCTATACAATAAAAATTGGGTATTCAAATCCCCAATTAATCACTTGGTGACGTTTTAAGATAGTTCAACTTAAAAAGCAATTACAAAAACAACACCTTCAACACGGGCACATTAGATGTATCAAGTTATCTCTTAAAGGATATCTTGGTGCCTTTTCTATCGAAGGATTGTGGCAATAACAACTTTTAAAAAAATCAAGGAAAAAGAAAAAAGTGGAAGAAATGATATTTGGTTTACTGAAAAAGGGAGCAATGAAATAGCAATTTATTTAATTATGTGATGTTTAAGATATTGTAATACCAGTATACTATAATTGTGATTAAGGAGGAGTGATACAATTTATAATCCCAACCACCCACACAAATAGTGACAATCTCCTACAACACTATTTTGATAATGCGTGATCCTAACGAAGTCTGGACACACTTTCTCTAGGATACTGTAGTCAGCTCTTTGTTAATAAAATATGTCGAATTTATTATTGTTAAGTGTGAAGGGGAGTGGCCTCACCCTTGATTAAGGGTCGCTACAAACAGAAGCCAGTTTCATTTATTTTGCGTCAAAGCAAGAAAGCAATGAAGCTATGCCAAAATCACTTTGTAAAGTGCAAAAGCTTTCTTCTTTTGTTGGATATAAATATAATCAAATTTAAATTTCTTTGTTTTATTTTGTTGTCTACTTCACTTTCATGTTTCCCACAGATCCGTTTTCATCACTCACTAAAATTTTAGAAAATATTTTTATTTTTATGTAACCCCTTTACTCATATTCAAATTTTATTATTTACAATGATATTGCATATTTTTATTTACTATGTGCCCCCTTTGCTTTCTATTGTACACGAAAGAATTTAGGCCTGTCGGCAGTGAATAGTTTATTACAATCTAGGCACCAACAATACTGGAATTAACATGCATGGCTAAATTGAAATAATGAGCTGTGATATTATTGGGCTATTTAACCGTGCGCATAGAAAAACTAAAGAAACAACCAAATTCAGAAAGAAAACATAATAATAGAGGAAGAATCTGGTTAAGGCGAGGCCAGAGTGGAAGTGCTGGGTATATCTGAAAGCGGCGCGGAGTTTGAAATCAGTGTTAGAATCTCCTGCGAGCTCGATACGCTGTCTGATTCAGAAACAGTGTCATATACAAAGTCTTCCCAGTATGGAGCTTTAGGCATTGCAGATGGGAGATTAGGCATGGGTGCTTCAAAGTTTAAGAGCTGCAGCACTTGTATTATTTGGGGCCTTGTATAAGGATCCGGATGAGAGCACCATAATCCTATCACCATCAGCATCTCCATTTCTTCTCTGTCATACTCTCCATTCAAACTGCTGTCCACTGCATCGAATAGTCTGTCTTCCCCATACAAATTCCAAACCCACTCAACAAGCCACGTCTTGGGTTTTTCCTGGTTAAACTCGAGGGCCCTCCTTCCGCAGGCGATTTCCAAAGCAACGGCGCCAAAGCTGAACACATCTGATTCTGGGCTGGATAGTCCAGTGACTGCACATTCTGGAGCCATGTACCCTACATTTCCTGCCATAATGGAGTTTTCAGACCCTTGACGATCATGCTTTGACACCAGGCGTGCCAATCCCAAGTCTCCCAGCTTTGCATTGAATTCAGAATCGAGCATTACATTGCTGGATTTCACGTTTTTGTGCACCACACATTCATCCCATAACTCGTGCAGGTAGAGTAGCGCAGACGCAATGTCGGAGGCAATTTTATAACTTCGCTTCCAAGTTAGACAGCTTCCTCTCCTTTCGCCAAACAGGTGATTTTCCAGACTTCCATTAGGCATATACTCGTAGATCACAAGAAGTTGCCCCCTCTCATGGCACCACCCCAACAGCCGAACCAAATTCGGATGGCGGACAGTGTTTATTTTATTTATTTCTGTAACATATTCTTCTACCCCTTGCTTTGATCTCGGCGACGCAGATATGCGCTTCACTGCAACTTTTTCGTTTGTTGAATTCAACAAAACTCCTTTATAAACATCTTCGAATCCTCCTCGCCCCAGATTTTCTGGTTCGCTGAAATGATCGGTGCTCGCACTCAGCTCCGCGTATGAAAATCTACGCGGAAAACTATCGAGCGATACAATATCCTTCATTTGCTCTTCCGATGATAGTCGTTGTTGTCTTGCGCACCAACAAAGCACAAATCCAACCGACATACCTGAAAGCAAGCAACAAACAGAAGTGATTACCACAACTAATTTTGAAGAAATCTGCCCCTCAATTGGCGGACGCGAAAATCTGCTCGTATCGTCCGCCGACGGTGCCGGTGGCGGCGGCGGCGATAATCTGTTCGTCTTGACGGGTGGCGGCTCGAATGATTTGTCGGTCTTAAACACGGGCTCAGAAATGACGCTGTGGAAGCTCCAAGAAATCAATCGATGAATCCCGTTCGACTCGCAAGCCGCAGCTGAGAACCCGACCAAAACATTTTCAGGAAGATGTTTCTTCAGATTTATTTCGTATGACAAGTATACCGGTTCTTGCCCATTGGATTCACACGATACAGAGACATTCAATGTTTTTTTCCCGCGGTAATCAATCGAAGCGTCCCATATTTTTCCGTCATGCAGCGGTTGATCCAGAGTAACATTATGTACAGACGTGACATTATTGACATTAATACCCACATGATTGTCGCTGGGATCCCAAGTATTTTTAAATGTGTCAAATTCAACAGCTACAATTTGGCGGTGGGATGATGCTTTAGGATTGCCCATATCAAAAACGCCGAGTCCTCCACGATCTGTTCTGTATTTCACATGGCGTCCGGATTCGACAGGTGCCATGAAGAAAGAAAATCCATCACCGCCATAACTCTGGCTACTCCACTTGATTTGGAATCTAAAATGTGTCCTGAAATTGGCAACTGCATTAGTAGAAGCATTCCAAAGCTTAATAGTTTTCCTGTAAGAAACTTTCCCAACACTTCCATGTGTTGGCAAATCCTTGCTCTGAGTAAGCTGTACTCCACTTCCATTTACGAAAATAGCATCCCCGTCGAGCACAAGAAAACGAGGATTTGCAGTGGAAGCATTCATTCGGAAGGTAACTTGAACATTTTCAATTTCAGTCGTGAAAATGTGTAAAATGAGACATTGCGATACAACAACAAATAGCGCAACCGCCGTCAAAGATTTTATGGCCATTGCAGAGTAGTTTGCATGCAAATGGGTTTAGGAAAGGGATACTTCAGTACAGAATGCTTCCTCCTCCATGACCGCAATGGTTCGATTTGACGGTCGACCTCCCCTGTCATGGAATTTTTTCATCAAACTTGAATTTGTTTCCCTCTATAAACCAACCAAAGATATGAGATTTGACGTGTGTATGATGCATAGATGACATTTAACATCTGTATCACGCATATTCGGCAGTTTTTAATGTATTTTATGTAATCCCCAGTTTTTGTGCACTTAGCAGGGTTTAAAATATATTAAATATTTAAGGATAATTTAGTTATTTCAAACTTCAGGTTATTTCTTACATATTATTCCCATTTAGTACATCATTATGTAAAAACTTCCCAAAAAAATTGTATTAAAATCAAATATTAGGTTAAATAGTTATATACTTTATTTTATGATTATAAATAATTGATTTAGGCGATGATTTTTCAAGATTTAGTTATTATAATATTTTAGGTTATTGATGTTGAATAGTAGTTTGAAATTGTAGACATAATTAAATCTTACAAAATTATGTTACAATAATATTTTATTTTTTTATATTGTATAATTTTAAAAAAAAAAATCAATTTAAGACAATTTATTTATAATGAAAATAATAAAAACTTATTCGTAACACTATAAAGTCAAATCTTATTTAAAATCTTCCTAAATCTTTTTAATTTATTTTCTAAATCCCTAATATTATTCAACAATCTGTTATAGAATATCTCAGTCCTATTCTAATGGTAACAACCACTTATATTTCTCTTGACTTTTTATTTTTCTCACATATTAAGTATTAAACAAATATTTTAATGCGAGTACATAAACATGTGTATTTGCGAGTTTTGAATATATTTTGTAGTCAACATTTTGTGAAGGATTATGTAAACAATGCTTTAAAATATATAAAATATTTAATTATAATTTATTTATTTCAAACATTAAATTTGATGTAAAATATGTGCTATAAAACTAATATAATTTATGTAACATTTCTAAAAAATTCTAGACACTTTTTATATACTTTAATTTTACACATTAAAATTAAATCTAATGATGAATATTTGCATATTTTACTTTAAAATTGTAATAGAATTCTTAGAATATAATTGGTAAATAGTGGTTTAAAATTATAGGTGGAATCTAACTTAAAACAAGACAACTAAATCCGAAAAATCATATTTGTGTTGAAGGTGTCCCTCTATGGAAAAGGGCTTTGCGGACATTCATGGGACTATGTCAAATTTGACGGCCTAAATGACGGTTTTGACGGGCATGGTGACAGGATTTAGCTTTTTCTTTGCTATTTTTGCAGATTTGCTATTTTTAACAATTTTGTTTTTCCAATTTTGCATGTTGCCGTGGGTTTGTTGTTTTTAAGTTTTGTTTTTTAGGAAGAATCTTGTAGGAAGTGGACTCTAACTCCTAATCGATAAAACAATACAAGTTTTGCACACCCAATCTCCAGATCTATCAATTGCATCAGAAGATTCAAAGATAGGAGATGATTCAGAGAATTCTTCTTCTTCTTCAAAGCGAATGAGTGTGGGTCAAAAGGCCATAACGAATCTATGTAGCGATGGACAAAGGTGAGAGTATCTTTGTAGCAGTTTCTTTCCTGAAATAGATTTCGAGGCACTTAGGTGTGGGTTCGGTGATAAATGGAAACTGTGATCGACTCAAGAAATTGTTTGGGTCCGCCCAAGATTTGTGGATGTCCCAGCTCAAGATTCAACGTCCTATGACCTTTTCTATTGGTCAGAACTCCTTTTATACAAGCCTTTCGAAATATTGACTCCGAATTTGGATCAACCCCACATGACATTAACGGCACTTGGGACTGTACAAGCACAACTACATACTGTGGCATGTTTTACGCACTACCGCAGACACAGGACATGCTACAAATGTTAGTTCTAACTTTGAGGTCGAATGCAATATTCAACACGAACCATTGCAGAAGAATGAGTCTACACACAACTTTTGGGTGTGGTGACAGATTTAGCTTTTCTCTGTTATTTTTGCAGGTTTTGCTATTTTTAACAATTTTGTTATTCCGATTTTGCATGTGGTGCAGATTTGTTATTTTTAAGTTTTGTTTTTATAGGAAGAATCTTGTAGGAAGTGAACTCTAACTCATAATCGATAAAACAATACAATTTTTACACACCAAATCTCCAGATCTATCAGTTGCATCAGAAGATTCAAAGATAGGAGATGATTCAGAGAATTCTTCTTCTTCTTCAAAGTGAATGAGTGCATGCCATAAGGCCACAACGAATCTATGTAGCGGTGGACAAAGGTGAGAGTATCTATGTAGCAGTTTCTTTCCTAAAATAAATTTCGAGGCACTTAGGTGTGGGTTCGGTGATAAATGGAAACTGCGATCGACTCAAGAAATTGTTTGGGTCCACCCGAGATTTGTGGATGTCCCAGCTTAGGATTCAATGTCCTATGACCTTTTCTGTTGGTCAAAAATCCTTTTATACAATCCTTTCATAAATATTGACTCTGAATTTGAATTAACCCCACACAACATTAATGGCACTTAGGACCTGTATAAACACAACTACATACCGTGGCATGTTTTATGCACTACCGTAGATGCATGACATGTTATAGATGTTATTTCTGACTCTGAGGTCAAATGCATTATTCAACACGAACCATTGCAAGAATGGCAGGTCTTCGCATGACTTCGTCTAGGAAACAACATGGGTTTTGATAGTCTTCAAATGTTGGGGAAACGAGATTTTGACATACACAATAATTGGAACATACATGAAGTTCCACATGATTTGTAGATAACTAGATCATCATCCATCAAGAGAGAAAAGCGGACACCATTAACAACAACATACGAGACCACACCACCATCTTGAACATTGGTGTCCCCCATTTCACCCTGAAATCTGGGACTACTCATTTTACAAAAAACATTGTTTTAAAATAATGGGTCTTTTTGTGTTTTATTGCCAGAAGATGTTTGTATTATGTTATGATATTCCCAGTGAATCATATGAGCCAATTTCGACAAATACCCAGATGCCCAAACTCATTTTATCCCTCCGCCAAGTTTTGTCTCATGGGAAATTTTTATTTAATTATTTATTGAATAAATAATGCCTCGTTTGAAGTAAATTGTGCTCGGTTGAATCCTGTTGAAGTTTTGCATGCTATTATTCACTCATCTCAATAGGGTTTTCACTAAGAATGAATTCAGGGCATTGTCTGCAACTTTTGGAAACATTTTTCACTTTTATTTATTTCTTTTACATTTTTCTTTGGTTTTCTCTGCAATTTCTCTGTGAAATTCCCTAGGTCAATTCCTTCGCTAGTATAGTTTGTTTAATTTCTTGAAGCATCTGGAGATCATCTACCGACACACGGCACGGAAGGAATCGGCCTCAAAATTTAAGCTTCGACCGAGAAAAGATGAAGTCATTGTCAAAAACCCTCTCCCGGAAAGTTGCATTTTCTGGAATTAATGAGTGTAAGTTGTGATGGGATTTTTAGTAGTGGCAAGCAGGCTTGAATTTCTTACCTACTTTGCAAGGTACTTTTTCCCATGGAGTCAAAGTCACTTAAGCTGTGATGGGAAAATTAGGCGCGTAGGTAGGTGGGAATTTCTTACTTGCCTTGCAGGTAAAAATTCCCATTATAAAATAAAATAAAATCACTTAAAGCACCGATGGGAATTTTTTACCTTCCTAGCAGACTAAATTTTCCAACCAAAGAGATTTATTCACCCATGCAAGTCGCACTTTTTGGAAGGAAGACTTTAAGGCTGCCAAAGTGGGAATTTTGGCGGTGGAATAGGCAGACGGAATTTCTTACCTGCCTTCTAGGGTAAAAATTCCCATTATAAAAGAAAAATCGCTTAAAGCATCAGCGGGAATTTCTTACCTGCCTTGCAGGGTAAAATTTCTCATTATGAAAGTCAAATCATTTAAGTGGAAGAGGGGATTTTTGGAGCTACAGTGTAGGTTAGAAATTCCCATCAAAGTTGAGTTCCTATTTTCGGAAATTACCCTTTCTAAAAATACAACCCACCTTGGGTGAATAACAATGCAATTAATAATATTTATTAATGGTTTATTCACCCAATTTTGGTGCCATAAATAGAAGGAAATTCAATGCAAGTGGATGAGCTAAAGAGAAGTCAAGGATGCATGCTAAAAATAAATAAAATAAATTATTTAAAAAAGAAACCAGCAACATGCATAATTGGGAGCCCAATTTGGGTGAATAAACATGATTGTTTATTAATTAAATTGCCAGAAATATGAAGGGAAATTATTAAAAATAGTATGCTAAGGATTATATAAGCATGGGTTGCCATAATGAAGAAGCAATTAATTATTTTTGCAAAGGATTGCAGCCGGACAGGTTTTGGCGCCAAAGGAAGGAGGTTTTTGCATTAAAGAGTGTTTTTCATTGCCAGAGAGCTTCAAGGTTTAGCACCTAGGGTTGGAATGACTTTATTCTTTCTATGATAATTAGTTACATGTTGGTATAAGTGCTCTGGTGAATTAAATAATATTTTTTCTTTCTTTTCATGCAAGCAAGACCTCAAATTTTAGGGTAGTAGGCTTTATATATAGATTTTGGTGATAAAAATCAAATATTCGTGCCATGGACTCCATGTTTTTATGAATTAAATTATAGGTATTCATCACAGGTACTCAAATCAATTTCAGGTACATTGAATATATCTTCCGAATCTGAAGAAGTTTCTAGATCTACACAAATGGATCCAATTGCAAGGGATTCTAGCAGAATTAAAGAAAAAGAGCTCAGACAAAGATTGTTCCAGCCATGTTGAAGCATGATGAAAGAGAAAGATCAATAGAATCATGCATAGCTTCAAGATTTTCTGAATTCAATGATACAGACATAGGCCTTGAATATATCAGCGATTTAATTGATAGATCTAGATCTCATAATTGCAAAGGATTCTGGAAAAAAATCATCCTCTTGTTTCTAACATAGCTCGTGTAGAAGTCAATGCATGGAAAATTTCTTCTAGGATCTTATGCATGTGCTCCCAATCTTCCAGTTGAAGCCTTCATCGAATTTACTTTGTGTGTACTAAAGATGAATTGCAAAAGCTTCAAGGATAAGAGGGAAGATAAGGCAAAGACAATACCCGCAAGAAAATCAAAGTCACCTACTTCCATATCCATTTTGGTGAGAACCAAAGGCAAAGGGTTCAACCGCATGCAGAATATGGAAAAAGAATAAGACTGGGAGTGTTGCATATTTCTTGTAATTTCTTTTCCTCTTTCTTTTATTTTCTCCAACAAAGTAATTAAGCGATCAACTAAATTATAAAACTTAAGTCATTGGTTTAAAAGCCGTTACTTGAAGAAGTCAATTACTTGGAAATAGGTAGCAGACATGCAACATATAAGGTTATATTTTTCGGTTATAAATCATGCATGTAATGCAAAGAGGAATTCCAGGAGGAAGATTTCTAGTTGTTTCCCTTTTCATAGCTTCCGCATGCAGGAATTCATTTAAAGCTCCCTATTAGTAATTGCCTTTTATACACTATAAATAGAGGAAGAACCTATGGGTTAGAGGAGAATTTTTATCATCATTCTTGTGTTCAGACTTTGAGATGAAACCCTTGATAGCTTTCAGAAAGCGAGGAATAGAGAGGAGGCTGATTTCTGGAAAACTTTGTGTCAACGGTGCATTTTGTTTCTTATTTCTTTCTAAATTTATACATAAACTTTGTGTTATTGTAGATCTAGATCTAAAACTTTCCTTTGCTTTGAATTTTGTATTTCATGATCTATTTGTTTTAATCTATGTGCATGCGATCAACTCTATAGACTATTGATTAGGTTGCACATCTTCTCTCTTTTCTTCTCATTTTCTATTATTTTCCTCTTATGTAGATATTTCCTTTCTCTTACAGTTGTTTACTTGGTGCAAAACTTCCTAGCTATGGTTCATGAGCTACATAGTTTAAGTATTACCAAAGAATAGATACTAGAAAATATAATTGTCAAAATCTTACGGGAGCCTCACCGGTAAATGAGGGAGATTTATCTCATGACTACCTAGGTTTTTATCTCGTGTAGAAAATATAGCCAATAACTTCCTTTTTTTCAAAACAACTAGCTCTTGATACCATAATACACCATTCAAAAACAAAACCCTTCTACCTCCACTAAGATTGATAATTCAAGGAACAACTGGCACATGAAAATCATTTCTAATAAATAAAATTTGGAATTCATTCACAATAGCATCAACCACATATCCCCTACCTCTCCTTCCTTTGCCCCTCTTTGGTGTTTCAACATTCAACATTTTTGCACCCATAATCCATTCATCCCTCCGTATTCAAATCAAAGAACTGAAACCCCTTGAAGGCCATGCATTATCATCTTTGTAAGAGTCACTAAAACATATAGAATATGTTCTTATTGATGAAATAAGTTTCATCGGCCCAAAGTTGCTAAGAAAAATTGATAGTAGGCTACGCAAGGCTTTCCCACACTCCAAAACATCTGAATTTGGGAACAAATAAGACATCCTCCTCGGCGACCTCGGACAATCCTCTTTATGCAAGTAAATCCTATGGATCCAGCCTTTAGAAGGGATTCCATTCTTCCATTACATTGCAAAAAATATTTCGGCAACAAGGAACAACCAATGCAAATGTTTCATTATGGAATTTATTGCTCCACATGTGAGATTCAAATCCTCTTATTGAGGACTCGAAAATCCTAATGTCTCCACAGACACACCTAACTCAACAATAGCTCAAAATTTTTAAGGATGCGCCACATTTGTTTGTAAAAATGATCTCATGGACTCCCACAACCTTCTAATGTTGAAGGCATTGAAGCGTTCAATCGCCCAATCCATTCTTGAAAGTAGCAGGTGGCTTGGACCAAGAGATGTTAATGATGATCACTTGGAACACCAATTCTGTTGTGCAAACAAAAAAATCATGCTTATTGCAAATTTATGGGTTCATACAAGCCTCATAAAATGGTGCTACAAGAACAATGACGGATATTGTCTATGACACATCAATGCCACCATCAATGCCAACCTATTCCATATTCTGATACCCTCTATTTCGAAAGGGAATCGAAGACAATTGCTGATTAAAATGGCATAGGGATTAACTATCCACAAGTCCTAGGGACTTACTTTGCATAGAGAAACTGTTGACATTGGAACCACTGAAAGGAAAGGTCTAACATTCACAACTTTCTCCAGAGTTCCCTCACTTGCAAATTTGTGCATTTCACCTCCTTTTTCATTCGAAAGATACTCAAATATGGTGCATGTACCAACACTTGGAGCAAGAAGAAAGGAGGAGTCAAGACTACTATCCCTCAACCCTTCATAAATACTACCCTCTACTTTGATAACACCTCCACTACTACTTTACTCAACACTTCTTGTATCCAAAGTGGCATTGTCGTTCAAGGGGTATCAAATGTATTCATGTTTACTGAAAATAAAATTCAAACAAAAGGCTACCATTCATGATATAAATTCTAGAAATGTACATAGGTCTTCATGTATACATGTTTAGTTCAGATGTCGTGATATAAGATTTACAACTTTATATGTACGAATTTGTAACAAATTTAAATGTACACATACAACATTTCAATGTAATGTTTCATCTATATTCCTACACTACCACTATCAATCACACGCCTTATCGAGTGTACAAAAAGGGGTTTTAAAAAAAAATGATACAACACTAACACAATCAACTACCAAAGTAATAACTATCCCTCTAATGTAAATAACATATACCGTTTGGCGTTCACATTGCATTATACACATGCGATTACTAGTACAATAATATTTTATTATTTTTAAACATCATGTTTTTATGCCAAAGGCATCCCCCCTATGGAAAAGGCCTTTGTGGACATTCACATGACTATGTCAAATTTGACAACCGTTTGGACATTTTTGCATTGTGATTGTTGTGGCATTGTTATTCTTGGTTTTAAGTGGAGTTAACCCCTTTTGGAGATAGCACATGCATGATCTTATAGAAGAAGATAAGTGGAGTTAAGATAGTCTTACGGGTTGCATGAGCTAGGAATAGTGAAAGGCGTTGAGTTGCATGAGCTAAAAATAGAGAATCAGTGAGCATATTTAGAGCTCAAGAAAGTTATAAAACACGGAGGAGAAGCAAACTCAAGTACACACAATATACAAATCTAACAGAGAGATCAAAAGCACAAGTTAAGATAAGAGGAGAAAAGAAAGACAGAGCAGTACGCAGAGATAATCCAGGTTTGCTTCCATACTTGCTTTGTAATGAATTCATCTTACTCTGAGTTACTCTGGATTTTGGTCTTAGAGTCGGGTTGTTTATATTTTGATTTGGCTCTTGTATTTAAACTTGTGTTGTCAATTCTAAGCTTTCTCATTATTTTATTTGATAACAATAAATGGATTGAGATCCAAAGGGTGTTTGAACAAAAATACAAGCAAGCCAATTCATAAATAAAATAAAATAGTATATTGTAATCAAATGTTCTTAAGTCTATACACCGGCACAAAATCTTTAATGAGATGTTCTAGAGTCACTTGTCACACAAAATATTTTCCATACGTATAAACCCAATTTGTTCTATTCTTACCATATATGTGTATGAATCCAAAATATGACATTCACGGTCAAGCTAGCCAACATGGTGGACCTCGTTTAATTTAGTCTCATCTAATCTTGTGAATTGTTAATTTTGTAGTCTGTGCTAGTAATGCAACCATTGTGGTGATTTTCGGTGAAGAGGGTCTTGGGATGAGGGTTATACACATTAGATAATGTAATCACTCCATTCAAAACTTTGGAAAACTGGGCATATGCCTTGTTCTTGAATTTAGAGCCTGTCTGCAAGATCTGATTTCATCATCAGTTAAGTAATAGTCTAAGTTATCCAGCTAATTTTTCCATTTGTGTACAATGGAGATAGAAGCCTTTTGTATGGAAGCAGGCCTAAATTTGGGAAGTTTAGCTTGTCATAATCAAATTATTAGGTGGAAATTCAAATATTGAATTTTATCTTGTAGTGTTATTATCCTCTATTTGATGACATTATCTAATTTCTTAATTATTATTTCCAATTGATAAATTCCATGTAAACGATTTCCGAATTTTTAACATTGCATGTGTTTAGCTTGTGGATGATTTTTTTATGCATTAATTTTGTGTTATTAGACCTATATGATAAGAGTATGGTTCTATAGTGGGACTTCAATTCTTATTTTCTTGTAGTATAAAGTCCTCTCGATTTTTTTGAAATAGTTATAGGGAATAAGAGCGTGGTCCCTTTATGGAGGGGATTTTCTCCTATTTTCTTGTTGCGATTGGTCCCATGTTTATTTTTGAAGCCCGCTAGGAAAAATAATAGAATCTAGGCCTAAAAATAGGATCTACTCTTTTTTACCCCTAAACTTAAGAGGTTGTTGAAGGAGGAGCGAGAGTTTACCCTTACAGTTTAGGCTGATTTTTACCCATGTATAACATAAGATGCATTCCCACTAATAATTTATGGTGATTTTAGAGATAAATATGATTTTAATTTCTCTGTAAATTATCAAAAAAATTAATGAGATCCTATAATATCTCAGTCGGTATTGTTAAATAAACTAATAAAAAACATGCAACCTTAAATTTGCTAAAATGTTCCTAAATTTTCTCAATAATACCTCTTTGAGATATTTATGGAGTTCCCCCTCCATGAGACCATGCCCTAATAGAATCTAGGCCTACAAAATAAGAGTTTGATTTTTTTGTCTCTTAAATATTCAAGGTAACTAGAGAGGGGACTAAAAATTTTGCTAGATAATTTAATTTGATTCTTGTTCATGTGAAACATGTCGAATTTATGGTGTCTATAATCTTGAGCTGCTCACATGTATTTCAAACTGTTTTCCCCGTCTTTATCTACCAAGTCATCGGACTTTTAATTTGGTTTTTGGACATTGAAGTATTTTGTATTTACCACCAAGCGACAAGCCATGTGTCTATATTCTGAATCATTTTACTCTAAGTCTTCGGGCGAGAAATAAGTCCACTAATCGATTCTATTTAATATACTCTTGAGATCCGGAGTAGGGGGTTTATGCCATGCGACACAATTCGCCAAACTTTCTTTATTTTACCCCAACGAACATCAAACCCCGAAATAAGTTATAACTTATATTTTTGGGTCGATGTAAGTTAAATTATTCAAGATAGTTATATATATCAACAAAATTGGAGACGTGTCTATGTTTCAAATGGAGCCAATAGTTTAAGTTAAGAAAAGTTTGAGGTTGTGATACAAAGCCACAAGTAATCATAGATTAGCATGAAGATAAGAAGACTAACAAGTATGAATTATGTGGAGCTTTCCCATTAGATCGGGCTTTGCATCACGACAAGGTATATAAGAAAATACTAATAGCTGCGAGGAACATGGAGCTCTCTCATTGGTTTGGCATTCACAAGTTTGACAAAGGAAACTATCATTACGACATCCATGGAACTTTCTCATTGGTCGAAGTTACGCATGGGTTAGTCAGGGGATCAAAAGGGTTGGACAACACAAAATGGTTTGGAACATTTCTTTTCTATTTGCTTTCACACTTTGACAGGATCGTTAGCAAAAGGTAAAATGCAAAGTTTATGTGGAGCTATATTATTGATCTTAGATTTACATCGCAAAATGGAGGATATATAGTGCTTGACATCGCAACCAATATAATACATACATGCGGAGGAATTTTAGTATAATTAATGGCAATGGATTTGATTGGATTTAAAATCCATGAAGTGTAGGATCTAATTTATCTTTTAGGTGCGTGTCGAATGTCAACGTATTTTGAAATACACGGGAAGGTATATAATTGGCTTGAAAAATATAGCAAAAAGAGAGATAAATATATGTAACATCATAATACAAAGAATAAATATACAAAGCAATAGCTCAAGATTATATACAAAAGAAGAAAGACACGTGCAATAGCACAAAACCAGAAGAAGAAAGAATAAGAAGAATATTCAGAGAAGAATATAAAGCAAGAGCTCAAGGCGAGATATTGTAATAAGATTTTAAATCCAATATAATATATATTTTGTTTTCTTTTTTGTTTTGGATGTGTCATTCCCTATGTTGGTTGCACCTAACACCAAATCTTACCAATAATCTGGTATCAAAGTTAAGGAGGTTGCTTGAGCAAATATAAAAATCGCAATAGCTCATGGGTTTTATTTTTTTTATTTTATAAATTTGACTTGTAATGGCTTCCGGTAGTAGTAGTAACTCGTAGAAACAACCCCCAATATTTGATGGGAATAACTATGAAAATGGTGAATCAAAATTAATACATTGTTCTCTTCTCAAGAGATATGGGAACTAGTTGAAGGAGGATATGTAAAGATAATACACCAAGACACTTTCAAGGCACTTACACAAGCTTAGAAGAATTCTTTAAAATAAAATAGAAGAAAGGATGCAAAGACTTTAAGCTATATTTAAAATGTTGTCACTAATTTAGTTTTCCCAAGGATAGCAACAACTATAAACTCCAAGAAAGCATGGGATACCTTGTAGAATGCTTATCAAGGAAGTGAAAAGGCGAAGGTAGATAGATTGTAAATGTTAAGGAGAGATTTTAAGACTCTTCTCATGAAATAATTTGAATAGGTAAATAATTTTTTCACAAGAATAATTACAATAGTCAATCAAATTAGGACTAATGGAGATGTGGTTGAAGATCATAGAATCATAGAGAAGGTATTGAGGAGCCTTCCAACCATATTTGATCCATTTTTGTTGCAATAGAGGAGTCTAAGGACTTGAGACAAATGACAGTTGATGAGCTGATGGGTTCGAAATAGGGTTTAAAACCTAAAGCGAGGATCACGAGGGATGACATACACATCAACAGACGTGTGAATGACAACGTGAAGAGATCTTGGGAGGAGTGAGCATCAACCAAATGTGCATGCAAATATTTGAAATATGGGCATAACCTCGTTATAATCCATAAAATCTCCTCAATCTCATAGATCCAAAGGGGTGTACATATAGGAGGTGTTGAGTAACCCCCAGTGTTGTAATCATGACAACTCAAGTGGAGAGGGGAGTTACATTCCCAGAATAGAAGTGTAACTCCCTAATGATGCATATGATGCATTGACGTGTAAGAGAATCTCATAATGACCCCTAAATGACACGTGGACCTAAGATCTCACCTAAGTGAGATGACTAACCTAATGATGTGGAAAATAACACACATAAACACCCCCCCTTCATGATAACTTAGGATGAGGTGGCAAGTCAGAAATGAGAAATGGGTCCGGGACAAAGCCTCGATGAAGTACCCACGTACAAGAAACTCTCAAAAAGTGAAGTAAAAGGAGAAAACCAAAGGGGAAAAACTCCCCGGAAGAGAGACAAGTCCACTCTCTAATCTAAGAAAGATGTCAAAGATGGGTCCAGGCCACAGACGAGCCTGTAAAGGTACCCATGTACAAAGAGGCAATCTCTCGAAAAGAAGAAGAAGAGAGAAGAAGAGGGAGATGAGAGGATGTAGAAGATGCCATGGATGGATCTGAACTCTGCAGCTCTAAGAAGTCACCCAGAAGAATGTCGATGACGAGATCCTCTACCTCTAGGATGAAGAAAATCCACCCGCACCGAACTATGTGCCTGTCTTTAGGAAGGAAAGAAATTATGTGTTGGAAGTCTGCCCACTCCACAAAGGAAACCGAAGGCGAAACACGAAGAACTATGAGTATGGTCCACGAAAGTGTGACATACGTCTAGCAAATGAGTGCCAAGAAACCAAAGGTAATGTCCCGAGTGTAGAACTATCAGAGTATGAAGGGTGAACACTTATAAAAAGGATGTCCAACTAATGTGAATGAAATAAAACATCTACCATAATAGAAAATGGATCCACAAGCAAGGGTGGATCAATGAAGGTCTCCAGAAAAGTGGAAGTGGTAAGAGTCCCAGAAGGGGTACTCCCAACAACAGAGATGATGAACTCCTCTAAAATACTTGTAGATGGATGATGAACCTGTAGAGCGTCACAAGTGGACTCTGTAAAAAGACGACAAAGGTCAGGTAGATACTTGTCCCAATGAGGGGGCTCAACAAACAGAAGAGCAATGTCAGATAGGTATGAGTCATCTAATGAAGGTAGAGGAGTGGAAAGGAGGCGGGTGTGATGAATGTATAAGATTGAATAGGAGACTACTCGATATCTGATGAGATGTGGGATGTGTCAACACTCTTTGGAATAGTGAGAGAAGGAGAAGAAGAGTCCTTTGTAGTACTCTCAACATCAAAAATGGGTGCACAATCCTTGTCATCAGAAGTAGAACCAAGCAAGTTCGTGTCAGTAGAACTGTCATCACATGAAGAAATAGAGGAGAAAACTGAATCAACGGTAGCAATAACGGTGATAGTATGTGAAGGGTCTCCATAGAGGGACTGAAGAATGCTCCAGACATGGTGGGGTGGATCTAAGTTTGCCACATGAAACCAGGGAGATCTGGAGGCATGCATCATCATGTGACCAAAAACATGGTCGCAAGTGTCAAGAAAGTCCTCCAGATGATGATGATCAATGGGTGCAGGAACTGGCCCAAGTAAGAAGGGTGAAAGACCCTCATAGGCGAAGTAACGTTCCATGGAAGCACACTAAGATGAATAGTTCTCTCCCAGTAAGAAGTGGTGGAGGCTATAAGGTGATCCTATGATGCTCAAGTATGGAAAGATCACTCTCCATGATGCGGAATGAAAAGTGTAAGGTGCACAAAAGCAAGACATCAAACTCGACCGATAATGCATCTGCGTGTGAAAACCCAAGAGTACTAGTGACTCCCCCAAGAATACGGCACTTTATAAAGTAGTCCATTTACAAAACTGACAATTTCATCACATAATGTGTGAAAAATCATGCAAATTTGACTAAATAAGCACTTAAAACCGAGCAGCGAGTCAAAATTCATAGCAAGAAAACGATTCCCACAACTGATGGAAAATGTTAATGATCTTTGCAAACTAATTAAAAAGTGCCCAAAATGGGTTCAAAGGGTGTCATGTGGGTAGTCGTTGGAAATGACATCAAATTTGGGCAGGTTTGTTTTGCTTGCAAGGGGGATTAGCCTCCTACCAACCCCGGGGCAAAGTACAAGCAAAAAAGAACCCGAAAAATTATAATGCCATGAAATAAATGTTTTTTCCTTAAAACATTAAAAAATAGGGATTGTTTTTACCACCAAACAATTCTAAAAGAGATGGATGGGGGCCCATGTTGTTAAGTCATGTGGTGGATGGAGTTGCTCAAGAGAATGTGCTTCCTAAGCCAATGGCCGAGTTGAGGTGTGGCATTGACCAAGCTCTTTGGGTGCACTGAGCCGAGTTGCATAGTCATCCACATTGGGGTGAAAGAAAACATGTCGATGAGATCTTGTGCCACGTGTTGGAGGATGGCCCATGTGCTAGGTGTGTAACATTCCCATTTTAAGACTTTAGAAACAAGGAAATTTTTTTATAGTGTTCACTGTTCTAAATATAGCATTATTTAGAACAAACATTCCATGCCAATCAAATTCAATGGATAAACATATGTAGCTATAATGACTCGGTGATTCACCAATCTATTCATTCCATAACTCGGTAAGCTACTGATCTATTTATGTTATCTTATGTATCGAATACATATCATATACTTTGTATACTTTGTCATCCTACCCTACATCAGGTATTGAGTGATCTATTTAAAGAACATATCTAAATATCTATTACCAATATTCATTTGATATCATGTTGTTTTAAACTTGGTGACATAGGACAACGCAACCAACAGTTTGCAATACTTTGGCCAAAGATTTATAACATACTGTGTATGTCACTATTCCTAGACAACATACTCGTCATATTGGAATACGTCCTTCACCTCACTCCTCAATTATCATGATTGGTCTTTATTAACTACCATCAGTCCACTTGTTCTAGGTTTAACCCTAGCCCTAGATAGGAACATAACCTATTATAGGAAGATGCTCACAATGGCTTAGGGTAAATGGGCATACTCGGTTGACCTAAATCATCCGAGATGTGCCAACGTACCTGAGCCATTGGAAGCTAATTCATATCCTAAATATGCTCCTATCTAGACCTAGAGAGAAACTAAGTTCAAGTCCGAGTTCCTATTGTGTGTAGATCTAGATGATCAATGTGGTAGGGTGATGCCACATGTCAACTACAACATTGTATTCTCGGGAAGACCCAAGCCTTCTCAAAAGTACAGCCTTGCATAGTTGGCGTGTGCCAACATCCTACAAAAACTACCTCATCGAGATGTACATACCCCAAGGGGATTGTTAATACATTATTAGTCTGAATTATTTCTTGATTACAACAACCCTGCCAACCCCTAATCCAACACTCAATAAGTTCTTTCCTAAATTTGCTTTATTTAGTCCATGAAGAACTTCGTTATACTTATGGTTGTTTTTAATGTTTGATCACACAGTTAAACTGCCAATTAACCATAACCGAACATCGTTATCAAGTTTCATTTAAGAAGTACAATAACTTTTAGATAGGTTCAACGTTCAAGTATATATCCAATTAAAGTAGACTTCATACAAAATGAAGTCTAATAAATTGTAATCACATTAACATACCTTTTTGGTTTATATTCAATTAAGAAAGATAAAGAGTCTTTATCTACATGTTAAGTGTTAGGGTATATCCTACCCAGTATCCACATTTCTTAATGTATGTTCAACACACATTACATTACCATATAATATAGTTTAGATAAGAACATCATATTCTAGCATAGCAAGCTGCATTTTGATTAGGAAATTGAACTAAATCCCTTTATCCAACTTATCAAGGATAACCAATTAAGCATATAAATAATATGAAGAATATCAACAAGATAGAAATCCATATTTTTCATACAAGTACAAGATAATTTACACAACCAATACAAGTAAATTCTTAGCTTTCAATTCATCTTTATAACTTATACATTTACAAGCCTTATGCACTTTAGGCATACTGCATAACAACCGCCTTCATCCTAAAAGAATACTACTTTTCTTTTTCAATACAATCTTAAGAATGAATCAGAATTCTTCACAAGGAATCAGATTTAAATCAGCCAATGCATCTCATAAGTTTAGCCTTCTTTTATCACTTACGAAGTCCATCTATAAAAAAATGAACGAGCATGATAAGGACTAAGCCTTAAAACGTATTGCATTCTATTAATTGTTCCATTAAAACAGATCGATTTAATGGGACAATTAATATATCATACAAACCAGTATAAGTAATAACAATTGGAAAAGAAGTACATTAACCAATCTAAATTCCCTTCTAAGAGGAGTAGTATAATCCACAACATCTACCTTACAGAATTAAATTTTAATTGATCCTATCAATTATCCTTAAGCAAACAACAAGATCATATCATCTCATTGTTCCCAATTCTATCATAATAGAATACAACATTTATCTTTGCTTTAAGCCAAAAGAAGGGTTTACAACATGGTTCTCATTAGGATGATTCATCTAACTCCTAAGAAAAAGAAGAAGAATACCCATTACAAACTATGCCCAAACACAAAACATCCGAAAACAAAAACAGGTTCATAACATGAATATGACTGCCTCATTTAAAGGACAACTACCTTAACTTCAACATTTAAGATATTCATCATAACAGTAATCCCATTTCAATCCAAGAGTGAATATAGAATCAAATAGTCAACCAACCAGTTTACATTTTCTGTTCAACAAACCTAATCATCTAATCTCCTTCTACATCAGTTCAGTCAAATGATATGTACAAGAAGACTAATCAACATAATAAATCTCCATTTCCTAAGAGAATAATTAACAGAAGGTTTCAATCAAATGAACTTAACCAAATAGCCTAGAAAAGAAACTTTTCATAATATGATTCAATCCTTAAATCATCTCATTACACTTAACAACAAATTCCCTTTCTAATCCAAACAATAAGCTCATACACCAGCTCCCAGAAGAGAGAACAAAGCCAACTCAATGTAAGAAGAAAATGTACTGCAATCTCCCTGACATTCTTTACCATAATAAAGCATGAGTTCATTTTTCATTGAACAACATAGTAGTAAAGTTTAGAAACAACACACTATCCCTAAGGAATCACAATTTCCTTAACCTTTTAAAAGACTTGGGTATTCACTTAATGGACCCAACAAGAGGTGTAAAAACCCAAATAGAGAACTAACTCTGAATTACCCATGAGCTCAGCCAAGACAGAAACTATATTACAATAAATTTCAACATCTTATTATAAGAGCAAACAGATCGGGGTTCCAAGAAGAACAATAAACCAACAAGATATTTCAGTCAAGATCTCGAAGAGATTACCCAACAACCCAATTAAACCACTCTTCCAGTTTTCTTTGAGAAATTAGTTCAATTCAAAAGAGTTATGAGCTTAAACCATAAAAGCAAGTAAAAACCCAATTCAATACCAACACCAAATCAAACATGTCTATAATACGACCAGTTCGAACTCAAAAATACAAAATCCAAGCACAATGTTGAACAAAACTTCTCACAAAGGTTCAGGAACACTCAAGAGAATATTTACAGGTTCAGGGAAACAACATGTTCCCATTCCAGTTTATATCTTAAACAAAGAAAAACCAAAAAAAGATACCAGAATAGAACCGATACCTCGTTGTAGTTATGAATTCCACACACTAAGTAACAAATTAAATGTACAGTGTCAAATCACAAAATCTCCAACATGAGTTCAGATATACACTAGTATCTTAATACGAGGAATTATATAATACAAATACCTATTAATAGTTCAGAATAGCAGAGGGCTTCCATTATCTGTTTACATCTTATCAAAATCCCTATTTCCAACTCCAACAAAACACAAGTTTCTCACCAAAGTTTGAAACCATACAAGTAATAAAATACAAGTGTTGTATACGTTATGAACTCCCATTAACAATCCCGAATAATATAGGAATAAACACGAGTACAGAGCTACATACAGACTTCAAACAACAATCCAGGATTAACCAAGCTTCCAAACATGATTCAAAGTAACAAGAACCTCCAACACAAACTCATATCAAATACTAACACCGAATCAAGCTCAATTAAACATGAAATCAAAGACATGATTAAATGAACACGAGCTTAAACAAAAGTTTAAGTACGAGCTAAAATATAAGCTCAAGCTCAACAAACACGAGCTCCTAAAGAAAGATCAGATGGAACTCAAGGTTCCCAAAAACTCATAACCAAGTAACCAGCAATGAAGGTCAGTCATAGCCTCAACCTTTCCAATACCAGTTCAAGAAATGACATGCAGAGCCATAGAAACAAGTTTCTCATACATGCTTAGCTATTTAACCCTTACAAATAAATTTTCTAGGACATACACTAATTTTTTCCAAGGATTCAAACCCAAATTTACCAGAGATTACAAAACCCAGCAAGCAAATAACTAGATAAAACATGCAAGCCAAGAATCTCAAAAGAGCAGAGTCATTTTAATGAAACGTTTAGAAGAAAGCAAGATATCTTAATGGTTAGAGCCTATCATGCCTGATAGCGCTTCTGCCAAATCGAAGGAGACTTCCAGACGAGCTTCCAACTCCTTTTCTCCTCCACGAAAGATCAACCAACCAAAAATTTCCTCATAATGCCTCATATACCTTCCCATGATCAAAAATAGACCGGTGAGTTAAAAATAGCAAAGAAGTGAAATTCAAACTGCTGGTTCGAAGAACCAGTTTGCTCCATGCAGAGTAAAATCTGAAAAGCATGCAAAAACCAACAACCTCCCACAAATCCACCTTCCAAGTTTCCTAGATGGTTTGTGAACAAAAACCGAGACCAATAAATTTCATTAATTCCAATTTTCCCACTTATCTTTCCTTACCACCGCCTCCCAAGTCTGGCGAATGCCAATTCACATTTAACATGAAATTCCATCTTTAGTGAAACTTCCACATAAGCCTCCACCAAGTCAACTAGCCCCTACCAAAACTGGCAGTACTTTATGCCTTAAAAACCTTATCAACAACTTAAATGCCATTGGAACCGTCACCTTTGATGCATGCGACCCATTAGGTTCCCATTAAAATAGCTTAGGATAGATCCCTTAGAACTTAGGTTAGTTTAGAATTAATCACCTTAGGCCTTACACATTACCTTAGGTAGTTTCCACATAGGTTAGATTAATTCACAACATAGTAGTTTTAGGCATTAGGTTAGATCATCACATAATCTTATAGCATTAGGTTTTAGGTTAAATTAAATAGCCTAGTAACCTCTCCATAATCCTTTAGCACAAAGCTTAGGTTAGGATAAAAATTCAATTAAGTAACATAGCTAGGTAGTATATATATATATATATATATATATATATATATATACCTAGCTTAGGATTCATAGGATAATCCTTTAGTTTTAGGTTTCTGAATCCTTCCAATTTCATAAACAATTTGCATTTCATCTACGTCAGCAATGGACTGCCAAGATCAATCTTCAAGGACCTAAGCACAACATACAACTGAATAGAAACATGTTCACAAAGATTAAAGAACTTGTTATAACAAATTTCAGTCCATCATGTCCCTCAATTATGGAATGTCAATTTACCATTCATTCAACTAAGGAGGTTTAAAACATTCCTTGGATCACTAAAATTGATCCAAGGATGAGTCAGATAAAGAGATAAGTTTGCAACTTTTAAACCAAATTGCAACTCACCTACAAGAAGTGAAAAATGGATTCAAGGAAGCCATTCCATTCTAGTCTAATGATCTTAAGAATAGAAATTTTTATCCATATCAAGCATGATCTCCAACAACCAAAAGAACACATCTTTAGAAGAAGATCACATGTCAACACTTGAAATGCAAAAGAGGAATATAACAATTGTCGAGGGTGTTACAGGTGAAACCATTTCACGTGCAGGATGTCGCACATGTTGTGACGACGTGTTGAGCTGAGTCTCTATGTCGAAGACACCAAGGGCCAAATGTCGGTAGAGTCACGGGTGTGAAAGAGTTCAACCATCAAGTTAGGAGTTGTCCAAACCGAAGATTCCGACCACGTGCCGCTGAAGCTACATGTAACGATAGAGATACAGGCAGGTGAGTGGGAGGAAATATCCAATAGATACGTCGAGGAGTGGCTGAGGTAGAGTCTGTGAATCTGATCAAGACCAAGCACACACACGACACACAATGACAACTTAAACCAGGTTGAGCACACACAAATTCGGGACTCTAGATGTGCAGATTACAAAGGGCCATGACCAAGCTTGTAAGCAGGTGGGAGCATGTTCAAGCCCGAGTTGACCTTGTATACAAATAGTCCCAGGTCAACCAAGCCCACAAATGTTTAAAACATGAGCAATGTACGAATGAACCCAAGTTGATTATTACACCGGTTATATTTGATGCACCGATTGATAATGCAAATCCACAAATGCTTGAGTCACAAAAGTATGAGGAGTAAGCTTTGAGTTCGGGATCGAAATGCCTTGAGTGAGTTGGTGCTACATATAACTAGTATTGGGTGCTTTGAGTTTCAAAAATGAGTTGTCAGCGAGTGCACAAGCCCACAAATCGATAACCAAGACGATGAACTCTGAAAGCGAGTCAATGCACCCATGAGCCGGGTGCACAATGAGGAAGGTCAAGCTATAGGACAACTTGGTCCTTTGAAAAACAACCCTCGAACCTTTCAATCACCATAACCTCTACACCTTCAAACCTACAAGTTTTCCCTATTCTGAACACACAAAAAAACTAGCAAGGAGCACACTAACAAACCACAAGAAACCACTAGAATCTTGAAATATGCAAGTAGAGCACATGCAAAAGTGAGAGCTTGCACAAGAAACTACATGGTGGAGCAATGATGGCTAGTAGTGTGATTCCAATCCCTGAGCTTTGATACCATGAAAGAGGGTTTAAAACCCAAAAGCGAGGATCACAAAGGACGACGTACACATAAATGGACATGTGAATGACATCGTGAAGAGATCTCGGGAGGAGAAAGCATCAACCTAATGTGCATGCAAATATTTGAAACATAGGCAAAACCTCCTTACAATCAAAAAAATCTCCTCAATCTCATAGATCCAAAGGGGTGTACATATAGGAGGTGTTGAGTAACCCCCAGTGTTGTAATCATGACAACTCAAGTTGAGAGGGGGAGTTACATTCCTAGAATAGAAGTGTAACTCCCTAATGATGCATATGATGCATTGACGTGTAAGAGAATCTCATAATAACCCCTAAATGACATGTGGACCTACAATCCCACCTAAGTGAAATGACTAACCTAATGATGTGGAAAATAACACACACCAACAGGTTCTTTGCAAACCCATTAACAAAGGATGAGTATATCATCAAGTTACTTTGATGAACAAGCCTTGAAGACAAATACAAATGTTAAAGGCATGGGGAAAAAATCCTACAACAAAGGAAGAGGAATATTTAACAACCCTGTAAAAAGGTGGAAGACAAATTCATCAAGAGTCACAAATAAGAGGAAGAGGTGGAGGAAGGGACTTCAACACTTCTAGAGGTGGTTCTACACAAAGGTATGACAAATAAAATGTACAATGTTAATATTACAAAAGTATGGACATTATAAAAGTGATTGTAAAAATAAATAATCTGATTTAAGAAATGATAATCATAATGCAAGATTCTCTAATGCAAAATAAGATGAACTTGAAAATAATGAAAAGAGTAGAACTTTCCTTCTAACTTGCAATGTAGCTAAGAAAGGAAACAAACAAATATGGTATTTTTTTATTAAGGGTAAAAATAGGGTTGAGGGGACCCTACCCCATTACAATGAGAGAAAGTGGAGATAAAAATATAACAATGAGGAACATGAAGGGCTGCCTCTTCCAGTGGCATAGAGAAACAAACAACCAAAAGACCAACTAACAAAAAAACAAACACAAAAGAAACACTAACCATGAGACTTCTTCCCATGGGAATGAAGACACATCTTAAGGGAGTCATTAACCTTCCCTTTCTTTCTTCTATTCACAGTAGACCAATCATCACCGATATTTGGATTAACATTTTCATTTGAGTGAATTGGTATACAAATTTCAAAATTATTTTTCCCCAATCTGATTGAGGATCCCCGAAGAAGGAGGAGGGGAAAAGGACTCCAAACCGACACAGGGAGAAGATTCCTTCTCTACAGGAGAAGGGGTTATCTCTTGCGTAGGAGCCTCCTCTTCCACATCCTCAGATCCCTCTTCTGACTCTGAATTTGAGTGACTGTATACAACCAAATGGCTAGAATCAGCATTCTTCCACCACAAAGATCGATTATTGGTATTTTTCTTCCCAAAATTACAATCCGCCGCTAAATGGCCAAGGGAAAATCAAATCCGACATTTGAAGGGGAAGCCTTCATAGTCAATGTTTTGATTCCATATCCTATCCTCAACATGCAGGTCAACAGAAATAGGGAAATCCTTTAAGGTCAATATGCGCAGTCAACAAATATGGTATTTGGATAGTGCATGCAACAACCATATGTGTGGAGATAAGGAAATGTTTAATAAAATAGATGAAGCAATCAAATCTGAAGTGAAGATGGGAAAAAATGACAAGGTTCCTATGTTGGGTAAAGGAATTGTATCCATTCTCACCAAGTAAGGAGACAAGAAACATATTCATAATGTTTTATATGTGCTAGGGTTGAAGTATAATCTTCTCAATAATTGGAATCTTTTCAAAAATCGATACAAGGTGAGGTTTTAAAACTGGAAAACACATTTTGTATGATACATTTGGAAGCAACAAGTTGACCGCAGCAGTTGTGAAAATCACACAAAATAGAATGTTTCCCTTAAGGATGCAAAGTGTAGCACACACAAAAACATTTAAAACAATAGTCATTGATCAATATACCCTTTGGCATCTCAGGTATGGACATCTAAGTTATGGTGGATTGAATGTTCTTTATAAAATGAAAATGGTTAAAAATTTTCATCTTATTGAACAACTGCGACAAAGTATGCAAAGGTTACATATTGGGGAAGCAATATAGAATTTTTTTCCTTTAGGTAAATCTTGGAGAGAAATCTCACCTCTTGACCTAATACATTTAGATTTGTGCGGTCTTATGAAGACTCCATCCTTATCTAAAAGTGAGAATTTTCTTGGAGAGAAATAAAAACATTTGAAGTATTCAACCGTTCAAGGCCATGGTTGAAAAACATAGTAGCTATTATATAAAGATAGTGAGAACTTATAGAGGGGGAGAGTATATATCAAATGAGTTTCTAAACTTCTGTAAGGATCATGGGATCAAGAAATAATTCACGAAAAGGTATACATCTCATCAAAATGGTGTAGTAAAGAGGGAAAATAGAACCATTCAATAAATGGCAAGAATCAAGATGAAAGAAAGAGGATTTCTTGATAAATTTTTGGTAAGCAGTTGTGACAACAATCTATTTGCTGAATAGATTTCCTACAAAGAGTGTGAGGAACAAGATACCTCAAGAATCATGGAGTGGAAGAAAACCAAGTGTTGAGCACTTGATAGTTTTTGGATTTTTGGAATATGCACGTGTCAAAGAAAAGAAGAATAAAGTGGAATAATAGAGGAGAGAAGTGCATTTCTATTGGATATAGTGAGCAATCAAAAGATTACAGATTGTATAATCCAATAATAAAGGAACTCATAATTAGTCAAGATTTTTAATTCATTGAGGTAGCATCTTGGGAGATCCATAATAATTGGAGCAGCCACGAGAAAAGGAAAATGCACCTATTATTATTGTTGAAGCAACAAATGATAGAGCAAACAATGCACCTAGTTGGGCACCCATTTCACAAAGGGGTGAATCTTCACATGGAAGCAATCAACAAAGCATGCAAAGACCAAAAAAATAAGCATCTTCATCATCATCTGAATCATTCTAGAAATAAGGAAGAATGAGGAGTGTTCAAGAGATCTATGAGAAATCAAGGTATGAAGAAAATGAAGATGAAATGATTAATTTTGTTTTATTTTCAGAAGCTGATCCTATTTATTTTGAAGAAGAAATTAAGGATCATAAATGGTGTGAAGTAATGGATGAATAAATGCATGCAATAGAAAATAATCAAACATGGGAGTTAGTAGATCTTCTTGAAGGAAATGAATTCATTGGATTCAAGTGGGTTTATAAAACCAAGACTACTCTTGAAGGCAAAATTGAAAGACACAAGGAAAAATTAGTTGTCAAAGGCTACAAACAAAATATTGGATGTGATTATAATGAAACATTTTCTCCATTAGAAAGGCTATAAACAGTGAGAAAAATTATTTCCATAGTTGTTCATCATAAATGGAAGGTCCATCAAATGGATGTCAAATCATCTTTCCTGGATGGACTATTGGAAGAAAAAAGTGTGTGTGGGAAAAGCACCTAGTTATGAGATTATAGGGCATGAGAGAAAGGTATATAAGCTTAAGAAATCATTGTATGGACTCAAACAAGAACCAAGAGCTTGGTAAAGTAGGATAGATTCCTATCGATCTCAGTAATGGCTTTAGCAAAAGCAATAATGAACCCACAAAGTGTACATCAAAGAAAACAAGGGTGAGATTTTTTTATATGTAGATGATTTAATTTTTACTGGAAATGCAAGCAAGGCAATAGATGAATTCAAATCAGCCATGAAGAAGGAATTTGAGATGACTAATTTGGGATTGTTGAAATATTTTCTTGGCATTGAAGTCAAAAAAATGGAGTAGGGAATATTTGTTTCTCAAGAAAAGTATGCAAAATAAATCTTGCAAAGATTCAGAATGTTGGACAATAAACCAACATCTAATCAAGTTGAAATAAGTCTAAAATTGACAAAATATGATTGTAGCAACAATGTGGATCCTATAAGATACAAAAGCATGGTAGGAAGCTTGATGTATTTAACTGCAACTAGACTAGATATAATGTATGTAGTTAGTTTGATTTCTAGATTCATGGAGACACCAAAAGAGACACACTGAAAAGCAAGAAAGAATGTTTTGAGGTATGTGAATGGCACAAGAAATCATGGAATTTTATATGCTACTAATGATTATTTTCAATTATTTGGCTACACAGATAGTGATTTGATAAGAATCTTGGATGATAGAAAGAGAACATTTGGACATGTGTTAAATATTGGATTAGGAGACATTTCATGTGCTTCAAAGAAATATTTAGTTTTTTATTGTCTACTCTTGTTGAAGCAGAGTATATTGTAGAAAATTCAGCCATTGTCAAATGATATGGTTAAGGAGAATCCTCTCATATTTGCATGAAGAGCAATAAGGAGGTTCTATAATTTTCTATGATAATATGTCTTCGATTGCATTGTCTAAGAATCTAATTTTTAATGGCAGAAGAAAGCATATAACAATCAGATATCTCTTCATTCATGAACTGATTTATTTTTCAATTCAAAGCAACAAATAGCTAACATTTTTACCAAACCTTTATAAAAAGAAAGGTTTGAGAATTTAAGAGAAAGTATGGGCATCATAGATGTCCAGGACTTGAAAATTAGTCCTTGATTTGATTTTGTTCGGCTCAATATAAGGGGGAGTTTAAGAATTTATGGTCTCTATAATCTTGAGTCGTCTATAGGTATTTTAAACTTGTTTTCCCCCATCTTCTATCTACCCTTTAGAAAAAAATTAATTTCATTTTTGGTTGTTGAAGTATTTTTATTTTCCACCAAGTGATAGACCATGTGTATATTTTTAGATCCTTTTATTCTAAGTTTTCAGCGCAGACATAAGTTTGAAGAATTAGTTCTATTTGATATAGTCTTCGATTCAGAGAAAGGGTCTAAGCCACATGGCACAATTCCACCAAACTTTTTTTTTTATCCCTAGTAGACCTCAAACACCTAAAATAAGCCACAACTTATATTTACGTGAGCCCAATTTAAGTCAAAAAAGTTATTTATATATATATATATATATATATATATATATATATATATATATATATATATCAACAAAAGTAGAGACATGTGTCCACATTTCAATGGAGATTGCGGTTTAAGTTAAGCAAATCTTGAATTTGTGATGTGAATCTGCAACCAATCATAGACTAGCACAAAGCTAAGAAGAATGACAAGTGAAAATTTCATAGAGGTTTCCCATTGAACAAGGATTTGCATACATTGATAGGTTCTATAAGAAAAACCTAACATTTGTGAGGAGTGTGGAGATCCCTCATTAGTTCAAGGTTCGCACATCCGACAAAGGATATTATCACCTGTGAAAAATGTGGATATTTCTCATTGGTTGAATTTTCATGTGTGTCATTCAAGGATCAAAAGAGTATGACAAAAAGGGCATGGAACATTTCTATTGGTCCGTGCTTTCACACTGGCTAATCGATAGTAAAAGGTAAAATGTGGTTATGTGGAGATATATTATTGATCTTAGCTTTGCATCACATAATGGAGGATATATAGTGCTTGACACCACAACCAATATAAAATAGAGATGTGGAGGTATTTAAATCTAATCAATGGCAATGGATTTGAGTGGATTTAAATTCCGTGAAGGTAGGATCTAATTGATATTTTGGGCCCATGTCTAAGGTCAATGTATTTTCAAAGACATGGGGAGTTATATAATTGGTATGAAAAATATAGAAAAGAGAGAGAGAAATATATGCAACAATATAATATAGAGAATAAATATATAGAGAAACAACTCGAGGTTATATACAAAAAGAAGAAAGACACTGCAGAGTAGCACAAATCTAGAAGAATAAATCATAAGAAGAATATTCGAGAAAATAATATAGATCGGTAGCTTGAGGTAGATATTGTAAAAGAGGAAAAAAATATACAAAGTCATAGCTCTAAGTTTGTAAGAAGATTTGAAATCTAATATAATATATATTGTGTTCTTTTGTGTATTTTCTATGTCTTTCCATATGTTTTTTTGCAATTGGCACCAAATTTTGCCAACAAAACATAACATACATTCCCACCATTATTTTTTTGGTGATTTTAGAGGGAAATATAATTTTTTTATTTGTAAATTATCATAAAACTCCAATGAGATCCTATAGTATCTCGGCTAAGAAAAGTAATAAAAATAGGACCTTAAAATTGCTAAAATACTTTAAAATTTTCTCAACAACACTCCCTAAAATATTTATTGAGTCTCCCTTCATAAAACCATGAACTAAAAATAACATAAAATTTAGATACATGCATGAATTATTAGTCATTAAATTAATAATACATTCAATCTATTCCCATAGTAAATTCAAATAAGATACATATGGGGTTTTTCTAATTATAGGGTGACATATCCTTAAGTTTTCTATGTATACACATGCACCTATAATCATGTGTCCTTTAGATTAAGAACTTTCATATTTATTTGAGTGAGTTTGTTATCTAATTAAGGTTGGAGTGTCCAAAAATAGTTTATTATTAAGTAATTTTAAAAATATATTGGAGTGGGAGAGTATTTGTTTTTTAGTTTAATAATGGTGATAAATGGTTTATTATTATGACATCAAGCATGGTGGTAGTGGGTTTTTAGTCTTCATGAATAATTAATTATAATATTAAAATTTATATACCTTTGATTGTTATACTTTGATGTTTATTTAATTGATACTTAGAAGATTTTTCTTTTGTTTCAATAAATCAATCAAAACAATATACTATTTTGACCCTAGAGTAGAGTTTTTACTACTTTTTCTCTCTAGAAATATATTGTTAATCCAGAAAAAAATTCACTACCTAGTGATAAATGTTAAGATAAGGTAATATAGCCATCCATCAATGTAGTATATGTATAAATAAAGATAAATACCTTGAAATTGATATCTATTTGTTTTATTCATACAAATACATTTAAAATACATGTACTAGTTAAATTAAAATTGTGAAAGATTAAAGCACTATATAAGCGTCATAGATAATAGACTATGTAAAAATCAATTTATCATTGTGTTTAGAGGGCATAATTATGAGAATTTTCCTTTTGATAGAACTTAATAATTGGTCAATGGTCATTTTGTGGATGAAATTTATTTCACACACATTCTAAATAGTAATTTTGTTTTACTGAAGCTCTATATTACTTGGATATATTTCGCACAACCTCTAGTTCAAATCTATGGTGGACCAAGATGCAATGTTATAAGAAAAGTATGATGTCATTGTTTGAATAGCTTAAAAAAATTCAATAGGAGTGGATCAAATGTAGGGAGAAATTCAAATTCATAAATTCCTTTTTATTCCAATTGTTCCCCTCTAATTGGTGGCAATATGTGGTAGCTCATGTGGAAACAAATATCCTTCTATATTTTTTCCTCTTTGTCTTGCTAGAAAGTTTTAGGTTTGCACCAATATTTATTACTCATCCTATAGGATTCTTACAATAATCTATCTAAATTTATAAGATATTTTCTATGGTCTAATGCCAAACATAGTAAATAATTCCATAGAGTTATTTGGAATATTTTCTACCTCTTGTAAGAAAAATGATGCACCAAAATTGTTGACATTTATCGCCAAATAAACAATATATGTGTTAAGTGGGTTGTGATTGTTATGAAGGGGAATGAATCTTGGAAAATATAGCTAAGGTATTGTCTATATGTGGGTTCTTGATATGGAAAAGAACCATTGGAAAAATTCAGTTTGCACACACTCTTGATCACCACTACATCAATTACAATTGTGGGGTAGTTTATGGCCCAATTTTTTTTTATAGCCTTTGAATTGGTTAAAACCCATATTAAGTAGATTGGGGATGGTATCAAAAGTGGGTTCTCATCTATAGGTCATAGCATGTGGTGGTTGCCTATTGTAATATCTACAAGTATTCTTCTAATCTGAAGTTCCCTTTATAAAAGCACTTAGATTATTTATAAAAGGAATATTTTCTATATGAGACCTTATCTAAGATTTAGAGATTGGATCTCTTGGTTAGACATGTACGGGAAGTTCCATCTTTACGATTTATATCTACCCTTTTTCTTTCACGTATAAACAACCTTTTCCTTGATTTCATGTTTCATAAGATTGTACTTCTACAAGCTTTGGCTTGATGAAAGGAATTACAATATAATTATCATTCCACTTTTAAAAATTAATCCCTTACATTATTGTATAAAATTATTATTTTGTTTTCTTAGGATGTAGAAAAGTTTGATATGCACAAGAATTTGAATTCATTTCCAAGAAACTACATTGAGACTCAACAAAAATTTTAATGCTAAGATAAAATCAAATCATCCCACATCATATGTTGTTGTTTTTTTATTTTCTATCAAGGATTTCCTCTTACAAAAAGACTCAAATAAATCAAAATCGTTAATGTTAAATTCCCAACACACGGTTTCCCCAAAACTTAGAAGATTTTTTTATCCTTTCTCTAGAGCTTATTCTACTTGGAACTAGATTCATATTCTTTTCACTCATTCCATCTAAATCCTTTTAGTTAGTGTATGATCATTTGAGGCATTATTTGGAATTTCCTTGAAAAAAATATTTTATTTTAAATATGGAAACCTAGAAATTTGACCATTTTTAGCGAGAGGCTTAATTGATTCTTGTAGACACCCTAAAAATACATACCTATTTCTATCATGCTTCTATCTAATTAGAATTAATTAAATTAATTATATCTCGCCACAACACACCCTTTGGATTTTATTAAATTAATTCCATCATTCAAATATTCCCCTTTAGAATTAATTAAAATTAATTTTATTATTTAAGCTAGATTCTTACCCAAAGTGGAATTAAATAATTTAATTCTAACATGCCTTTGGAATTAATTAAATTAATTCCTACATCCTCGTAACTAATATAATTAAACATTTATTTATTTAAATGGTTAATTATCTCCTCACAATTAAATTAATTTAATTATACCATTCTCTTGGAATTAATTAAATTAATTCCTAACACCTTCTAGCTAATATAATTAAACATTTATTTATTTAAATAGTTAATTATCTCCTCACAATTAAATACTAATTAAATTTAATTATTTAATCCCATCTATTTTAGTCAATGAGACACTTGGACTCCACTTGAACTCCACATGCTCATCCTAGCTAACTGCACTTCTAGAATCCTAGAAAGGTGGGGGCAATTGAATTTCACGTACAACCACCTTTTAAGATGTAAATTTTGAATTTAATTCATTTATTGCCCTAACACTTCGCTGCAACCTCCTCTAATTCTATTTTTAGCATGTCCATTAAACTGTGTTCAACCAATTTCTAACTCTCTGCTTCTATAAATTGCAAGCTTACTCTCTTATAAATCCTCCTGAATTGTTTGCAAATAAATTTTGTCAATTTTTATTCTCAAGCTTTCTAACTATTATGTTCGTAGCAATTACACCCATCTTTGGAGGCCATTCAAGAACACCCACAAATAAATCATTTTTAAAGGTTATACATATTCAAAATCTCTCCTACTGAGATTTGCATTGGAAGGTTATTGGAAGGTTTACATTTTTATTTGTTTATCTTTCATTCACTGTGATTTTTCTCTGCATACATTTTGGCACGCCCGGTGGGAGTCCCCACATTTTCTTTCTTTCATTTTAGTTAATCATTTTGTGATCTAACTCTTTCTTTATGTTTATTGTTATTTTTAACCCTACTGTCAAATTTTTAGCTTCTCAGGTGAAGTAAAGAAGTCAGAAAACCAAAAAAACCAGTTGTCAAGGCATTTTTCTCACGCTCAATGTTTTCGGTGAGAGCGCTACCATAACCCATCTTCGGAAGCCATAAATTTTTCTCCGAACTCGGAATGAATTCATTTTTTTATAGAAAGGTATTGAAAAGATCTATGCAATGGAAAAATAATTTTCTGATTTGGACTTATAGAAAATTTATGGTTTCATTTCTCCTAACACTTGTATTTTTTTCAAAAAAATAAAATAAATTGTAGTTTTTTTAACTTTAATATATATATAACGTAAAAACACCAAACATATGCTCTTTCCTCGCACTTTCAAAGTGATCTTGGAAATCAGAAACATGATTGTTTCTATTTGTTTTGGGAATTAAAATTTCTATTTTTTAATCAAAGCTTGTTTTACGTGTATGCTCTTTCCTCACACTTTTAAGTGATCTTGGAAATCAAAAGCGTGAACTTGCTTCTTTTTCTTGTCCTCTACCTACCTCAGGTGAACTTTATAATCCTTTCTTGTAGGACCCGCTCTCACAAAGGTTGATAAAACATTAAAAATACTAACTACAGGTTGTCAAATGGTGTACAACTAAACCACATTAAGCTCAAAAGATAAGAAAATACACCACATTCAAAACACTATAATTGTAGGTTCGGTTAAGAGCTACAACTCAACCGCTTAACTAGAACATAACCCCCTTGGCATAAGCCTCAATATACAAAAAAAGGGGTGGTTCTATGAACCCTAATGTAGTCCACACCTTGAGGGAACTGGTGGATGAAACGAGAACATTTTCTCCTACTTGAATAGTAAAGCCTTGTGAGTTAGAGTCATGGATATCCTTAGTGGCGACCCTAGTGCGATTCATTCTGAGCAAGATCTTGTTTAGGGTTTCAAAGGGGGTAAAGTAAATCCATCATCTAGCAATAGAGTCATCTCACTCGAGATATACCACTGACACACTGGTTGAGAGAGCCACCTATGAAGACAAACATTGTCCAAGCCAATTTAAGGTAGAGGCCACAAAAAAAAGATCAAAACAAAAACTCTTTTTCTATTTTTCTTATTTCTTTTCTTTCTTTTTATAGTAGTGTCCACACTCATTTTTTCCCAAATAATCCTTGTTTGGGATTGTCTTTCACATTTGTATCTTTTCATTATTTTCCAAACACTCCTTGTTTGGATTCTACTTTCATCCTCATTTCATCTTTCCAAGTACAGCTTTACTTGGATTATTTTTCACTTCCTTTTGCAATCCCAAATACTCCTTATTTGGGTTCATCTTCTATTGTGTTCACTATCTCCAAATTTATCCTTATTTGGACTTGACATTCACTTATTTTTCTCGTCATATTTTCTCTTCATCATCACTTCATCACTTCTCTCTTTAACGCATTCACTTTTCTTTAATTTGAGCTCACTTATCCCATCACTTTCCCCTTGTCTCTTATCTCCATTGTTGTGAGATTTGGACCTTCTCATCATTGTTCATTCACTTCTTGTGACGACCTTTACTTTTTCGTTCTTTTAGTACTTTCACTTCCTTGTCGTGTCTTATATTTTAACACACTTTTTGTTAAGAGTTGACATTGTTCATCATCTTCTTAAGTCTCCCTTTTTACCATTCATCTTGTTAAAAGTTGAGAAAATCCATCATTTTCTTTCCGAAGTCTCTTCACTTAACATATTTTTGTTAAGATTTGAGCATCTTTCATTATGTTAAAATTCTCTTCTTTTCGTTATGACTTTGTCGCAAGTTGAGCACACTCGCTTCTTTCATTTCTTACCTCTTTACATTCACCTTGTAAACATTCATAACATCTTTCAAACTCCTTCATCTTTCTTAGCACCCATTTTGCTAAGATTCTTCTAAACTAACACTTTAGTCCATCTTCCACCTTAACATCATTCATTTTGTTAAGTGTTGTGAAGTCCCTTTTCTCGTCACTCTTATCATTCCTTTTGTTAAGATTTGATTGCCTTCATCTTGTTAAGTCTTGTCTCCCTTAACATTCATTTTGTTAAGTGTCGAGCACGTTTCACTTCCCCCTTTTTCATTTCTCTTAACACTTATCATGTTAGGAGTTAACCTTTTTACATCTCTTCATCACTCTTATCACTCATTTGATTAAGAGTTAACCATGTTAACCTTGTCACGTCTTTTCTCCCTTAAAATTAATTTTTGTTAATGAGTAGAACACGTCTAACCTCTTTTTGTCCCTTTTCTCTTAACTCTCATTTTGATTAAGAGTCATGTAATCAACTAACCCTTTTATTTCTTCCTCTTTACATTCAATTTTCTAGGAGACGAGGTTTTCAAACTTTTGTTGAGTTATAGAGCTCAATTACTTTAGATTAGCATGATGTATTAAACTTGTTGGAAAATAAGGTAGCTGACATTGGTTATGGAGGGACCGCATCGGTCACTTATGACCAGCATCGAGTTAGGAAATGAGGAACCGACATCGGTTAGGGCTAACCGGCGTCGGTTACTTGTGTGTGGGTGTTTTAATTAACTCACGGGAATTAGATCTATTTTTAGTGTTAAAGCAAATATATTGATTGTAATTACATGGCTAAGTGCCCTAAGTTTGTATATGCCTATATAAGCATGAAATCTAGGGTTTAGAAGTAATAATTAAGAAGAACTTGAAAATTTTGATGATTATTGTGAGAATAATTGTGAGAGAGAGAATTATTGGAGAAGAAGAAAAATCTTGAGAGAAAAAAAGTTGTACATCTGAGAGGTGTGGAAGATTGTAAATATTCATTGTATATCTTGTGAAAGCTTTGGATAATAGATTGGCTTGTTTCTTGGTGGACATAGCCCACACTGGGTGAACCACGTTAAATCTGGTGTTGATTTATATCTCTTATTTTGTATATTTCTTTTGGTAGAATATTCACTTTTATTTGTATGTATGCTTAGATATCATATATTATCTGTATAACCGGTGTGCTAACACCCAAAAATGGTATCGATATTTGTTTGAGGGTTTTATGTATTAACATATTTACTCACAAAGGGTTTCTGATTGAGTGGGAGCTACATCAATGGCATAAGAAAAAAATACAAGGTAGAGAAGTTTGGCGACTGAAATTATCCATTATGGAAGATGAAGATTGAGGATTATCTATATCAAAGAGATTTGCACTTACCGTTGGACTAAAATTATAGACCTACAAATATGGTGATGAAGAATGTAATATTCACGATAGAAAGGCTTTGGGACCTATAAGATTGAGCACAGGAAGCATATGTGGTTTCTATATTACGTATGACATCTATTGTAGAGTTAATGAAATCTCTTGCTAATTTATATGAAAAACCTACTGTTTCAAATAAATTTTATTTGATGAAGAAACTATTTAGTTCTAAGATGCATGAATGTGGATATTCATCTAGTCATTTTAATTATTTCCGGTCTATTATAAATTAGTTAAAATTGGTTGATATTTGAGTTGATGATGAAGTGAAAGTACTTTTATTCTTATGTTCTTTACCTGATAGTTGGGATAGCTTGGTAATGGCTGTTAGTAATACAACATCTACTAATAATATTCTAAATTTTGATGATGTGGTTAGTATAATCTTGAATGAAGAGATTTGCAGAAACGACAGAGGAATCATTTGGGAATGCTTTGAATGTAGAAAGAAGAGGCAGGTAGAAGGAGATATCCAAGAGTAAGAATAATGGGAAATCAAATTCAAGGGATGGTAGATCTAAATCCATAGGTAAGGGAATTACCTATTGGAAATGTTGAAATAAATCACATGGAAAGAAAGATTGTTGGTCAAAGGATAAAGAGAACCAATATCTAGACAAAAGTAAAGAGTCAAATAAGGAGGAAAATATTACAACAAAGGTAATGCAAGATGCTTTTTTTTTTTTTTTGGATAATAGAATATAATCATGAGTTTTAGATTCAGGAGCTTCTTTCCATGCAACCTTTAATAAGGGATATTTAAGAAATTATGTTTAGGAAATTGCGGGCATGTTTATTTGGGTGATGATGAACCTTGCAATATTACATGTAAAGGGAAGTTCATATAAAATTGTAGAATGGAAATACATGGGTATTGAAATATGTGAGGAATGTGCCAAGCCTCAAGAGGAATCTTATCTCTACGGGAAACGAGGTGAATTTGGTTGCATGCTTACATTCATAGCGAGACTCTTGGAAAGTCACCAAGGGTGCTTTTGTTGTGGAAAGAGGTAAGAAGGTAAAAATAATATATTTATCTACTTCAGATTTAGATGCATGCATGTGGCATAATCAATTGGGCCATATGAGTTAAAAAGGAATGCAAATCTTAAAGGCTAAGGGTAAGTTATCATATTTGAAAGATTTAGATCTTGATTTCTATGAGAATTGTATCTTTGGAAAACAAAAGAGAGTGAGATTTCTCAAAGTTGGGGAAATTAAGGAGTATAAATTGGAGCTTGTGCACTCAGATATGTGGGGACCAGCTCAAGTAGCTTCGATGGAGGATCCCAGATTATGTTACTTTCAATGATGATGTTACAAGAAAGGTATGAGTTTATTGTATTAAACATAAATATGATGTTTTGAAACTTTTAAAAGATGGAAATACCTTGTTGAGAATGAATCAAATTCAAAGTTAAAGTTCCTTAGATCTGACAATGGTGGTGAATATTGTAGCAAGGATTTCAATGATTATTGTTCAATGAATGGGATATGTAGAGAAAGAACGGTTCCAAGAACACCATAAGAGAATGGTGTTGCAGAAATAATGAATAGGAAAATCATGAAACGAGATAGAAGTATGAGGATACATTTTAGATTACCCTTGTATTTTTGGGAAGAATAAGTTGATATAGTAGTTTATTTGATTAACCTTGGGCCTTCAAGTTTAGCGAGATGGAGGAATACCAGAGGAATCTTGGGGGAAAGAGGTAGATCTATCTTTTCTTAAAGTTTTGGGTTGAAGATTTTGTGCATATTGATAAGGAAAATAGGAAAAAGTTGGATGAGAAATCCAAGAGATGCACTTTTAGTGGTTATGGATCAAGTGATTTCAGATTCTATTTTAGGATTTGAGAATTCTAAAATTATTAGGAGTCATGACATTGCATGGAATGAAAAGATAATTCTGAGGATCAAATTTTGGTACCTAAGGATGAACCAGTCAAGAATTTTATGAATGAAAATGAACTCTTAGATTTAAAAGTATAATGAGGTTACACAAGAATCGGTGTCGATTGACCCCTTATTGACATCGGTCAGCAAAAACTGGTATTAGTTATAGAAGAGCCAAACCGACATCGGTTAGCCAAACCATCGTCGGTTAATGGTGACCGGCGTCGGTCAGCGACGATTTCAATACAAATGTCTCAGGAGGTATAGAATGAGCCTCGGTACCCCAAACTCATGTGATAAGGTCACAAAGAGTAAGTAAACCTCCGTAAAGATTTACACCTTCCTATTTTATTTATTATTGATTGATAATAATGAAATAGAAAGTTTTGAAGAAACAATACATGATAAGACCCATGTACAGTGGGAGAATGACATGGATGAGGAGATGGACTCCTTGGAACAAACCCAAACTTGGGATTTGGTTAAGTTTCTAGTAGGTAAGAGGACATTGTAGAACAAGTGGGTTTATAGAGTCAAGGAAGAAGAGGGAGGACAGAAAAGGTACAAAGAAAGGCTTGTAGTAAAGGGATTTGCACATAAATTAGGTATTGACTTTGGTGAAATATTTTCTTCTGTTGTTAAGATGATTCTATTCATATTGTATTGAGTTTAGTTACAGTAGAGGATTTTCATTTAGAGAAACTATATGTGAAGACGAATTTCCTTCATGGTGATTTGGATGAAGATATTTATATGTAGGAGTTGATTGGGTATGAAGTCAAGGATAAGGAGAAATTAGTGTGTAGGTTGAAACAGAGTCTATATGGGCTCAAGCAAGCTCCAAGGAAATGGTACATGAGGTTTGATAATTTTATGCATGAGCATGATTACTTGAGATGTGAATATAACCATTGTGTTTATTTGAAGAATCTTAGAAATGGGAGATATATTATTTTGTTACAGTATGTGGATAATATGCTTATTACAGGATCTAATATGTAGGATATTGGTGAGCTTAAGGGAAAGCTAGCTAACACATTTGCTATGAAGGAATCAAGAGCTACAAAAAGAATCCTCGGCATGAAAATACATAAAGATAGGAACAAAAAGAAATTTTATTTGTCTCGTGGAGGCTTATATAAAAAGGTGTTAAAAAGGTTTAATATGCAAGATTCAAAATCTATAAGTACACCTATGGGGGACACTTCAAATTAAGAAAAGATCAGTTTTCATCATCACATGAGGAGGTAAAATACATGACACACGTACCATATGCTTAAAAGTTGGGATTCTCATCTATGTTATGGTTTGTCTTGGACCATACATTACACATGCGGTGGGAGTTGTGAGTAGGTATATGACCAATCTAGGTAAAGAGCATTGGAAATAAGTCCAATGGATACTCAGGTATTTGAGAGGGACATCTAGTATGCAATTATGCTATGAAGGTTTGGATATTTCATTATGTGGCTATGTTGATTCAGATATGGATGGAGATCTGGATGGTAGAAGGAGCACTACTGGATATATTTTCATAGTAGGTGGGATGAAAATTAGCTAGATTTCGAGATTGCAGAAGGTTATGGATTTGTCTACTATAGAGGCAGAGTATGTTGCAGCTACAAAGGCTAGTAAGGAAATGATATGGATGATCAGGTTTATGGAAGAGTTAGGAAATGAGCAAGATGATTACCAATTATTTAGTGACAGTCAAAGTGTAATTCATTTGGAAAATAACTTGGTGTTTCATTCTAGAACAAAACACATTCAGTTGAGGTATCACTTCATATGGTAGATATTAGAGAATGGACAACTAAAAGTGGAGAAGATTCATACGAGTGAAAACCCTGTGGATATGCTAACAAAGACATTAGCAAAAGAGAAGTTGGAGCTACACTCCACTTCTGTTTGTCTTCGAGTTTGAGACTTGAAGAGGAAGAAAAAAATCTAAGGATACAAAAATGATGTTGTACAAGTATAGTGCGGTAATTTATCTCCAAGTGGGAGACTGTTTAGTTATGGAGTTCAATTACTTCAGATTAGCATTTTGTATTAAACTTGCTGGAAAACATAGTAACCAAAATCGGTTATGGAGGGACCGACATCGGTCACCTATGACCAACATCGGTCAGGCAAGGAGGAACCGAGAATCGGTTATGCTAACCAACGTCGATTACTTATGTGTGGGTGTTTTAATTAACTCACGGGAATTAGATCTATTTTTAGTGTTAAAGTAGATCTATTGATTTTAATTACATGGCTAAGTGCCCTATGTTTGTATACACCTATCTAAGTATGAAATCTAGGGTTTAGAAGTAAGAATTAAGAAGAACGTGAAAATTTTGATGATTATTGTGAGAGAGAGATTTCTTAGAGAAGAAGAAAAATCTTGAAAGAAAGAAATTATTATACATCCGAGAGGTGTGGAACATTATAAATCTTCATTGTATATCTTGTGAAAGAATTGGATAATAGATTGGATCATTTCTTGGTGGAAGTAGCCCACACTAGTGAACCATGTTAAATCGGTGTTGATTTATGTCTCTTGTTTTGTATATTTCTTCTAGTAGAATATCCACTTTTATTTGCATGTATGCTTAGATCTGATATATTATCTCGTACAACTAGTGTGCTAACCCTAACACTTTTTTGTCATTTCCATCTTAGCATTCACTTTGCTAAGGGTCGAGCTTTTCAAACTTTTTCTTTTCTTACATCTTAGCATTCACTTTGCTAAGGGTTGAGTTATTCATCGTACCTTTCTTCACTCTCCCTCATTTTTCATTACAATGGTGGATTTATACAATTCATCCTTTTCCCAAGAATGGCAAATGATGAAAGACACCATTGTGGGTATGCAAAAAAATGTTACCAATTAAATTTTGATGAATTGTGTCCATACGCTTTTAAGATGGAAATTTTATGCATACCCTTCTCATGATCTTTCGTGACACCAAAATTAAAAAAATACAAGGAAAACCGATCCGAGATAACATATCAAGTAATTTTCCATAGCATGCCATGAAGTGGCATATAATGAGCTTTCTCTTGTGCCTTTTTCCTAGAATTCTAGGAGGAAAAGCTTTGGATTCATTCTTACACCTTCAAAAGGGATCTATCACCACCTTTGCAAACATCTAAGATAAGTTCGTTAAACATTTTATTCCCTTTGCATGATATGCTAACTCTGTTTGGGGAAAGTCACAAAATTGATTTTACTTCTCAATATAACTTCGCATGGGAAATTTCAAATTAGATCATTTATACAATGGATCCAACAAGAGTGTCATAAGGAGTCACTTTAAATCCACTCTTTCAGTCTAATCATATTCCCACTTGGGAGCATTTGTATCTACTTAATCATCATTGTGGAATGCATTAGGGGGATAGTTGATTGTCTTCTTTTTGGACTTTGTGTTGTGCATTGTTGATGTTTATTTTTTAGACCACTTGCAAGTAGTGTGATTACATCTTGGTTTCTTTATAACCCTAATGTCTGCATCTTCTTTGGATATTGGGGTTGTTTTCTTTTTATCTTTTTTTTTTTTTTTTTTTTGTTTGTTTATGCACATCAACGGGTTAACCATCTTGATTATTTTATAATCATGGTGAAAAATATATTATGCAACAACAAAAATAAGATTTCTCTAAAATTATTCTCCAAATTAAGCTCATGCTACAAGCACAGTAATTTTTCCATCCTTATTCCAATCCCTTGCTTTCTTCCTATCAGCGGTTTTCCACAACCTTAATGCGTCATCCACCGGTTTAAGGGGGCATTCCTATACCATTTTTCTTGTTAGGAATCCTAATGATTACCTTCTTCCTACTTACTAGGGCATCCTAATGCTTCACTTCTTCTTGCTTGCTGGGGCATTCTAATGGTTCACTTATTCCTAATCGTTTGGGGCATCCTAATGCTTCACTGCTTCCTACTCAATGGGGCATCCTAATGCTTCACTTCTTCCTACTCACCAGGGCATCCAAATGATTTATAGATTTTGATCACTCATTTTCATGTGTATACTATCTATCACAACCTTCATAGACCTCTCAAAGAAGTTTGTAAAACATTTTTCTTTCAACCTCACTCGCAATAATATCCATACAAGAACTTCTCATGATGAATCTTGGTACATCAAATGCAACCACAATGTCATCACTACTGGTGTCACGGATAATATAAATATTCCAAAAATACATGACCAATCAATAAAAAATTCAAGCATATAGCCTAGCAAAGACACTATGCCGGGAAATTTGAATGTAAGTTTACCCCTCAAATGAAAGTCTCTAGAGTGGCTTTCATCAACTCCAAGTGGTGGGATGATAAAATATCCCCTTACAATACCTTGGATTGAAGGATAACCTAATCCATATTACATCATGCATATTATGATTTTAGTCACATTGATGGCCACTCATCGATAAATATAGACATTTTAAGAACTATGTAGGGACTTGATTGATGAGAGAAATATTTGTATATCTTGATGATGAAGCTCTCAAAATCGATGACATGTCAATTTCCACACCTTCAAATAAATATGTGACTGTTATTACCACTTCTATTCATACTAACATTCTCTCGATATCATGATGAAGGTCAAGTATCTCCCCTTTAAAACCAATCTCTTTCTTCTACAGATTTTATTCCGTTAGTCCAAACAGACATTGAACCTATTTTGGACAACAATCTTCTAACACCTGATGAGAGCTTGAATTTTCTCCAAGACTCTCTAATAACCCTTGACATAATAGAAGAGGGTCCTTCATCAAGCACAATTGAGCTTCATTCCATTCTTCCCATTCTAGATCTTATGCCTAACATCTCTAGTCTTGTTGTCAAAATACAACCACAACAAGCTTGGACACTTGTGACAACACAACCTTCTATGTCCATTACACCTCAAATGATTAACCTTGCAAGCATCTCATTAATGATAATTCCTACTTGTCAAGACATTTGCATGTGTACATTCTTCGAGTTGTGTATACCCAGGATTACCCTTATTCAACCATTTCAAGATTTAATTACAAATCTATCATCAAATCAACTAACTTACAACCTAGAAGGAGCAACATTGAACATCTCCTCTCTAGAGCCTATAAAGAGTCTTGGGTATACATCTAGAGATCAATCCTTCTTTCCTCGTGCTATTTCACTCACAGGTGAATATGTATCTCAACATCTTCCCCGCATCGACAATCTTCTTCTAACATCACATATGTATTTCAATCTCATCAAAAACTCATCTAATCACACATACTTTGACTTGGATCCTATCCACTGTTGGCTAGAAAATTTGTCTTGTGGACAAATTTGTGGATTTCAGGGCAATGCTATGGGAATCTGAGTCCCTCTACATTTGAATGGTGCAGCTCCCATATTTTGCATGTAAAACAGGTGGATTTTAATGGTGGTTTTTCAACCAAAGATCCATAGGGGCACTCCACTGACCCTATGGAAAAGCCTACAATTTCTTGCTAGGGTAGAAATTAATCTAAGTATGGGAAAGGGAGTGGGAAAGAAGGTAAGAAGGTCAATGATACAGGTAGAATATCAGATGCCTATATGCATTGATCAAAAATTTCATAACATGCATTTAATTTATAGAAGAAGAACAAATTTGTAGAACCCTGGCTACAAGACAGAATAAAACACGCTGGTCACAAAGCACCAATCGATTTTTCCATAAGGGGGACATAAAATTCCTTCCTTTTTTATTGATCTTAGAGTTGAAACTTGTACAACAAGTGGGAATAGAAGAAAAATGTAGAGGAGGAGAATAGAAGAAAGTGACCAATCGTTTTTGTCCTCTATTCGTAAAAACACGCTTCAGTTTCCAAATTAAATTTCCATCCTCTAAAATCACTCTCGAGAGGACTAGAAATAGCATACGAGGGTAGTTACAACTTCCCCAAATGGCTAAGAAAGCATTACCATCAAAATCCAATCCTTTCACACCATTTGGGATTCATCTCATTTGTAGAAAAATGGCCATGGAGGGAAAAAACCGTAAAATGTTACAAACGTTGCTAGTTTGAATATAAGACATTCGATTTTCTCCATGCATTTGGATCTTGGGCCATTGCAAACAAATTTGATCATTTCCCCTCTTCCAGATTCCTTTGTAACAAAGAAAACACTTCTAACAAGCCCCAAAATGAGGTTCTGTGTGTAAAATTATGTTTCATAATTCAATTTTCCAGTTTGCATATGAACCGTTTGATCCTTTGCCCTAATTTCTTTGAAACCAGGCCATCCATGTGGCAAGAGAACATTGGAGTGAATTTGAGAGGAGATATTTTAGTTTTTTTGCATGCCAGAGACGTTTTCTCGATTTTCTCCCACAAAAATCCATCAAAATTTAAAATTGAAGTGTCCATCGTGTAGAGAATTTCAACAGATTTCCATTGATATCAAAAATGCAAAAAAATTGAGCTATGGTTCAAAAGATATGGCCCTCTGAAGATTTAGGGAAAAATTGGTAAAAACAGAGTCAAAATTAGGGTTGGTGGGGTCAAACTTTAAATTTTTCCCTTTTGGAAAAATTTCCCAAAAAACTCTGTGGGCTCGTAGCTCCAAGACACATGGCACTTTCTGGTTCAACATGGGATTAAGACCTACCTTTTTCCTTTGGATTTCACATTGGGAAAATTTCCCAAAAAGGTTCATGCCCGCCGCCGAGACATGTGGCGCCTTCTAATTCATCTCATGGGCCGATGGCTCCATTTTTTCCTTTGAAATTCACATTGGGAAAAATTCCCAATTTACCTCCACACCCCACCACTCCACCATGCACTTCTCCATTCTCCTTCATAGGTCTCATGGGCCGCTTTGCAACTTTGAGTTTTTTAGCCCAAAAAGGCTAAGTCGCAAACTTTTCTCCCTGCCCCGCAAATGTGCTTTTCTCCTTCATCGGAGCCGCGGGCCAAAATTATTCTTTTTCCCCTTTTTTCCCAAAGGGCTAAGTGCCAATTTCTCATCATGCCTCCGCTCTTGCCTTGACACGTGGCACTTTCTAGCCGGCCGCGGGCTGCTAGAGAAAATTTCCCCTCCAAACTCCGTCGAGCCATAACTCAAAAACTACAAGGAGTTAGGAGGACTTCCATACCTTTCTGGAAAGGGGAAAGAATTATCTATCTGATGAAGGTGTTTCTAAGAATCCTTGATCCCTTGGGAAGTTCCATATTTCAAAATACTCAGACTGGACCATTTTCAAAGGGTAACAACTCAAAAATTTCTAAGTCCAGACTTGGAAAAAGAAGGAAAATTTTGAGGGGAAAATAGTGGCTCTAGCTTGGGGACATGACATGGATTGAATAGGGAGAAAACATGGCATGAGGATCTAGAATATCAAGTTTTAAAACATATAACATTGACCAGTGCCTTATCCATTGGGCCTTGCAGAGTCATGTACAATTCTGAGGAAAGAAAGAAGGAAGGAAACACACCAACCAAAACCACACCAAGATAGAAAACAAACCAAAACACACACAATAGAAAAGGGGAAACAACAAAAATATGGTATAGGGTGAGGGACAACTCACTTTCATTGATGGTACAACTTCAAATATTTCCCACTTCTAGGCAATCCCAATGGAGTTCCATCCAAGTATGATAAGAGAAAGGCATTCTCACCACAAGCTTCTTGAATTTGAAATGGACCCAACCACAAAGAATAAAACTTACCATGGCTTCCCTTTGACTCTCTCCTCTTGTCCCAAAGTAGGACCAAATCTCACTCTAAACTCCCTTGCTTTGGCTTTTTTGTCAAAGAGCTTCTTCACATTCAGTTGATATTCTTTGATTCTGTCCACTACCTGGGATCTGCTCTCTTCTAGCTTCTCAAGGAAAAGGATCCTCTTATCAATTGAATCTCTATATTAGCTATCTTCCACTGTTTGAAGTAGCTTGAGAGCTGGCATTTTAATTGTAATAGGAATCTCTACCTTGACTCCATATAACATCTGAAAAGGTAACATGCCTATTGCCTTCTTAGGAGTGATCCTATCAGCCCACAATACATCATATAAATTTTTTTTCCAATTCTTCTGATTTGAATCAACAAGCTTGTGGATAATGGTCACAATATTTTTGTTGCTTGACTCAACTTGACCATTCCCTTGAGGATAGTAGTCAGAAGAATGATCAAGAGAAATCCTGAAGCCATAATAGAATTTTGTCAATTCCTTTGAAGAGAAATAAGTAGCATTTTCTACTAAAATCTTCTGAGGGACTCCAAAATGAACAATGATATTCTCTTTTATGAAATTGTAGACAACTTCAGAGCTAGCCTATTTGGTTGGAATGACTTCCACCCATTTGGTGATGTATTCCGTGGCGGTGAGCACATAAGTATGCCCAACACTTGAATGGGGATTTAACATGCCAATGAAGTCCAACCCCCATTGTTGAAATGGTTCTTCAATAATCACGGCCTAAGGGGAAATGTGGCTAACTATAGTTTTCCAACAAATTGTTGGCATGCTTTGCATTTAGAAACCTAGCTCGAGTATCAAAAAGAAGGCCAATAATATCTACCTCGATAATTTTTGGGTAGTCACCATGGCTTAAAAGTGTCCAACACAAGCTTGATCATGATAGGATTTGAGGATTTTTTCTTGTTGTTCCTTGACAACACACTTGAGAAAACAACCATTTATCTCTTTCTTGTAGAGTGCATGATTCCAAATCACATATTTGGTTGCTTTTGACTGATATTTCTTCATTGCTTGTAATCTAAATGAGGAGGGAAGTCCCCATAGGTAAGAAAGAAAGTGATGTCTGCATACCATTCCTCTGTAGTGTTCACAAAGAGAACTTGTGGGTAATCTTCTGAGCAGGTTGGGCAAGTGTCATCTCTTTCTTCAAGCTGAAATTTGAGAGATTCATCTTCATAAATCAACTTGCGCAAACCATTTCCTCTTACCAGATTAGATGGCTTAATCTCCATGTCATACTCTTGGATCCTTACAATACAATTTCCTCTTTTGGCTCTAGGATCTTGTTATGTCAAAATGGACTTGATTGCACTTTCGAGGACCATCACCACGGTGTGAGAGTTGAGTATGTAAAATCTGAAATTCTTCATGGCCTTGACCACTGCGTATGCATGCTTCTCTAATTGACTGTAATTTAGTTCATGTTTCTTCAAAGGGTAGTTCATGAAAGCAATAGGTGCTTCCAATCCTTCATCATTCTTCTGAACTAGTATATCAGAAAGAGTGTACTCAAGGTATAATAGTACATGATGAATTCTTTGCTGAAATTTGGAGATACCAGCATTGGAGCTTTAACAATGGCCTTCTTAATTTCTTCAAATGATGATTTTCCTTCACTACTACATTTGAAACTTGTTTGAGGCTTCATCATAGAGGTGATATGCTTTGTTAGTTCGAGTAAATTTGGGGACAAAGCGGTGAAGAAAATTTACCTTCCCAAAGAATAAGTGCACTCCTTTATTGCTAGTGGGAAGAGATAGTGCTTGAATAGCAATTACCCTCTCATGGTCAATATGTGCTCCATGCTTATTCACGATGTGTCCTAGCAGCTTGCCTTTTGTGACTCCAAAGATACACTTATTAGGGTTTAGAGAAATTCCATGTTTTCTACATCTTGCAAGAATCTACTCCAAGTGGAAGATATGCTCACTTCTCTTCTTTGAAAACAAGGTTAAGTCATCAAGGTATATGACAATGCAATTCTTGAGATCTTTAAAATCTAGGTCCATGGCTCTTTGGAAGGTGGCTTCCGCATTGATAAGACCAAAAGGCATCCTACTGTAAGAAAAAGTGCCCAAAGGAGTTGTGAAAATTGTATTGCTATAATCTTCTTGGCCACTTTAATTTGATTATAGCACTGAGAAACCATCAAGCAAAGAGAGCATCTCATATCTAATGCTTGCTTGTAGGATATGGTCCATGATCGAAAGGGTAATTATCCTTGAGATATTCTTGATTGAAATTTCTGAAATCTACACATATTCTGATCTCCCCATTTTTCTTTTTGACTAACGATCTTGGCCACCCATGTTGAGTGGTGAATGGGGAAAATGATTCGGCATTCATCATCTTGTTCACTTCTTCCTTGATAACATCATCAATATTTGGATTATAGGGTCTTTGCTTCTTCTTGAAGGGCTTAGGATCCTTCTTTAGGGAATGGAATGATGCATTTCCTTTTGTTGAAATGATTTGAGCTCATCGTAAGAGTAGGCCAGAACATCATAGTACTTTTTAATCAAAGTAACAAACTTCCTTTTCTCTTCAGGTGATTAGCATTTGCCAATGTTGACCATCTTTGGATCTTCAGAAGTCCCAATGTTTTCCTTGTCAAAATTAGATGGACAGCGATAAGATAGCTTTTCTTTTTCATGAATAAATCTGTCAAACAAGTCCTCCAGAGAGACTAGACCTTTGGGGATCTTGTTACCTTTCAATCTAATCATGCCTTCATCATCTACTCTTTCAATTTCATCGATGCATCTTCAGCCACAACTTCTCTATGTGGATTAAAACTTCACTCAAAGAAGATATTATTGAAGTTGTCTCTTTGCTCCAAGAAGGATAAAATCGGATTATTGTCATTAAAAACTTGCGATTATCGCATTATCAGGTACACTTGGTCTAAAAACCATCTCAATGGGTATTTTATCCTTTCCAAAAGAAGGATGAGGATTCAATAAAGATGTTTATACTACAAGAAAATAAACACTTTCATTTTTTTATCTTGGGATGACTTCAATAGAGAATGCATTAAATAATTCAATGCAATCCACACACTCTATTCTGTAATGCATGAGCCTTGGATTCTTCACTGGTATTCTTTGGTGGATTTGCTTCACTATCACTTCAGCATCACCAAGGCATCTCAACTTTTTGATTCCCATGTCTTCTACTACACTTATGCATAAGAGAAGAGCTTCATATTCTGTTGTATTGTTGGTGTTGTCAAACTATAGTTTGTATGCAAAAGGATACATCACATTAGAAGAAGAGTACAACACAACACTAGCCCACCGAGCTTGCTTTGGAATGGCTTCCATAAAACACCATAGTACAAACCTGATCTTTCTCTGATTCCGAGGAAAGTGGCAAGTATTCTTCTCATTTTGAAGTAAGGAAATAGTTTCCTAATCCACAATCTTGAAAGAGGATATTATCTCTTGGGTCTTTGAAACTTCTTACAATAAATTTCATTTTTCTTACCGGGAGTAGCTTCTTCATCTCATCCTTTACTAGAATAGTTACAGAGGTCCAATCCATCTTTATCTCTCCACCAAGGTCTCTATAAAAACTTCTACTCAAGAGCATGCCAAAAGATATTGGAATGTCTGCCACTAAGATGGTTAGAAGTACTTTCTTATTAGGGTATTCAGCCAAAGCCACTTGTGCATCTTTTATCCTTCCTACTAGTGGTACTTGCTTAGATTCCATTGAGTAACAAGCTCCATTAACTCTAGTTAGTGTCAGGAGAGCATTGGCAACTTTGAGTGGCATTACGTTATCAGAAGCTCCGGAGTCAATGATGCAATTGTTGAGCTCAAAACCATTCATGAGAAGAAACAAGTAGAAGGGTTCCACCTTATCTATTTTGGAAGCACTTAGGGCCAACATGTTTTGAGTAGGTGGTGTAGATGGTGTCGGGAGTAGACCTTTAGAATTTGAACTTGAGGGTATAGAACTACTACTCCAAACAACATTGATTAGTCTATCAAACTGAGCAAGGTGTGTTTGCAAGTATTCAATCTCTGAGAGCTGCACTTTGGTCTTACTTGCATGTTCCACAAAATCAAATGGGAAAATGTTGCATGAGGGGAAGTTCTAGAGTGAGGTAAGGTTTACATGTTAAGGATCTTTGAGGAAATTTGGCTGACTTAGGATAAACTTCATTGGAAGGAGGAGTGTTTTTAATAACTTGTGAGCTAGAAGAAGGAAAATGTGACTTACTAGATATAACATCCTGATCTCTAGCAGCCATTTGGCCTGGTTTCATTTTGGTTGAATCCATTGAGGGTGGTAATGGTGAGCCTCTGCTGATGATCTTCTTTTGTGTGGCTGCTAGAGTGGGATATTCTTTAGTTTTCTTTTCTTTTTGAGCCATGGAGGGTAGAGCATCTTTCTTGGATTGGGCTCGAGTGAAGACAACACATGAGAAGCTTGGGGCTTCCTCTTCTTCTTCCCCATCTTCAACAAACTTGAACAAGCCATTGTGTATATCAACTTCTTCAATTTTGAGGTAGCATTCATAATCCTCTACTATTTATCCTTCAAGTTCATCAATTTTAGCGTCCTCTCTTGATTCTTTGGTGTCACAGATAGCATTAACAGGAGGTGCTTCAAGGGAAAGTTGGCGAGGAGGTTGTGTAATTATTTGTCTATCAGGGAAGTTTGGCCTCCTTGGAGAATTCCTCGTTGTCATTTTGGATATTTGTTTCTTTAAGGCAACTAGATCATTTACCATTTTTTGGAACATAGGATTTGTAGTTCTTTGAAGCCGAACTCGACCCTCTGCTTCCCATTTGGGCCTTTCACCTTTCCGAGAGAGGATTAAGTCATCATCGGTTTCAATGGAAAAGTTTTGATCTTCCATCGAGTGTATTTGGTTGGGCTCTTCTAAGGGAGAAACCAACTTTTGATGGCAAGAGTACTAATGAAGAATCTTCTCAGGTGGTTCTCAGGAGGTAACACATCTTCAGGGACTCTTCTTTTCAATCTATCAAACCTTACTACAAAGTCCTTCATGGATTCAGAGATTTCCTTCTTTATTTGGACTAATTACACCAGCATCTCTTGACCATCTTCAACGCTCTTGAATCTGTTTTCAAATGCTTTTCTAATATCTTCCCAACTAGTAATAGATCTTGAAGGAAGCATGTAAAACTATTCAACAAATTTCTCTTGGAGTGAATTCACAAAAAGTCTAACTGACACATCTTCATCTTCAACATCTAACATAGCACAAGCAGTGATGAAGGTTGCTACATGTTCTTCAGGGAGTTGGGAGCCATCTCCTTTGAATTTGGGAAAATTATTTCTCGAACCTCTTGGAAAATCATGGAGTATTCGTGGGAGAGCAAGTGGACCAATATTTCTTCCCCATGGTACATTGGGTGCATGTGCTTCACATTCATTATCAACCATTTTGTTTCTATTTCTGGCTTCTTTGAACTAGGGTTGCTTCTCTTTCCTTTGCTGCAGCTTGGAGTCTTGCAATTTCTTCAAGTTGAGCTCTAATCTCTTCCTCTATGTCAAACTAAGCTATAACCTCTGCTTCTTCTCTCTCCAACTCCTTAAAAGTAGGGTTAATCACTCCTTGCCTCGGTGGTGAGTATACCTTCTATCAGCCAGAACTTGAAAGTTTATTGTCTTCTCTGGAGGTGTTAGAATTTGTCTTTGTCTTCTTTTCACTGACCCAAAATTTTGTAGCAATGGTGAGATGATTTACACTCTGCCAAATATGCCAAGTAACCTCTTCGAGTCGAAATGATATCTTCTTTGATATGAAAGAATGAAGAAGGTCTCTAGGAGGATTTGTAAGAATAGTCATACTCGTACTCATGTGGATCACAAGGAACTTCAGACTTCAAAAACATAAAAAAAACTTTAAAACCTTGTGGTCATTTTTGGGAGAAGATGCTACAACTCGCCCCCACTTGTGGCGCTAAAAATTGTTGGTAAGAAAAATTTTCTTATGGAAAAATTTGTGGATTTCGAGCCAACACTATGGGAATCTGAGTCACTCTACATTTGAATGGTGCAGCTCCCATATTTTGCATGTAAAACAGGTGGATTTTAATCTTTTTTTTTCAACCGAGAGATCCATAGGGGCACTCCTTGACCCTATGGCAAAGCGTGCAATTTCTTGCTAGGTCGAGAAATTAATCTAAGTATGGGAAAGGGAGTGGGAAAGAAGGAAAGAATGTTAATGATATAGGTATAGTATCATATGCCTATATGCATTGATAAGAAAGTTCATAACATGAATTTAATTTATAAAGAAGAACAAATTTGTAGAATCAGCTGCACAAGACAGAATAAAACACACTTGGTCACAAAGCACCAATCAATTTTCCATCAGGGGGACATAAAATTCCTTCCTTTTTTATTGATCTCAGAGTTAAAACTTGTACAACAAGCGGGAATAGAAGAAAAAATGCAGAGGAGGAGAATAAAAGAAAGCTAACAATCATTTTTTGTCCTCTATTCACAAAAATGTGCTTCCAGTTTCCAAATTCAATTATCAGCCCCTACAATCACTCTCGAGAGGACCAAAAATAGCAGCGAGGGTGGTTATGACATCCCTAAATGGCTAAAAGCGATTACCATCGGAATCCAATCCTTTCGCACCGTTTCAAATTCCTCTATTGCATAAAAATGACCATGGTGGAAAAAACCAGAAAATGTTACAAAATTTTGCTAGTTTGAATATAAGACATTCAATTTTCTCCATGTGTTTGGATCTTGGGCCATTGCAAACAAATTTGATCATTTCCCCTCTTCCAGATTCCTCTACAACAAAGAAAATGCTTCTGACGAGCCCTAAAATGAGCTTTTGTGTGCAAAAATGTGTTTCATATTTCAATTTTCTAGTTCACATATGAACCATTTGATCTTTTTCCTAATTTCTTTGAAATCGGGCCATCCATGTGGCAGGAGAACATTGGAGTAAAGTTGGGAGGAATTTTTTTGTTTTTGCATGCAGAGATGTTTTCTCAATTTTATCCCACAAAACTCCATCAAAATTTAAAATTTAAGTGTCCATCATGTAGATAATTTCAACATCTTTCCATTGATACCAAAAATGTGAAAAACCAAGCTCTGGTTCGAAAGATATGGCCCTTTGAAGATTTAGGGAAAAATTGGTAAAAACAGAGTCAAAATTAGGGTTGGCGAGGATCAAACTTTAAATTTTTCCCTTTTGGAAAAATTTCCCAGAAAATTCCACGGGCCCATAGATTTGAGACACATGGCACCTTCTGTTTCGGCATGGGCTTAAGACCGACCTTTTTCCTTGATTTCACGTTGGGAAAATTTCCCGAAAAGGTTCGTGCCCCACCGCTCCGAGACATGTGGTGCCTTTTGATTCATCTGTGGGCCGACGGCTCCATTTTTTCCTTTGAAATTCACATTGGGAAAATTTTCCAATTTACCTCTGTTCCCCACCACTCTGCCATGCACTTCTCCATTCTCCTCTGCGGGCCTGCGGGCCACTTTGCGACTTTGAGTTTTTTAGCCCGAAAAGGTTAAGTGGCAAACTTTTCTCCCTGGCCCCGCAAATGCACTTTGTTCCTTCATCGGGCCCATGGGCCAAAATTTTCATTTATCCCTTTTACCAAAGGGCTAAGTTCCAATTTCTTGTCATGCGTCCACTCCGCCTTAACACGTGGCACTTTCTAAGCAGGCTGCGGGCTGCTGGGAAAATTTCCCCTCAAACTCGCAAGCCATAACTCAAAAACTACAAGGACTTAGGAGGACTTCCATACCTTTTGGAAAGGGGAAAGAATTATCTATCTGATGAAGGTGTTTCTAAGAATCCTTTATCCCTTGGGAAGTGCTAGATTTAAAAATACTTATACTTGACCATTTTCAAAGGCAGTAACAACTCAAAAATTTCTAAGTCCAAACTTGGAAAAGAAGGAAAAATTTTAGGGGACAACACCACCCAAGTCTAGTACTTCAAGACCCATCGAATCTTTTGATTCAATATTTTGACTTGGCTCCTATCTTCCCAAGTCTGATATTATAGGACTTATAAATTTTTGGATTTCCTCCTTGAACTTGAACCTTGTCTGCCCAAGTCACATCTTTCTGAACTTATCAAATCTTGTGATTCCCACTCTTTACTTGGATTTTGTCTACATAAGTCTCACATTTCATGAATCTTCAACTTCAATAAACATATACCTCTTTCTTGATGAGTCCATTTCAAATCCTCATCCATCGACATTCAAAAAACTTAAAAATCATAAAAAAAAGAATCAAACTATATATTAGAGCATTGTTTGCTAATTGGAAATGGAAAAGTGTGTCCAAATAATGTTAGACATTACATCTATTAGCAGATATATTAATCATACCATTATCATATATTCAATCTCTTCACCTATTTCGACATAGGTTAACCTTGTTCCTATTGGGCATTGTGTGTCTCATCTTTGTTATGGTTCTTACCATTTCATATTTTTACGTACGGTTTTGTCTCGAATATTACTGATGGAAACATCCTCCTTTCAAATAAGCTCTCTCTTTAACTGAAAGCACTAAACTTGTTTACCCGGTCCTTTTGACTACCCATATTAATCTATGGTGTTGAAACCTTGCATCCTCTTGGTCACTTGAGGTGAGACTTGGGGCTATAATGTTCCTTCCAAGAAAACACATTATAAAATTACAAGGTAAATTAAATCAAATCTAAACATACAAGAAAAATATAAAATCAATACACCTTTCATCCTTCACAGTTTTGGTGATAAGCCCATACTTCTTATTGGTAATATGAGACTGGGAATGGAGAAAGTCCTTACTCACCTACATTTTTTATTTGGTGTTGAGCCCTTGCCTTTTACTAATGGCATGGGGCAACATGTAGGGGTCCTTTAAAAAATTTAAAAATCAACCAATAAAGCCTTTATGAAATCTTAATCAAACTGCTTAATCAAATAAAAATCCCTAGAATTAATTTAGTTGCTCATGATAAAAAGAGACAAAAAATTCATTCACTGGATTTCTCCAATCGATGAGCCATCAATAGATCTAAGTCAAGTAAAAAACTAAAAATTGGAATCATCTTGGAATTGGTCAGCTAATCTTGACTAGAGATGAGTTACATTTTTCTCATATGGATCATTGTTACACCTTGTGTCGTCGCATCCATTATCTTCACTTTCATATCACTATTCACCTCATTTTCACATCCTTCTTGGCTCTTGGTGATGAGCCCTCACATTTTATTAGTTGCATGGAGTCACGAGCGGAGTGAGATACTCTATCATCTACATTTATGTGAATGGAATGGAATGCTTTTAATTATTTGCACTTGCTTTCAAGTAGTGCACCCTTTTTACCAAGTTGTAAAATACCAAAAACATTGAAAAAAGTTTTACAAAACTTCAAAAACAATATAATATTTTCCAAAACTCCAAACATAGTTACAAAATGTCACAATCAAAATGATCATATAATGTTTGACCACCTTTTAGTAAGCTGGATAACATAGTTCAACAATTTCTCCATTTGATGAAACTCATCATGATCATTCCGGATCATCTTTTGACAATCATCTCGTAGAAGCTTTTAATGAAAAGCTCTTTTACTGGCCACTTTATTTTATCACATCAACCCTATTTATTTTTATTTTATTTGTTGGAGCTTGAATTCAGCTAAGTATGGAGTTGTATGCGGAAGATATCTATGTGTCTCTTTGGTGCACACTTGGGGAAAAATGTGGAGAGTCGGGACCCTTCAAAGTAGTGAGCACCATCCACGTGTCTCAAGTGCGCAGCACAACAAACTAGGAGGGTTGAAAATTCAAATATACGGTAAATATGCACGGGGTCTCCACATGTCACTTGAGAAAAATTTCAAATAAAGAGAGAAAAGGAACGTTCTAAAACTTGCAAAAGGCTTCCACACATCACTTAGGTGTAGGTTTAGAGATAAATCTCGAGAAAGGCCCACAAACTAGTGCACAATCTCCATGTGGTAGGAAAAGTCATCACCATCAAAGGGACAAACTAAAGAGTGAAAGGCTTGGGAGTTGGGTGATTTGAATGTGATTATAATCACTAAGGCGGGAGGTTGAGAGATTTCCCCAAAAATTGAAATATTTTATAGGAAAATTAAATGTGGGTGGTGGAAGATCTGATTCGTGACCTTGAAACGAGAGCCAAGGGGGTCTATATAAGAATGTTCTAATCCAGAAGGTTATCTTAGGGGGATGAAGAAAAGAATATCAAAGGGAAGAAACCAAAATGGGAAAAATAATTTAGGATTGGATATTGTGTTTGCTAGCCTTAGCAAGGCTCCATTGTAGAAGAAAGTTGTAATCTATGCCATTATCGGCCTTATGTATTATTTTCTCTATAAATAAAGGGCTCTTGTTATGTGTATTTTAGTTCTCAATATTTTGTGTCCTTCATCCATTATTCTTTGGTACTTTTAGATAAATGTTGAATATCTATTATGTTATATACTCTTAGGTATTCTATATGAATCTATCAATATACATATAATCATGTTTTGGACCTTCTTGGGCTTTGATAGTTCAAGATACTTCCAAAGCTGTTCGACCATGCTAAATTTTTTTGATTGTTCTAACAATTATTTGAGAATCTATCTCTCGTACCTTTTAAAATAATTTTTTGGCATATCACCTTCATTAGTTTTTCATGTTGTTTTACTTTTCCTCTAACCCTTACCTTGTACCAATAAGAAGAGACAACTTCTATAAAACCTAGAGGTTATCTTAGGGTGTGCCTCCCACATCCCTAAGGCATCCCATGACTTTGATGGTTCATTCACAAAGATAATTATCAACAATTTTCATGGCACACCTAGTGGGATGTGAAGTAAAATCTTAAACATTAAATTAAGTTACATTTTGTAGTGATCTCCCATCCCCTGGAAGCTCGAATAGCTACACATATGAAGACTCCATCATAAAAAACCTACCGATTTCAGAAGTACTAAGTTTGTCCTCTTTACTTAAAAGGATGAATACAAACAAGGTCAAGAACAAGAGAGAAAGGTGCATTCAAATATCTACAGTTATACCCGGTGAGGAAAAAAAGAGGTAGATAGATTTAGAGGTATCTGTCTCCTCTAAACCGAACTCTCTCAACACCTCCACTAGGTAGGCCTTTCTTACAATCAACTAGAATTCTCAGGCCTATCTTAATGGCTCACCAACCACCTCAGCCTCTGAGACAATTTGTTTCATGGAATCAAGGGAGTCCACTCATCTTACCAATACCCCTGGCGGTGTGGAATCCTATCCCGGAAAATGCACTAAAGGCGCTACCCAAATTCAACAAAGAAGACTTCAAAAATCTAGAGGAAAAACTTTAGGACATTGTGGAAATATGCATGGTACATTATATTAGGGAACAAGATGTCACCTTACGGTTACTAGTTGTTTCCTTTAAAGGGAAGGCTTTGGATTGGTACCGGTCCCTAACCCCTAATTCTATTGGCACTTGGGACCAATTGGGAAATGTCTTGGTAAGAAGGTTCAATGAGAAAGGAGATAGATCTTCACTCCTACAGTAGCTCATCAACATCAAGAAGGGTTCGTAAGAACTTATGACTGATTTTAACACTAGATTTCACAAAACGTGGCAAAGGATTCTTATTCTAGCAAGGCCGCCTACAGGTATGGCTATTTTCTTTTACTTGAAAGCTTTAAATTCAGATATTTATGTGATGATTCAATCCTTAGGAGGGGACTCTTTACCACAGGAATATGATATTGTGGTCCAAACTGAGAATAATTTAATAGATGATGGTAAGCTTCCCACAGAGCCCATTTTTCAATGTACCCCAAAGTATCTCCCCTTCCATAAGCACATAACTCAAGCTCTACCCAAGCCCCTACGTCCATATATATTTATGCATCCCCTCTTACAGTTCCGTCATACATATCCTATCCCCACTATAGCGCTTACCCAAGAAAAAATTATCAAATTTATCGGGGCATCGAGACCTACATATTTTCCACAACATCAAAAAACTTAGAGGCCCTTTGTCGGTGCAGTAATCTAACCAACTCATCCCGGTGCCAACACCACTTCAGACCATCCCACCCAATAGCGGAAGGGAAATGGTACCCAGGAAAAACAATTTGGCGAAACACCCCAACGGGTGGTGTTTTCCTTATAATACTCCTCATATGCCAAGAGACTGTCCCCAAGGCAATTTATAGCAAAAGGTATACGAACAAAGAGTAAATGAAGGCTACAATTTTAATGCATCGGGACCTTACTAGTATGTGGGAGTCCAAAATGTAATCCTTGTTGTGTAAATTCAAGGGATATCCTTGGAGTAAGAAGCGAAGATCGTACCCAAGCACACACTTTTCTCATGGATAGAAGGAGAGGAATTCGTATTTACAAACAAGGTATATTATTCCAACCCAGTTCAATCTAATTACAACACTTGCTTCAAAATAAGGATGATGGAGGCATTCATTTCTATCCACAGCTACGACTAGAAAAGAGCCTCCAACCATCACACTCCCACCACCGACGGCTATAAAAGAATCACGATAACTATCTAGAATTAGGGTACTCTCCATCCCATAGTCAAAAGAATGAAACACCAACCACTATCTAAGACATCATTTCTGGGTGATAAATTTGGTTGAGCAAATTAAGAAGGTGCCAACTAACGCATCCTCATGGGATCTTCTAGGCATTCCAAAGAAAAAGAAGTTTCTTCAAGAAGCACTAAAATAAAATGAAAACCTAACCACCACGGGAAAGAGGAGCGGGAAAAATAATTTTGGGCCCCAACAGAGGTAGTGGTGTTAAATAAAAAGGGAGAGGTAAGTAAACAAAGGCCCAAACCCTTTTTTATGACTCTTATAATAGGTAGAAAATTATTACATAACTCCACGATAGACTCTGGCACAAGCACTACGGTCATATCCAAAGAAATTACAGATGCCTTGGGAATTAAATATGAGCCCTTAAGAAGAGGTGTCTTGCAACTAGATGGAAAATCAGTCCAAACCATAGGAGCTATCAAGGGGCTCCCGTTGTAGCTCTATTCCTTTCAAAACATAACCGTTCTATAGGATATAGTAGTAATTGACGTTCTACTAGTATTTAGAGTATGTCTATCCTGTGATTTCATGGCCAAGATAGGAGGCTACATGTCTCTTGATTGGTCCCATCTGATTCTACGGACCAAGTATGGATCTAAGATGAAGGTATTATCAGAACCCCTCGTCGAGGAACATATATGAGACAGCGGTCCCAGGATTTGAGACTTCCCATGCCATGATCACCGAGAGGAGGAATCATATATAGAGGATGGTAACCTTCAAAGTGACAGTTATTTAGATGACCTTCCCCAATAATCCCTTCGGGAACTTTGATTTAACTGGTTTGGGCACTTACATCATCTTCAACGAAAACTCCACGATTCCAAAGGTGGTAAATGAAGAGGATAGAAGAGAAGGGAATACCATCAAGGATTCCCAGATATGGGCCCTACATTTCAATGGATCTCGAAGTAAAAATGCCTCATGAGATGGGATATTCTTAACATCACCAAGTAGAAAGAGGACATTTCGGGCATTTTCCTTCTGTTTACTGCACTTGCACAAAGAACAAGGAAGAATATGAATCCTTAGTGCATGGTTTGGCCATGACATGAAAAGGAAGGCATAAAACAACTAAGATTCTTTGGTGAATCATAGTTGGTGGTGACACAAGTAAGAGTACCGCTCCCAAAAAAATTGTAGATGAGGTCCTATCGATATAGGGTGTGGGATCTTATCGAAGATTTTGAAGTCTTTAATATTCAGGTTATTCCTCGAGACCAAACTATGGAAATCGATAGGATGGATTTAATTAGGTAACAATTTAACCTAATCTAGGACTTGATAGTAGATGGAACTACAATGTCCTATTGATACAGGTGTGGGATCTTATCGAAGATTTTGAAGTCTTTAATATTGAGGTTATTCCTCGAGACCAAAATGTGGAAGCCGATAGGATGGATTTAATCAGGCAACAATTTAACTTGATCTAGGACTTGATAGTAAATGGAACTACAATAAAATTGATCATTTAACCCTCTATACCCAATAACATCGATCACTAGTAGGTTTTTAACAATGACCAACAGATTTTACTCTTCCTCCGATGTCGATGATTTTGTGGACCAAATTGAACCCAAAATTGAAGAATCTTATGGAGATCATATTATTTATTTGAAGAAAAACAAGCTTCCAAAAGGGTTAATAACACTAGAGAGCCTTTTTTATTCAAATGATGCTAATCTGAGATCGAAGAAATCTCATAGTGGTTAAGGAGGATTATGTTGAGCTAGAAGAGACTAATGGAAGGAAGATAAAATTGGGATATTAGTCACCCAAATGGAAAGGGAAAGACTTGTGGCTCTATGCCATAAGTATAACAAAGTGATGGCTTAAATGTATGATGACCTACATGGTTATAACAAGGATATCATCCAACAAACCATTGACCTTGAAGAAGGAACTAAGCATGTGCGTTAGAAGAAATGGCCTATGAATCCAAAGATAGAGTCCTTCATGGCGAGAAAATCAGAAATCTCCTACGGAGGTAAAAATAATCTTCCCTATCAAGCACACAACATGGGTTTATAACATAGTTCTAGTAAGGAAGAAGAACGGTGAAATTAGGCTTTTTGTAGATTTTAGAGGCCTAAATAGAGTGTCCCTTAAGGATCATTATCCATTACCCTCCATGGAGTAGATATTACAAACAATTACAGGCTCATAAAGGTTCTCTCTATTGGATGGATTTTCAAGCTATAACTAGATATGGCTCATAGAAGGAGACCAACATAATACCACTTTCACGACAAAGTGGGGAACCTTCGCATACATGAAAATGTTGTTTGGACTCAAAAATGTTGGTGCTACCTTTCAAAGAGCCATGGATGTCGAGTTTAGAGTGGTGATGAATAAGGTAATTCTCATATACCTAGAGCGATCTCGGGTATTTACCAAAGTGTTAGAAGATCATTTTGATGCCTTAGAGGCCGTATTCAAGAAGTGCCAAGAATTTGGGATCTCTATGAACCCAAGGAAATGTGTCTTCGGAGTAGCGCAGGGAAAACTCCTGGGACGCATTGTTTCGAAGGAAGGAATATCTATTGATCTAGAAAGAGTTGGAGCCATCCTGGGACTACCCTTATCAGTCAATAAGAAAGCAGTCTAATATTTCTTAGGAAAGATAAATTTTCTCACCAAGTTCATTTCAGAATTTTTTGGGACAATCCACCTATTCATGCAATGCTCAAGAAGGATTTTAACTTAAAATGGATTGCTGAAGGCCATTAATCCTTTAAACTAATTAAAGGGGCTATCACATCCACCCCAGTGCTGTGCAACCCCTAATTCTCAAAGGATTTCATCATGTATGCATATGGGAGCAAGCATAACATAGCATCCATGTTAAGACAGAAGGGATAGCCTCAAGGAGAGGAACATCCGGTCACCTTCTTCTCAAAAACTCTCCATGACTATGAAACCAGGTATAAATTTGTAGAAAGACAAGCTTACGCTATAGTCAAGGGTTTGAAGAAATTCAGGAACCTTGTCACCCATAGTAGAATCAAGGTTATGGTGGCACACTCTAGCATCAAGGAATATATAATAGAGGGTGAGATAACAGATAAAAGAGATAGCTGGATCACTAAGATCTTCGAATATGAAATTGAGATAAAGCCTACAAATCTAGTATGGGGAAGGGGCCTATGCCAATATCTTACACAAGACCCCATGCCTCGACTAATGATGAGCTTGAGAAGATGATCTATATCCAAAAAGAAACTCTAACATATGAGTCTCGGATAGGATCTCGCTTCATACAGACATGGAAGTACCCAAGCCATCTCCCCTTTAAAAGGAAAGCTACTATAGACAACGGGATCCAATTTCACCGGGATTGACAATTTCCTTTTCAAAAGAAATTTTGATGGGATCCTTCTCACGTTCTGGAGAAAGAATAAGAAGAAAGAGTCTTACATGATTTACACCATGGGAGCTCGGGAGGCCATTTTCTACCCGAACTAGAGCTATAAAAATCTTACAGGTAGGGTACCTTTGGCCAAGCTTATGCACTTGATTGTTAGGTGGAGATAAACATATGCAAGATTTGTCAAGTTTATATAGGTTTTCGGAGGAATGATTCATTACCTCTTAACCCCATCCTAATTGAGGAACCATTTGCACAATGGGGTCTAGAATTCATTGGTATGGTCAACCCAACTTCAAGCATTGGGAACAAATGGATCCTCACTGCAACCGATTACTTCACTTGATGGGCGGAAGTAGTTCCACTAAAAGAGGCCACGGAGAACATGATTCTGGAGTTCCTATAGGATATCACTACCCAATTCGGACCCCCACACTATTATATCAAACAATGCTAAATTTTTTTGGGTGGCGAAAGTATCGACTTTGTTGTAAGACATGGGATCTATTTGAAAACATCCTATAATTATTACCCGCAATGAAATGGTTTGGCATAATCCACTAACAAAAATCTGATCAGATTAGTAAAAGGATGGGAAATGAGCATAAGAGGTTATGGCATGAATACGTCAAAACATCCTTATGGTCGATTGAAACACACCTAAATAGATCCTAAAATCCTCACCATATGAGATGGTTTATAGAAAACCGGTGTGATGTTGATCACAATAGAAATCCCTGAATTACAACTATTGAAAAAAATTGAGATAGAAGAGAATGGGGCAATGTAATTAAGACTCTCCGAGCTAATAGATCTCAAAGATAAGTGGGAGGCTTCTCATGAAGCCATGATCAACTTCCAGTAGGTGGTGAAAACTTGGTTGGATCCAAAATCATCGAGAACCTAAATTTTGAGTTGATACTATGGTTTTGAAATGGGATGAAAGGGATGTCAAGCCTACAAATCATGGAAAGTTTGACCCCTTATGGAAGGGACCCTTAAAAATCATTGCATGTAAGTAGCACATAGCTTTTGAACTCAATACCATGGAAGGGGACCTTCTGAAAATTTCGGTAAATGAGATCCACCTAAAGCCTCTCCATTGAGTTTCTTCATTTTAAGTATTGAATCATATGTATAGCCTTTTCTTTTCCTCACCTTTTTCCTTATTTGTTTTTCACCCCTTTCAATAAGTGTCTTCAGACACATGTCCCTTGCAGTGGTATCCTTTCATCATTTTGATGTTTTTGAGGAAGTACATATTCCTATTTTACCCCAAAGTTAATGATCTAATGTCTCTCTAAGATATTTGGGGAAAAAGATCAAAGAATTGATGCAAAATCTCTCAAAAAACGTAAATTTTGGCACTTAGGGTCATTAAACCAAAAGGGTTGTTATATGATGTGACTCTATATACGCACGAACCATTAAAATACATAAATTAAGGAGGTTATTTAAGGAAAATCTTTGAGCATACAACAAATTAATTTCAAATGCTGAGATTTTTTCTCCCAACCTCTCGAATCTTTAGTGATGAAAAATTAGAGCCTTCTCCAAGTTTTGAATCTATCATGACAACTTTCAGCTCTAGATCACAAGCCAAGTATTATGCGGGGAAACCTACACTCCCAATCTCTCTTCACCCAAGGTTGAGTTTCCATGATGGGGGATCATGGTTCAGTGACCCTTCCGTAATTTCAGACTTTTCTGATGATGTCTTTGACCCTGTTCTTAGAAAAAATCCCAAAGCTCTGAGGGAGGCAACCCATGCCAGGTTCCTTAACCTAGGGAATTACGATTCTTTTTGCTCAAGAATATGGATCACAACACTTGATCAATATATGGTGCCTCTCGTGCACCCGTACCCAAAGCTCGTACAAATGTGCGTGAGTTGTTTCAATACCAACACCAATGTTATCCAGGGTAGAAGCATAAAGGTGGTAATCACACCTCAAGCTATTAGAGACATGTTGGCCCTAGTCTATGACCCAGTGGCCAGTTTCTATAACATGGCCAAGCTCCAAAGCATCTGGGCTCAATGCTAGAAAAAAATTTCATTCCTTGATATGGAGTTAAGACAAACAGATTCAGGTAGTTCAAGAAGTGTAGGATTCCCCATTCCCCTGAAGTCACTAATGGCAAATTGTCAAGATGCTTGATCCATGTTAACATTCATTTTTAGCCAAGATTTAGACATAAATGTCCATGATTGGAAAATGGTGGCCCTATTCATAATGAGGTCTGTGAAGAAAGAGTAGACTTATTGCTTTGAATTTTTTGAAGTCATTTCAGAGTCTATTTGCGAGTAGTTAACCATTTTGTGGAGCCTCTTGCTTGATTTTGAACCATAAGGGGTCAATAATAGGATGAATAGCTCTATCTAGTACATCCTCACCAATCCCCTATACCCTTACAAATTATTTTTTGGGGTGGTACATTCAATGATTCAACTGCATTCTTTCCATTATGAATCCTTCATGCTCCTAAGGATCCTCACAACACAAGTGGTGGGTCTATAGATAGCCAGGTAGTTGGTACTTCTAGATGTTGAATTCAGCTCTAGTTGAATGAAGGAGGAACTTTTTGACCTCCCCTTGAGCAAGGGAGGAATTAATGTGATTAAATGCAAAGCTAGATCATCTTCTCACACAAAATATGGCTTCCAATGGCTTTGCTCTTATTTAGGACTCGTGGAGGTATCATCCGGATGGGACGATGGCCTCCACTTTAGTTCAAAACAATTTTTGGACTCCTACCATCACGAGTCCAAGAAATTATTTGAAGAAAGGAGGTCCCCTCGGGAATAATCACCCGACATGTTCATTAAGCTCAGTGACATTCTAATTCCAAAGTGGGAGTCATTCCACCTGTCCGTCTGGTATGACCCAACCCTCATAACGATAAGAGGACTTAGAGAGACCCTGCGCAACAAGGTGTGGAGCACCAAAAACTTGAAGCCTATTGAAAGTATAGGTAGGAGATCAGAAAAATGACTATCTATTTTTAGGGCATTCCTAGTGACGAATAATAAGAGGAGTTTTGGGATGCAGATCATGGGTCTAACACACAGAGTGAGGAGATAATGACAATCACCAAGGTGTAGCCTACGAGAACTACTATATAATCCTCTAGGCCCTCTCAAAAGTAATTACCAAAGCATCCCATGCCCTTCACTTCTCATTAATATCATTTTTCTTGGATACCCAAGCCGCAGCTCACATCGGATCCCGGGGTGGGAAAATAGTGGAGGAATTAGTACTGAGCCCCCCACATAAGAAGTTGAAGATAGTCAAGGCCATTGCATCTTCTCCCCTCTCCATCCTCCCAAGTTTCCTTTTTAATCTCCTCCTCCACCACCATTTTCCCTCTCTAGAGGTGTCCCCTTATCGATCACCCCATCTCAAACTCTCCCATGTCCCGGGTCCCCTCTTACGCCTTCTTCACCCTCCACCATTCCAAATTTCTCCCCCACGTGGTGATAGGCCCTTCTTTAGCTCTGGTAACCTCACAACCTCAACCACCTATTACAATCCCATATGGTCTGCCACTTGGGTTCCCATTTGTAGGGTTGGTCATCCCTTATCCCTTAGAATTTTGAGTCAAGTTAAAGTGGCTAGAGTAGCCTGAGATAGCAAAAGGGTGAAGAAAAAGAAGAAAGAAATGTCGGAAGGAGTGACGAAGAAGATGTCATCATTGTTTGATAATCATAAGAGCTCCTTGACCATCGCATGATTAGTTCCCCATGTACCCCAACCCGTAAAGCCGATGCAACCTAATGATTATTTTATCAGTCTTGTGTGGTCAACCTCACAGAGTTTTGGCCTAAGGATAAGGTCAAGCTAATGAACGAAACTATTATTGTAGTCACCACATACTACCTCAAGCTTAGCAACTAGGTCAAAAAGGAAAAAAATATCCTCTATTGGGTAGAAAAAATTATGGCCAACCAACAAGCCAAGATTAAATGCAAAGGACGAGAGATCAAACAACTCTGCAAAGAGTTAAAGGAAGAACCATCATGAGAATTCCTTTTGGCTTCCTAAGTGGAAGCTAAGAATCTAGAGGCTAAACTCACCACGTTTGAAGCCTCGGCCAATTTATTCTTACAGGAGAAAGGATCCTTCCAACAGGAGGTTGATTTAAGAAAGGCGTAGGTAGCTATGCTTAAGGAAAATATGTACGCCATCGAAGTAGAGAAGGGTAGCCTCTAGACAAGATTAAAATCATCGAGGATACGGTCAAGGATTTGATCGTAAATTAAGCCAACAACCCAAGAAATGGGGAATTATAACATTGGTGAAAGATCTATATGCCTTTTGTTGTGATTTGAATTGCACCTTTGTAGAAATGAATATTTCCTTGCACTCAAATTTATATCTAATGCACAAGGGCTATTCTTAAATATGGAGACCAAAACCTCTACCATCGGTAGTGATGTATCCTCTAAGGTCCTTAAATCACTATTGTTGTTTTGGAATTTTATGATTCTTCTTACTCCTCCCTTCAAGGGCTGAAATCATAGATAAGCGGATGGTTGCTACAATGATCAACGAGATTTCGAGTTGTAACAAAAATCCATCCAATGTTAGAATCTCTTGACCTAGCTCTGACAAGGGATCAAAGAGCGGAAGCAGAGTATCAATGAATTGGTTCAATTAGGCTTCCCCTCTCCCTTCCCCAATGACTCCACAATCCTATCAAAGGACCAAATTCAATAGCTCTTGATTTCCAAACAACAAGATAAGACTGTCTTTCAATCTTTAAAAGAAATCTCCAACATCACTGAGGTTGAAGCCATCCTGAACCCAATCATAAAATTGGATTTCCGATTACATGTAGTATTGCAGAGTCTCCAATCCTTTTCTCACAAGGAGATAATCGAGTTGGATCAAGATTTCCAGGCCTTACAGTGAAGAACCTACCCTATAGAGGCATAATTTGCTTGGATATCGGGTTTCCTTGCAATAACTTTGAGTGGAATTTTGTAAGACGCATTTTTAATTTTAAGGAAGATAGGATTTTCGGATCTGTCCATGGTCGACACGGAGTCCTTTGGTGAGTCGCTAATAACTATAGAAGCTTTTGTGCAAGGATATTTTACTAGTAATTATGTTTTGTCACCCTAGCCCTAGTGATTTTTGTTTTGTTTGTTGGAGCCTAAATTTGGCTAAGTATGGAACTATATGCAGAAGATATACACTTGTCTCTTTGGCACACTTAGGACAAAATGAGGAGAGTTAGGACCCTTTAAAGTAGCGAGCACTATCCACGTGTCTCAGTGATAAAAACAACCCGGGTGGGTTGAAAATTCAAAGATACAATAAATATGCATAAGGTCTCCACGTGTCACTCGAGTGAAATTTCAAATAGAGAGAGAAAAGGAATGTTCTCAAACTTACGCAAGGCTTCCACGTGTCACCTAGGCAAAATTTTGGAGATAAAGCCCCAAGAAAGGCCCTCAAACTAGCACATGATCTCCACGTGGCAGGGAAGAGTCATCACCATCAAAGGACTAACCAAAGAGAAAAGGATTGGGAGTTAGGTGATTCAAATGTGATTGTAATCACCAAGGCAGGTGGTTGAGATATTTCTGAAAAAACAAAATATTTTGTAGGAAAATTAAATGCGAGCAAAGTGGAAGATCTAATTCTCGACCTTGAAATGAGAGCCAAGGGGTCTATAAGAGAATGTTCGATACACAAGGTTATCTTAGGGGGTGCAAAAATAATATCAAAGGGAAGACACAAGATTGACAAAAAGAAGGCTTGGATATTGTGTTTGTTAGCCTTAACAAGGCTCCATTCTAGAAGAAATTTGTAATCTATGTAATTATCGGCCTTATGTATTATTTTATCTATATATAAAGGCCTCTTGTTCGTGTATTTTATTTCTCAATAGTCTATGTCCTTCATCCATTATTTCTTGTAGTTTTTAGATAAATGTTGAATATCTATCATGTTATATGCCCTTAGGTCTTCTATATGAATCTATCAATCTACATATAATCATTTTTACACCTTCTCATATTTTGATAGTCCAAGTTACTTATAAAATAGTATACCATATTAAATGATCTTCTATTATTCTAACAATTATTTCAGAATCTATCTACTGTGCCTTTGAAAATAATTTTTCATCGTATCTTCTTTATTAGTTTTTCATGTTGTTTATTTTTTCCTCAAACCCTTACCTCACACCAACAAGAAGAACCAACTTCTATAAATCCTCGAAGTTATCTTAGTGGGCATGTCCCACATCCCTAAGGTATCCCATGACTTTGATGGTTCATTCACAAAGATAATCATCAACACATCTTTATTGCCATGTTGTATATCTATGGTCAAGGAAATCATTTACCCTTTTGCAATATAACTTTGCTGGGGGCACATTTGGATTTTACATTTTAATCCAATACAGTTCAAAATTCAATGGAATCCCACAAGAGTATCTTTTGGAGTATCTAATTATCACTCCACTCTTTGTCTCGATCCAATACTCTCGTGTGCTAAGCTATCGGCAGGGGCATTCAAATCTATCTAGTTTTTCAATGCGGAACACATTTGGAGTGTCATTAGACATTGTTTATGCACATTGTGTTGTACTATTATGGTTTGTCAATGTTATGATGATTATTTTACTTCTTTTAGTTTATTATTGTTTGTTGTACTTTGTATTCATTTTCTATAGACCAATTATAGGAAATTTATTCGTATCTTAGTTCACATATAACTTTTGTAGTGGTTACTTCTTGTTCATATTGGGTTTGTTTGTAATGTTTGTTTCATATTTTCTTGTTCCTTGCACGTCTTGTGTTTTTCCTCTTGGATTCTTGACACCATGGAGTGTTTTCCTTTTTGTTGTGCCTTCATTTTTGTTTGAATTTGTATTTAAAATCTCCTAAAAATTCTGAAAAAATAAATATTTTTAAAAATCCAAAAATAATCATATATTTCAAAATCCAAAAAAAAAAAAAATTACAAAAATTTAAACAAACATTCACTTATCACAGAAATCCTACAAGTGGAAAACGCTTAAAGTGAATATTTTAACATCTCAACACCATATTATTATACGTCATACCTTTATCTATTACCCTAGTGATCATGTCAATCTTACAACTATCATTTTCTTCCCTTTGCATGATATGTTAACTCTGCTTGGGGAAAGTCACAAAATTGTGTTTCCTTTGTGATATAACTTCTCTTGGGGAAATTTCCACTTCAATCATTTACAACATGATTCAACAAGAGTGTCATGAGGAGTCACTTTAACTCCACACATCTAGTCTGATCCTCTTTCCACTTGGGAGCATTTGTATCTACTTAATCATCATTGTGGCATGCATTAGGGGCATAATTGATTGTATTCTTTTTTGACTTTGTGCTTTGTATTGTTGATGTTTACTTTTGGGACCACTTAAAAGTAGTGGGATTACATATTGGTTACTTTATAACCTTAATGTTGGCACCTACTTTGTATATTGGGTTTGTTTTCTCTGTTCATCTTTTCTTTATTGTGTGTGTTTGTTAATGCGCATCTCGGTTAACCATCTTGATTATTTTGTAATCTTGGTGATAATTCTATTATGCAACATCAAAAATAAGGTTGCTAAAAATTTATTCTCCAAATGAATCTCATGCTATGAGCATAGTCCTTTTTCCATTCTTATTCCAATCCCTTGCTTTCTTCCTATCAAGTGATTTTCCACCTCCTTACTACGTCATCGAATCGCTTGAGGGGCATTCCTCTACCATTCTCCTTCTTTGGGGCATCCTAATGCTTCACTTCTTCCTACTTGATGGGCCATCCTAATGCTTCCCCACTTCCTACTCATTGGGGCATCCAAATGCTTCACAAATTTTTACTCATTAATTTACATGTGTCTACTATCTTTAAAGCAACTATTACTTTGCAATAACACTTTAAAGAGGGGAAAATGTAGACACCCTAAAAATACATACATATTTCTATCCCGCTTCTATCTAATTAGAATTAATTAAATTAATTATATCTCACCACAATACACCCCTTTGGAATTAATTAAATTAATTCCATCATTCAAATATTCCCCTTTAGAATTAATTAAAATTAATTCTATTACCTAAGCTATATTCCTACCCATTGGAATTAAATAATTTAATTCTAACATGCCTTTGGAATTAATTAAATTAATTCCTACACCCTCTAGCTAATATAATTAAACATTTATTTATTTAAATGGTTAATTATCTCCTCACAATTAAATTAATTAAATTAATTTAATTATACCATTCTCTTGGAATTAATTAAATTAATTCCTAACACCTTCTAGCTAATATAATTAAACATTTATTTATTTAAATGGTTAATTATCTCCTCACAATTAAATACTAATTAAATTTAGTTATTTAATTCCACCTATTTCAATTAACAACCACTTGGACTCCACATCCTCATCCTAGCTAACTACACTTCTAGAATCCTAGAAAGGTGGGGGCAATTGAATTGCACATACAACCACCTTTCTAGATGCATCTTTTGTATTTAATTCATTTACTGCCCCTAAATGCCCCGAGCACTGCTGCAACCTCCTCCAATGTTATTTTTAGCATGTGCATTCAATTGTGTTCAACCAATTTCTAACTATCTCTGCTTCTATAAATTTCAATCTTACCCTCTTGTAAATCCTCCTAAATTGTTTGCAAATAAAGTTTGTCAATTTGCATTTTCAAGCTTTACAAGTATTTTGTGCAAAGCATTTACACCCATCTTTGGAGGCCATTCAAGAGCACCCAAAAATAAATCATTTACAAAGGTTATACAGACTTCAAAATATCTCCTACCGATGTTTGCATTAGAAGGTTACTTGAATTTTTTCATTTTTACTTGTTTATCTTTCATTCACTATGATTTTTCTCTACATACAATTCTCACTTTGTTCTAGATGAAAATTTCCTTGTGATATCTTTGGTATGTATCCATATGAAAGGAAATGATATAAAAATAGAAATTTCATTAAAAAAATTGTAATATCTTATAAATGTCAATATAATCACCCTATAATGTGACATATGTTCCTCCTTATCATCCACTATAATGTTTTCCACTAATATCCAAAACATTAGCATTTTTTCATAGCATTTGTTTCTCCCTTCATCCTTATCCTCATCAACGAATGGTTTGGATCCCTATGTTATGTGGGAATTCTTCAACAAGGCCATATCAATACTCTTTTGTGATGATTGGCAATATTCAAATGGTCAGTGTTATCCATTTTTTCCCATGGCAAAAAGGCTAACTTCAAACTTTTAAATTACACAAATTCATGGACCTTCGATGGTAGATCTACAAAAATTCAGGTATTCAAGATGATTTTGGGCACTTGGAATCATTTAAAGAAATTTACCGTTGCTTTATTTTAGTACTTAGCAAAAATTTAGGTAAAAAGATGTTGTCATGCAAATGTACAACAAGGAAATTAACAATTTTTAGCATGAAAACTATACCACCTTTGTGTTAATTTTTTTCAAGTCCTATCATTCCAAGAAACCCCAAGACTATCCAAATAGTCCAAGTGACCCCCAAATAATGGAATCTCATCCCCTTAGGTAATTTAGGAAAGTCCATTAATTCCCCTAGGTGATTTTAAAAGTTCATTAAAAATTGCAAGCTATAAGCGAGTTGTAGGAAGGGCTATCTGTTAGAGTAGGTATTTACCTTAGCTCATGTTCACCTAGGTACTTTATTTACCTTTATTGTATTTATCTTCACCCACTTATGTGTGTGGATATTTCTTTTATCTTATTTAGATATTAGGAGATATTATCTAGTTGTTAGGTATAGTTCTTTCCTTGATCTATGGTATTGACTAGATCCTTGATGTCTAGTTCTCTCCTAAATCTATGGTCTTGACTAGTTCTTTGATGACTAGTTATTTCCTTGATTTATGGCTTGATCTACAACCTTGACTGGTTCTTAGATTGTTATTCCTTGCCTATTTAAGCAAGGCCCATTCTCAATGTATTGCATTGAGTTCCATAATAATATATGATATTGCTTCTCATTTGTTTGCAAAGGTTTTATGTAAAGTTATTCTAGCGAATTGCTTTCATCTTATAGATCATGGTGTTTGATTAACATCTGTGTTCTGGCTTGGCAAAATACGATCTGTTTATTGTTCCTTTCACTATCATTGGCCTTCCTAGGGATGGAGCAACCCCATGGAGTGGAGAAGAAGAGCCTAAGTAGATGTGGAGGTGATTAAAAGGTCTTGGGACATCATGGAAATGATTCAGGAATATTTTGGAAGGGCTTGGAGAAGTTGGGGTAGTTTCGCCAAAATTAGGGTTCACAAGCCTAGTTAGTACATAGGCCAAAACATCCGCTCATCTTCGAAAGGTGATTCTAGGAGATTTGGATGGAGTTAGGAGAAAAAAAAACATCCTTTGGAAATATAATTCCAATCCCTACATTATGGTGAAATCATATTTCACAACACCTTGGTACATTAGGTCTATAGGCGGTATTTTCTTGGCACAAGTGGAGTACCAAATTAAAAATCCATCCTTTCAGGAATCAAATTAAATAATAAAGACATGATACAACCATAATTGGATTAAAAAGGACATTTCAAGTTAGTATCATATAAAACGTTTATGAAAACATCCATTGGGAGATCAAGTTATCATCGTCACAAGTTCTCCTCTTAAAGGGAGTTTGGGAGTTAGCCAAATTTTTGGAGAACATGTGTCACTACAGAATCTTGGTGGTATTTTGTGTCCCTAAAGTCACAGAGAGTCAGGGACATTAGCCTTGAATTTTTTTTCCCATTTCTAGTGTGACCTCTGGAACCCCATGCAACCATCAGGATTGCCACTTAAACCCTCGGGGGCAATTAGGAGCTCAATTCCCCTATCAATAGATCTTTGCAACGTGTCAACTCCAGGACTGCCATGGAATTATATGTCCCTCATAGGTTAGGGTAATAAAACATTGAAAAATGTTCCCATCCCTCTAGGAAATATTTTGTCACCCATGTGACCCGCTTTCAGCCCCTTTGTGCTTTAAAGCGTATTTTGGAGCACTCACTCCCTATCGTTGGATCGATGCCACGTGTCCTATTCTTGCTTATCATGGAAATTGATGTCCCTCAAGTTCCTTTGAGATGAGGGATGTCAGGGGAGAAAATTCACCCAGCCCTCTTTGTGCATAGTTTTAAAATTTTAAAAATTCCTCCTGCTTCTAACTTCTAACATCTAACTCCTGGCACAACTTGCTCTGTAACTTTCTCTGCAACTTCTCACCACCACTCCACTATTTCCAAAGCTCAAAAAAGCTTCACCAAATAAATTAAATCCTCTACCACATGGTGATACATAGGTCTGAGAATAATATTTCATTGACATAAGAAGAAGAAATGAAAAATAGAGAAGAAGAACGTTGGAAATCTCAATGCGTTGAAATCGAAGATTCAAGCATATCTTGCAAACCAGTGCATGGATTGAAAAACCATTTGTTTCTTAGTTATTATATATTGAAGGCCATTAAAAATCATATTCAAACCTCCCATTCACATCAAGGAATTCTCACAGAAAATAAATTCCACTTCCGGCTCCACGAAGAACAAAGCTCAAATTCTCGTCAAACCGACAACCGAATCAAGAGAAATTTCACCAGTGAGACAAGAAGAAAAAACCTATCACAATGGAATTTATTTCATCGTGAACGGAGAAAAAAATATACCTGAAAATTTCAAGCTCCATTAATGGCTGCCATGACACAGTAGTGGAAAAAATCAGTGAGCTACCTCTCCACTTCTTAGGGTTTTAGTGGGCGAAATTGCATGAAAATTGGAGGGAATGATCGTTGAAAAATCTAGTTTCGCATGAACTAGTTTTCATGCCATGAAGTACCTATTTTTAGGGATATAAATGGTTTTATTTTCTATCAAAATTCTTCCCTCTTCAAAGAAATTTTCCAATTCCCGAAGATCCGGCGGGCGAAATCATCGAAATTCAGAGGGAAGGGTTTAAAAAATCTAGTTTCTCTCAAACTAGTTTTTACACGATGAAGTTTCTAGTTTCTTGAGATATGAAGGACTAATTTTTATCAGTATTCTACCCTAGTAGATCCATACCTGAAGCTCTTACCAAACATAAATTTTCATTTTTCATTTCTGAGCTTTCTAGAAAGCGAATCATGATGAAAATTAGAGCACGAGTTCGTGATGAAGAGCCAAATCCAAAAAAGTTGTTCCGTCACAAATATAGGTAATTTTCAAAACTTACTAAAAATAACATATGTTATACTTCCTCACATGCTATAAATGATGATTCCCAATGAATTACAAGTTCGATCACTCAGGACAATCAGAAAAAGGGGTAAAATGGAAAGTAAGACAAAAACAACTTCTTCCAAAAATAGTAGGTCCCCAAATAACAACCTGCTAAAAATAGAAATGTACTAAAAATAGAAATATCTTGGGAATAGAGGATGTTGGAATATGGTAGATGGTTCAGAAGGTGAAATTTGAGTAAGATAGGTGATATGCCCCAGAATAGTAGAGCATAGGCTCATATTCTAAAAATAGAAAGTTTTCATTTTAGAGTGGAAAATTACATATCAAATTGTTTTCACTTACCTTATTTCTTTTTGGACTCCCTTTTGGATAATGAGATGGTTTCATGAGTTGAAAAGGAGGAATGAGAACTTCACAGAGGTCCTAGAATCATCATCTTAAGTGTAATGGTTTATAGAAGCAAAGAAAGACATCGTAAGGCACATCATGTGAATTCATCTTCATCACTTAAGGAACCGAGTGATCCAAAGTGAATTGGTCAAAATGATTTCAACGAGTCAAAGGGTTCATCAACCAAGTTTCAAGGAGGGTCATCATGGGCATTGTATGTGTTCATCTCGATCTTGCAGCGATAAGCATCAATACAGTGTTTCTAAACACTCATTCTATGGTGCAGGATGTCTAGGCATCATAGAGTTTATGGTCATCAATAGATTGGGAAAATGATTCAAAGTTATTCAAGGGATCAATCTTCATCAGTATAGGAGATCACCAGTGGCAGAAATATTCTCTCAAAGTTCATAGTTGCATCAAAGCATTCAAAGCATTTCATCATGAGGAGTTCTTTCCCCTCTATCCCTTCCCTCTTCCTCTCTTTCCCTCTCTTCTTTCTCTCCCCATTCTAATTATTCATTATGTGTCATCATTGTATTTCATCCTATTCACTTAAGTGACCTATTTTAAATTTGGAAAAATTATTTTCTCAAAATTATAAGAGAAATACTTAATTCATGGAAAATGAAAGGTCACGAGTGGAATATGGAAACAAAAATTCATGTGAGGGAGGTGAAAAGAAAATTCAGGTTACTATAAATTGTAATGAGCTCTTCATTCCAAGGGTTCTAATTCTGAAATTCTTCTAGCTAGTTGTATTCTTGTAAGTTCATGAGAGATATTTTCTCACTTGTGCGTGAAAAGAGTTATCCACTTTTCCCTATTCTTAATGTCTTCCATTCTCATACTATGTACAAGTTATGTTTGAGCATCAATACAAGAAGAAGGATTTTCGAGCCTTTTTTGACTAAGGGGTTTACTTGATACTTTGTGTTCATTAAATTCTAATTCATCTTGTTTTTGTTTGTAGTATTGTTTCTTCCTAATTTTAGTGCATGTGATGAAATTTCTAACTAGTGTGTGCATGAATCTGATTTTCTACCTGCAACATTAGTTCTCCTACCTCTTTTCTCACTCCCCTTTCCCACTCTTTAGACAAAGTCTTCCTTAGCAAGATATTTTTAGATTTTCCATAGGGTAAGTAGAGTGCCCCTATTAGATCCTTGACCACAAGGCCACTAGTAAAATCCACCTTTACTTGCGTATACATATACGTCATCTACACCCGATTAAGTATAGGGACTTAGATTCATAGAGCAATGGAAAGAAATCAACAATTTTTTCCACTCGAATTTTTTTCTCACCAACAATTTTTGGTGCCAACTATGGGGTAGATTTATCAGCATCTACACCCAAAATATGACTGCAAGGTCCAAAAATTCAAATATCGATCAAAACAAAAAAATAGATTTCAAAGGTAAATCATTTGTGAAGGTGACTTCGTCAAGGAAAAAAACCCTGTCACGTTTATTTCCAACATCATGAAGAAATTTCTAGATTAGAGTGAAGTAACAATGAGTGATAGTGAAGAAGAAAAAGAAGAAGAAGAAATCTTTCCGAAAATAAGATCGTTGATTAGCCATGGTTCCAGACTAGTATTGAAAAATGAAAGAAGAATAATCCTATCACCAATGAAGAAGAATGGATTTAAAGAAGACATGAGCTAAGCTATGAAGTTCAAGAATATGTCGAATTCTTACAAGAGATGAATGAGAAACTTGAAGTAGCCCATTGAAAGGAAGAAGAAGAGGAGAGTTTTTATATAGAGGAAGATCCTGAAGGTCATTCGTACCATAGGGTTTTTATGTACCCAAAGGTTCTTGAATCTGTTGAAGAAAATCTTATCCTAGAGCCTTGATGAGGATAAAATCAACATTCAAGAAGATGATGAAAGACTAGATGGTGCAAGATATAATGAACAATATTTCAGAAATCTTGCACAAATCATTACAAAATTGAGAACATTGTACTTATTTTATTATTCTCTAGATGAATTTATTGAATACGGTGATGAAGAAATCTCTTTAGAAGATATGAACATCTCGAAGCTCTGCATAAAATGGAGGAAGTTGATGAGATGCCCTATGGAAGAAGACTCAGATTTCTACCCATATTATGAGGTTTTCATTCTCGAAATATTATTAGATGCTTCTAAAGAAGATCTTGTCATGGAACCTCCAAATGAAATCCAAAGCAACGTCATGGAGGAAGAAGTAGAAGAGATGAAGATAATATCACCATTTAGATATTCCATTTCTTGAGTCATAGCCCATGGGGGGAATAATATATTCAATAAAGGAAAATCCGTGCTGCATAATGGATGATCCAATGCTCTCTGAAGAGTCCACCAATGATGAAGAAGATGGCCAATTAAAAGTAAGCATGGATGATCTCTTTTCTATTTTTGATCTTTCAATTAATGATGAAATGGAGAGATGTGAAGAAGTGCAAGAAATTCACCCAACATCATGGTCCGAAGATGATGAATTCAAGATGGTCATAGATAATCTTCCCTCCTATTTTGATTCTTCAAGTGATGTAGAAATGTTGCATGAAGAAATGGAGGAAGTCAAAGAATAAAAATCTCTTCTCGATGTAATCATGGATGATCAAATGGAAGAAGCCCACTCTCTCTTCAAATCCAAGGAGAACAAAAAATTTAAACACAACCTCTACTCACTCAAGGAGTAGAATCATCATCATGGTGAAAACATAGCCTTTCATCTTTCACTTGAGCAGGAAGATTCAATAATTTATGGTCAAGATGTAGTTGAAAATTCTTCTCATACTGCTGCCCTAACACAGTTCCCCATTTCTTACCAAGAATAAGATGATATGGATTTTGATCTTGAAGGAGTTCCCTTCCCATGAAGCTTGGACATCTTCTCCTTGTCTAGTAGGTGTCATGAATCAAGTATTCCCATGTTTGCAAGAAAGTGAATCTTTAGCAATAAAAAACATGGAAGAGGTGAACAAGGATGTTTCAAATGAATCATGGACTGTATAGATTAGACTTTTAACCATCTCCTAGAGGCACAACAAGAATATTATTCCAATGAAGATAAAAATGAGCCTATGGAAATTTCAGAAGAACTATCCATACAAGATATCTTGAAGGCTAAGAAAACTGAAGATCCTCAACTCAGTCTTGAACTCTTAACCCGGGCCATGGAGATACAAGACAGGTATGAGTCAATTTGTGCTTCCTATTTTGATGCACCAATTTTTGATGTTGAGATGGAGTAGTTGGATAAGCTTGATGACTTCTCTAATACTTTGGTTGATGAGAATGGACATGAAAGCATGTCTTTTTCTTCCACATCGTGTGAATAAGTTCATGAGTGCAAAAGAAGAAAATTTTTGAATCTCCTTTGGACATCTCCAATTTTGAAGACAACACCTCCACCATGGAAGAAGATAACAGGGAAAACATTGAGCTGATTTGCATTGAAGAAAGTTGTTCGGAACATGGAAAAAATATGCAGCAATGTTGGGAGTATATTCAAAACCAACTTTTTCCCACCATTTTGGAATGGTCCATCAATGCAAAACAAGATTTCATATGGAAAAATCCAATGAAGGGTGAAGAATGCTTATACGACCAAACCAAAAGCTGCAATTTTGAAAATGATATCAAGATGCACTCCGAACAAATGCATATTGATAACCATTTCTCTAGACAACAAAGCGGGAGTATGCATGATTCTTTCCAAATGATCCAAAATCAAACTACACTCACCATCCTCCAAGCTCAGATTCACCTTGAACATGTTCCCATGCTGCAACAATATCTCAAGGATGATGAAGATCTCCAACTCAATGATTTAACCTCCATGTCTGAAAACACTTGCTCAAAGAAACAAAATGGGATGTTTGGGGAAGTTCTTGAATGGGAAGAAAATTAGTTTTTCTCACTCCTTCCAAGTTTTTTTCGATATAAGAGACAATTTGAAGTCGCAAATCAAAGGAGATGAATGTTTTCATGACAGGAGAAATTTTCCCACTCTTGAAGACATGGAAGAATGGTGTCACATGGTCATAGGACGTAAAGCAGGAGCATCAAGGTACAAGAGTTTTGAGAAAGTGATGAAGTGTTCATTGGATGCAAGAATGTTCTCTATGCAGTATGAGTACCAAGATGGAATTATGGTCATCCTTCTTCTTCTCAAGCCATGAAAATCCATCACCAAAGCATGGTTTGATCAAATAATATTTTTTTGCTTCAATGGTCATACTTCAATCCGTTATTTCATGATGGCATGTAATTTTCTCAACCCATTTCCAAGTATGTGTATATCCTTTTCCTACCTCTATAAATTTCCCTCCCCTTGTATATAATTTCCTTTCCGTGGTGTGTTTCCCTTTTTGTTGTGTGTCATGTGTTTCCTTTCCGTCATTTTGTGTGTGTGTGTTTCCTTCTTCATTGTCCTTCTCTCTTGTAAATTGTACATGACTCTGCAGGGCCCAATGGATAAGGCACTAGTCAATGGATCATATGGTCTAAAATTAAGATTTTGGATTCCTCATGTCATTTCTTCACGTACTCACTCCATATCATGTCCCCAAGCTATAAAATGTGCAACAAGGAAATTAACAATTTTCGAGCATGAAAACTATACCCCTGTGTTAATATTTTCAATTCCTATCATTCCAAGACACCCCAATACTATCCATCTAGTCCAAATGAACCCCTTACTAATGTTATCTCACCCCTAGGTGATTTTAGAAGTTCATTAAAAGTTGCGAGCTACGGGTAGTTGTAGGAAGGGCTATCACTAACCTTCCTAGAAGGGTGAAGCAACCCCATGGATCCGAGAAGAAGAGCATAAGAAAATGTTGAGTTAATTTAAAGGTCTTGGGACATCATGGAAATGATTTAGGAATATTTTGGAAAGGCTAAGAGAAGTTGGGATAGTTTTGCAAAAATTAGGGTTCACGAGGCCTAGTCGGTACACGTCGAAAAAAAAAACCGATGAGCTTCGAGAAGGTTATTCTAGGAGCTCAAAATGGAGTTAAGAGCATAAAAACTTCATCAGAAAGAGAATTCCAATCCCTACATTATGGTGAAATCATATTTTTCACAAAACCTTGGAGAATTAGGTCGTAGGTAGTTTTTATCGGGTAGAGGTGGAGTACCAAGTAAAAAATCCACTCTTTTAGGGATCAAATGAAAGAATAAAAACATGTGACCCACACCATTGGATTCAAAAGGCCATTTATAGTTAGGATAATATAAATTTTTCAAAAAAATTCTAGTGGGAGCTCAAGTTATCATCGTCACAAGTTGTCCTCTTAAAGCGAGTTCGGGAGTTAGCCAAATTTTGGGAGGACACGTGTCATTTCTAGGATCCTAGCGGGATTTTGTGTCCCTAACATCCCTAAGGGTCAGAGACATCAACCTTGGAAAAATTTTCCTAGCCCCCATGTGACCTCTAGAACCCCATGCGACCATCATGATTGTCGGTTCGGCCAGACCGTGTGTAATTTAGAGCTCAAATCCCCTACCATCGGATCTTCGCCACGTGTCGGCTCTAGGACCACCATGGAATTTGATGTCCCTAACGTCCCTCATAGGTTAGGGACATAAAACCTTGAAAAATGTGCCCATACCTCTAGGAGATATTTTTGGTCACCCATGTGACCCACTTCCAGCCCTCAGTGCTTTAAAGCTAATTTTGGAGCACTCACTCCCTATCGTCGGATCGATGCCACATGTCATCTTCTTGCTTACCATGGAAATTTATTTCCCTCACATCCCTTTGAGGTGAGGTATGTTAGGGGAAAAATTTCAACTAGACATCTCTGTGCATAATTTTTAAATTTTAAAAATTCCTCCTGCTTCTAACTTCTAACATCTAACTCCTCCCTGGCACAACTTGCTTTGTAACTTTCTGTACAACTTCTCAAAGCACCACTCAACTATTGCCAAAGCTCAAAAAAGCTTCACCAAAAAAATGAAATCCTCTACCCCATGGTGATACATAGGTCTCAGAATAATATTTCATCGAGATAAGAAGAAGAAATGAAGAATAAAGAAGAAGAACAATGGAAATCTACATTGCCATGAAATCGAAGATTCGAGCATATCTGCAAACCTGGTGCACGGATTGAAAAACCATCTATTGTTGAGTTCTTCCCTCTTAAAGGCCATTGAAAATCATATTCAAACCTCCCATTCATAAAAATAAATTCTCAAAACAAATAAATTCCACTTCCGGCTCTGTGAAGAACAAATCTCAAATTCTGTCAAGCCGTGACCCAGTTGAAGAGAAATTTCACCGGTGAGACAAGAAGAAAAAACCTATCGCAATGGAATTGATTTCACAGAAAAGAAAGACAAAAAAAAACCTGAAATTTTCAATATCCATTAATTGATGCCATGACACAATTGTGGAAATAATCAGTGAGCTACCTCTCCACTTCTTAGGGTTCTAGTGGGTGAGATTGTGCAAAAATTGGAGGAAATGATCGTGAGAAATCTAGTTTTGAGTGAACTAGTTTTCACACCATGAAGTAAATATTTTTAGGGATATGGAGGTCTATGTTTTTTATCATCATTCTTCCCTCTTCAAATAAATTTTTAAATTCCCAAAGATTGGGTAGGTGAAATCATCTAAAATTTAGAGGGAAGGGTCTCTAAAAAATCTAGTTTCTCTCAAACTAGTTTTTGTACTACGAAGTTGTCATTTTCTTGACATATGAAGGAATGATTTTTATTATTATTCTTCCTTAGTAGCTCCTTAGTTGAAGCTCTTACTAGATATAAATTTTCATTTTTCATTTATGAGCTTTCTGGAAAGTGAATCATGATGAAAATTAGAGCACGATTTCGTGACGAAGAGCCAAATCCAAAAAAGTTGTTACCATTGCAAACAGAGATCATTTTCACAAATTACTAAAAATATCATATGTTATAATTCATTGCATGATATAAATTATGAATCCCATTGAATTACAAGTTCAATCACTCAGGATAATTAGAAAAGGGGTAAAATGGAAAGTAAGACAAAAAATAACTTCTTCCAAAAATAGTAGGTCCCCAAATAACAAACCTGCTAAAAATATAAATGTACTAAAAATAGTAATATCTCAGGAATAGAGGAGGCTAGAATATGGTATATGGTTAAGAAGGTGAAATTGGAGTAAGACATGTGATATGCCCCAAAATAGTAGAGCACATGCTCATATTCTAAAAAAATAAAGTTTTCATTTTGGAGTGGAAAATTACATATGACTTTGTTTTCACTCAGCTTACTAATTTTGAACTCCCATTTGGATAATGAGATGCTTTCATGAGTAGAAAAGGAGGAATGATAATTTCACAAAGGTCCTAGAAGCATCATCTTTAGTGCAATGGTTTACAGAAGCAAAGAATGACATCGTAATGCACATCATGTGAATTCATCTTCATCACTTAAAGAACCAAGTGATCCAAAGTGAATTGGTCAAAATGATTTCAATGAGTCAAAGGGTTCATCAACCAAGTTTCAAGGAGGTTCATCATGGGAATTGTATGTGTTCATCTCAAGCTTGCAGTGGTAAGCATCATAATAGTGTTTCTAAACACTCATTCTATGGTCCAGGATGTTCATGCATCATAGAGTTTGCGATCATCACTAGATTGGGAAAATGATTCAAAGTTATTCAAGGGAGAAATCTTCATCAATGTAGAAGATCACCAGTGGCAGAAATCTTCACTCAAAGTTCATGGTTGCATCAAGGAATTCAAAGCATTTCATCATGAGGAGTTTTTTCCCCTCTATCCCTTCCCTCTTTCTCTCCCCATTCTAATTCTTCATTATGCGTCATCATTGTATTTCATCCTATTCACTTAAGTGACCTATTTTAAATTTGTAAAAAGTATTTTCTCAAAATTATAAGAGAAATACTTAATTCATGGAAAATGAAAGGTCATAAGTGGAATATGGAAACAAAGATTCATGTGAGGGAGGTGAAAGGAAAATTCAGGTTGTTATAAATTGTAATGAGATTTTCATTCCAAGGGGTTCTAATTCTTAAATTCTTCTAGCTAGTTGTATTCTTGTAAGTTCATGAGAGATATTTTTCTCACTTGTGAGTGAAAAGAGTTAGAAACTTTTCCCATATTCTCAATGTCTTCCATTCTCATCGTAGTACAATTTCTACTTGAGCATCAATACAAGAAGAAGGAGTTCCAATCCTTTTTTACTAAGGGGTTTACTGATACCTTGTGTTCATTAAATTCTAATTGGTCTTATTATTGTTTGTAGTATTGTTTCTTCTTAATTTTAGTGCATGTTATGAAATTTCTCACTAGTGTATGTGGGAGTCTGATTTTCTAACTACAACATTGGCTCCGTACCTCTTTTCTCACTTCCCTTTCCCACTCTTCAAACAAAATCTTCCCTAGTAAGAGATTGCAGATTTTCCGTAGGGTAAGTGGAGTGCCCCTGTTGGATCCCTGACCACTAGGCCACTAGGAAAATCTAACTTTTACTCGTGCATGCATATATGGAAGCTGCATCAGTTAAGTACGAGGACTTAGATTCCAGAGCATTGGCAAGAAATCCACAAGTTTTTCCGCTTGACAAATTTTCTCACCAACAAAAGATAAAAATGATAAAAATTTATTTGGAGGACATTTCTCTACTTCTCCTAACTATTTATTTTCATGGAAATCTAAAGCACTCAATAAAAATTTAAAAGCGAGGGATTTAGTGTCCATATAGTGTAATGCGAAAAAGAGGGGTAAGATGGAAGAAAGGTTCCCTACATTGCTCTAAATCCTGAAATACTAAGGGTAGGAAGTGTTCCCAATGGAAAAGGTTCTGTCATGGTCGAGTGTTCCCCGAAATTTTCGCAATCGGTTTACGTTTCTTTGTTTTGTTTTATGGGGCAAAGTTCGAGCTGAGGCCAAAGCAAAATTTGTTTCACGAGGTCATTAGTTCCCCGCATAACCAAATTTTCCATAGTGAAGGATAGAGTGGTGGGAGTTGTGTGTAGTACAAACCAGGCTCAACTATGAGGAACTCATGGAAGCAGAAGCTTTGGCGGAATGAGTTCTGTCGGCTCATTAGTTCCCCGTAAACCCAAGAATCTGAAAGGCATAAGATGATGGCACGGGAGGAAATGTAATGAAAGCTTGTGGGTATTACGGGAACGAGAGGCACATGAGGTATGTTTTCCATATGGGTTTATGTATTTTTGTACCAAAGGATGGGACGTAAAACAAATGGAAGACCCCATAGTCCATTGTGGATTATAGGCATGTTTTAAGCCCAAAGGCCAAGAATTTTCCAAATGGGTAGAATGAGGTCCCCGAGCCTGAATTGACATAACTTGATTCCCCAAGCACCAAATCCAATTAAATTAGACGAATGGGATTTATATTTCCATTCTCTTCACTCAAAAATTATAAAAATCTGGAAAGTAGGTGGAGTTGGTGGACAAAAAATAAGGAAAACTCTCTTAGCACAAAAGAACACATCCCAAGTAGTTAGACCAAATTAACAAAGTACGGGGTAGTTTATTCTTCCTCAAGAAAATTTATAAAGAAGATATGGGCTTGTAGGGCCATCCATACCATTTTCAGAGAATTTACTATCTTTTATTACTTGGTGAAACCTAAAATTTGATATGCACATTTAGTAATTAATGTCCATTTTCTTAGAATTTTTTACTAATTATATATGTGTAAGTTCTTGTTCATAGCCATCATTTTAATGGGTTGTTGCCATTTTTAAACTAACTTGTCAAAATTTAAGATATTGTGAGCTTTCTTGTGTTTTTTTCGTATTTTGGTTACAGGTGTGGTGTAGGCACGTTTTTGTGGTGCAGGCATCTCTCGGGTGGCATAAGTGCCTTTGTCAAAACCTAGTTCTCTATTTATCAACCTTGGCACATACGGTCCAAGGATTAAAGAAGATGGGCTATTGGGAGGTGAGCCATAGATAGAAGATGAAGGGCTACTAGGATGTGGCCCAAGAATAGAAGAAGAAGGGATACTAGGATGTGACCCATAGATAGAAGACGAAGGGCTACTAGGATGTGGCCCAAGAATAGAAGAAGAAGGGCTACTAGGACATGACCCATAGATGTAAGATGATGGACTACTAGGATGTGGCCCAAGAATAGAAGATGATGGACTACCTGGGGTTATCCATACATAGAAGATAAGGGGCTAGTTAGACGTACCCCAAGAATAGAAGATAGTGGACTACTTGAAAATGTCCAACAAATAGTAGAGGGAGGGCTACTAGAAGGTGACCCATACCTAGATGAAGATGAAGGGATACTTGGCATTGACCCCATAAGATATTGTGATTGAGGAATTATGATAGATGAAGAGTTATTGGGTGATGAGAATATAGGCCATGGATCAATGCAAGACCAAGGAGTTTCATCACATAATAAAGAAGGTGAAGATGGAAGAATAATTGGAGGATCAAGTTACATGATTTAAGGTTCTTCTTCCGTTTATTGATAAAAGGAATCAACATTTTCCTCCTAATACGCAAAACGCATTAAAGTCTAAAGAGAATCCTTTTCGTAATCTGCTAAAGGAATATCTTCATATGCCCCTATAAATGCCCTGATTGTTTCTTCATTCTAAACAAGATCAATTAGTATTAGTTGTTGATTGACCACTAGGGGTTGATTGGAAGAAATAGGTTCACTTGGTGAGGAAGACTTAGAAGATGTTTGATGATGAAGATATTTGATGATGATTAATAGAAGAAGATGATGTGGGGGACGAAGAAGATGTGTAGCTATATGTCCGAAGAGTAGAAGAAGGTGGTTTGGACCTACCTATACGATGGTATATCATCTGTAAAATAATAGGATTAATTCCAAATTCTATAGATTGTGACACATGGGTTGATTCAGATGTTTGACTCGAAGGAATTTGAGTCACATGAATCTTCAAAGAAGGAAGATTTATTGGGTGTGATTGATGAAGAAGGTATTGTAAAGAAGGGGAGGACCATGATTGAAGAATCACATCAAATGAATAATAACAAGGGTCCTACAAAGAAAGAGAGGACCGTGATTCGAGAATTGTATTAGATGTTTGGTTGGAGGGATTTGGAGTCACACGTATCTTCAAAGGAAGAAGACATCGTTAAGGCAACTTATAAAAGGGGTCCTACGAAGAAAGGGAGGACCGTGACGTGGTAGTCATATTAAATGTATGATGAAGAGATTCCTACGAAGATAGGGAGGACCATGACATAGGAGTCACATTAGATGACTTAGGAGTCGAACTAGATGAATCCAAATAGTAGTTAGGATCTGAATAGTAGTTTGGATCCGAATCATCAAAAGAATTAGAAGAAATGTTTGGTTTGGAATCGGAAGAAATGTTTGGATTAGAATCAGAAGAAAGAGTGGGGGGAACCCAAATAATAATTTGGATCAGACGTGTCCAAATCATACCACTAACTATGAGATGAAGGTGGGGAACGAGTTACCTGTATGGGCTCTCTAGCATGAAGGACCAAACAAGGTTTAGTTGTAATGGGAATATTTTGATTTGAATTGCTAAACCTAGGTTCCATATTTTTGTAAGTATGGGGAACCACACGATAGTCAGTCATTTTTGGCATTGTTTTAAGCACAAATTTCTAGATCTAGATAGTGTGATCAAACTTCTTCAAAGTGAAGAAGACTCTCTGTCGATTCAGGCAGCATAATGGCAACCAACTAGACATTGTGTAAGTACGAAGATGCGTGCGTGATTTTCTAAAGAAGGTCTAAGGAAAATAGACATTGTGATGATGCAATATCGATGAGATCGAGAGGGATTGTCCTAGGAAACAAGTTTTCTTAATGAATAATCACAAGGAACAATCATGCAAGTTGGAAACACAAAGCCAATCAACAAGGAAATACACCATATGAAAATGCATGTGCAAAGTGATAGTCTGATAAATGATCAACACAATGTTAATATTTACGTCAAGCTCAAAATGAACAAGGCATAAATATTAACAAAGGGTATATGTGACTCCCAATCAAAGGATACCATGACAAGTTCAACAACCAACAAGACCTAAATGTTAAAGGGTGAGGTTTACAAATGTAAGCCATGCAACCACACCAATTGGACACATCTATCAAGCTCAGCGCGAAGTGAGATATTAGTGTCAAAGTGGTATTGAAATGACACAAACAAAGTAAGTGACACCTTTCAAGATTTGGGAAAATGTTTGAAATCAAACGAATTCAAAGTATACTAAGGATGTGTTAAAATGTGCAACATAATGCAACAATGTGGATACTTAGATCATGTTTACGAAAAACACGACATAAGTATCTTAATTGTGTCGAGACAATGCAAACAAGGTAACACATTAAAGGGAGATCAACTGATGAAATCCAAACTATGATGATCATCTTGACATGGGTATCAAGATCAAAAAGGCTACCAATGATATAAATACACCTCCGCACACTTTAGACGTTTAACTTACTCAGCCACAAACATGGATGGGTGTAAACGGAAAAAAAGTGGCAGAAACAATCAATTGGTAGCACAGAGGTAGTCACCCTTCTTTTGATCAACAAAGTGTCAAAAGAATGTGAAGGAAGCAAATCAAAATGGGGAAAAATGTTGGCTTCACTTTAGCAGAGAGTTTCACCTTACCTTAGGGTAAGTGAAAAACTAAGCGAAAGTAACGCGTCACACGTTTTGTGATGAAAATATGGCTCACAACTCAACACTATTTTAGAATGGACAAAGTGGGCTCCTGGACAAAGTATATTTTCCTAGGTGGTTCTCTTGTCCTAGGTGTTACAAAGTTGTCCACGTACGGGAAGCTTGACCCAAAAAGTCACACTAATTAGTTTGGGAGTATCTCGGCTTTGCACCCCTCAAGCATAGTGGGTAGTAAATTCATCCATCATCTACTTAAAAGGGTCACATAGGGACAACTTGTAACGCCATCTCACAAAGGAATCACTAGTCAGATAGGTAGTGTGGAGCACTTCCTGTTTCGTCCACAAGGTTCTATCTTGCATGGACTACTTTGGGGTTCTTGGAACCACCCACATTGTGTTAGCTTAAGGCTTTATTCCAAAGGGGTTATGTTCCAGTGGAGCAGAGAGGGACGTACCCTTTTCCGAAACCTGCAATATAGTGTTTTGAATATGTTGTTCATTTTATCTTTTTTAATTAGGCATGGTTGGCTTGAAACACCTTTTGGTAACCTCTATAACAACTGTATTAGTAGTTTTTGACTTTGTTTTGATTCCTCTGTTCTTTTACAAGCGTGGTATTTTGGTCCTGTATGACGATCTTTAGTAGTTTTCCATCAAAAGAGAAAACACCATTTCTGATTCTCCAGATCATCCAAGGATGCAAGAGAAGAGCATATGTGATGTTTCGAAAATCAAAAAGATATCAAATGGAAAAACACTTTAATTCAAATACACCAAGTTAACCAATTCAAACTCAAATATTCCCAACAACCTCAAAGCATCAAAAGGACTTAAGAATCATTTCGATTCCCAAGATTGCCCCAAGGGATGTGAGGGAAGAGCATACACGATCTTATTCCTATAAGTAAACATGCAAAGTTTATTTAATCAAGTAAAAACATGTAAAAACATCCTACAAAAATGAGTATGTGATTAGATAAAACTTGCAAGAATTAGAAAACCAAGAAAATCAAAAATTCTAGAAATCCAATTTTTTGCACTTTTTTAGCAGTTTTTAGTAATTTGCATTTTTGGAGGTCTCGGGGCATTTTGGGAGTTTTGTGATAGAAGATAGTATACCAAAGATTATGATCAAAATGGGTTAACGAGTCAAAAGTTATGATCAAAACAAGGAGCACTAAAAAGTTGTAACCAAAACTAGATTAAACAAATATACCTGTGCCCCCTTTTATGCATGTGCACCCCCTTACAGAGACACCTACGCCACCCAAAAGGCATGTGCACCACCAAAAAGACGTGTGCACCACTCTGTGTATTTCTGATTTATAGTGCACCTACACGACCCAAGAGGTGTGTGCACCACCAAAAAGACATGTGTGCCACTCTGTGTAATTTCGACTTACCGTGCACCTACGCCACCCGAGAGGCGTGTGTGCCACGAAAAGAGTGTATGCGCTACCTTCAATAAAAATAGGTGAAAATTCAAACATAATGCTGCGCCACTAGAAAGACGTGTGCACCACCACTTTGTAAAATAGTCCCAATTTCAACAAAATGCCTGCACCACCAAAAATGTATCTGTGCCACTAAAACAACATGTGCACTCGGGTTAGGGTGTACGCGCTGATCTGACAGGTTTTGAGTTACAGTGAAGGTACAGTAAGAAAATGTGTCTATGCCTAGGTTAGTGCATCTACGTGCTAGTTAGGGTATGTGTTTGGGGTTAGTGCGTATGTGCCAGGGTTGATAAATAGAGAACCAAGTTTTGACAAAGGTGTCTGCGCCACAAAAACATTCTGTGCTCCTAAAAATGTGACTGTGCCACACCTGTAACCAAAATATGGCAAAAACACAAGAAAGCTCACAATATCTCAATTTTTGACAAGTTAGTTTAAAAATGGCAACAACCCATTAAAATGATGGCTATGAACAAGAACTTACACATAAAATTACTAAAAATTCCAAGAAAATGGACATTAATTACTAAATGTGCATATCAAAAGTTATCCAAAACAATTAAACTTAAACTAAAATACCATGGGACTAGGTGTGCCACCAGACATGCCAAATGTGTGCATGTGTTGTTTTTAAACTAATGCTAAATGTGAGAAAAATATTAACACCTAAATAGTCTTAATTAGCAAGAATAAGGCAACATATTAAGCACCATCATGATAAGAATTGAACAAGGGTTAGATGATAAACATTCATTAATACAAAAATTTGAACCTTAACAATGTTTAAACATCTAAAAATCCTCTATTCTCTAACAACATATAAATGAAGGAACCTAGGTAGGCTCCATGGCTATCAAAAATTGTTGTCCTTAATGTTCCAAGAACCTAGGAATGAGGGCTTGTCAAATTTTGGCTACAAGACCCTTTTGACACCTCCCATATGACCTAAGCACTTAGGAAAGAGGCTTAAACTCTTCAAGATGATGAACTCTCAAGAAAACAAAGGAAAGCTTTTAGTCTATTTTGTTATATGCTTTGCATTTGTCTTCTCAAGAAGTTTAGGTGTAGGTATAAAGGTAGAAGGAGGGATCCTTATATAGCCCAATGGATAAAGGAAACACTTCATCCCTTTGCATGTGGGATAAAGGTAAAACATGATTAGGAATGGATAAGGTTGTTTTATAAAAGGTAACCTTACTTTAGAAGGGTTTAATTTATGCTTAGTAAGTCATGGGAGTTGGGGGGTGTTTTAATTAATCAAATATGATTAACTAATATATAGATGTAAGCTTATAAAAGCTAATTAGAGGAATATTAGTACGATTTAGGCTATTAGAAGAGGATTAAATCAATTAAATATTGATTTATTAGTTAAATGAAGTGAAAGGCTAATTAATTAATAATAATTAATTAGTCTCGATAGAAGGGGTAAATAATTAACGGAAGGTCGTTAATTAGGTTGTTAGTTAGGTAGGCGACCTAATTAATTAGCGTATTGTAATTAATTAACGACAATAAGAGGTAATATGAGCACTTTTGATGATATTTCATTAATTAATGAGAAAGGAGATAATTAGCGCGATTTAAGTATTTAAATTTGTTGGGCATAATTATGAGTGTCTACACACATAATTTTCACCTACAAGGTCTAATATTGTTTTGCTTTAATGGAAATGGTGTTGTAAATGTTATTCTCAAAGCGTGGTGTTTTTTTTCCCTTTCCACTTTCATTTTATCCCATCTTCAATCATTGTGAAGTGTCCACACCACCCTTCTCTTGTTTTTATCACCCCTTAGCTTATGATTTTTCATTTTCATGTAATTTCCTCTCTCTGTGGTCCCTTGGAATCATAGAACATGAGTAGATAAGCTGCGGTTCCTTCCTTAGGAATAGTTTTAGCGTTATATTAGGAAGAGTAACCAACCTTCTTTGGAGGTCCATCTCAAGTATCAAGGCTCACAACTTGAGAGATGATCCCATGTTAGAAAAAATAGGGATATGTCATCGAGATAATCCTAGGGTGCAAATGTTTCGACATAACGGTGATTTTGTGCAAGCTCGGTGGGACCTCAAAAGTCAATTTTTCTAGTTTTATTAAGTTTGGATGTATATCTTGGTAAAATCCGATCCTTTAGAGGATTTTTAGAAACACATATGGAAACTTTGAGCATCAAAATCTCTTGGTTTAAACCGTTAAAGTGTCTCAGTCCATGAGAAGAATTCAAACAAGGTCTAGAACAACAAAAGGAATTTTTGAGTACATGTAGTTATCACCAAGAATAGGAAGAAGGGAAGACTAGTTCAAATATCACCATCTCCACCAAAAAAACTCTTTTAACACCACCTCCATATAGTCCCTTCTTAGAAATCTACTAGAATTATCAAACCTATCATAATAGCAGCAGAAACAAATACAGGGTTTGTTAACTTCACTGGCAGCAGTCCCCTAATTCTTAATGCCTAAAATACTTTTCCAGTAGTTGTCTTAAATAGTATTCCATTCTTTATAGGGAAGACTGACACTAATCTATTTGGCCACATCTGATACATTGCAAACATTTGTGTTATCCATGGAATTGTTAACTGGGATGTAGATTTGAAACTTTTAGCTTCCTCATTCAAAGGAAAGGCTCGATAATGGTTTTGAATTCTAGCATCAGGATCCATCACTAATTGGAATACACTAGGCACATCCATTTGAAATTAGTTTGGAGAGAGGGAAAATAACCTATCTTTGTTAGAACGGTTGACAAAAAGAGAGCTCGAATGATCTCATGGTGGATTTTAACTTTAGGTTCCAAAGGAGGTGGGATAGAATTTCATCCCTCATAAGACCAACTGTGTAATGTGCATTTATTTACTTTTTAAAATACCTTAATTATGATATTATTTCATGATTTAGTCTATTGGGGGTGGAACATTTCTTGATGCTTATGCAACAACCATTAGGGATCAAAACTGTTTAGTTCAAGCTGGAAAACTTTCTCCTAGATCACTAATGCCCATCTACCTAGAGATTGGAAATCCTAATTCTAATCAAACACCTAAATTGGATCCTATCCCTAATATAAGAATTCATAATTCTAGTGAGGTTTCAACTTCCTCAATCACCTTAATTGAGCTTCGGGAGTAATGAAGCAATTGTAAAACATTGGGAATGAGTTGGTAATAATTAAGAGGCAATAAGACCAACATTTCAAACCTTATTAGCCTCAATACCAATCAAACAAACCTCCATATAAACCTAATAAACCCCCTGCCCACTATGTAAATAAAAATCAAAGCATATTTCCCTCTACTAGGCCATTCTGACCTTATAACTGAAATGCTGACCTCTTCATCTAAAGCATTGGTTCCTGTCCAAAAAAATCTTGTATAATATTATGAGTGGTGTTTTCCTTATGGTCACCCACATAACCAAGAAACAAGTCCTAATCGTATCTTGAAGCAATATTTAATGGTGTAAAGTTCATTTTCTTACCAAGAAACAACTAAAGAGGAAAATCATAAACAAATGGTTTCTCGAGAAGCACCTCAAAGTAACACCTTCCTTATGAATTGGAAATCAGATGAATTTTGTGGAATAAATCAATCTCTTCCTCAAGGTGTGGCTGCAAACACTAGATCTAAGAAAATATATATGGAAGAGGGGAAGTTATAAAATGTAGGTCCTTCTCAACCTTCTCTGACACTCCAAGGAGGTTGTAGTTCAAGCATGTTCCCAAATGTGTAAAGTCAACCCAATGGTCTTTCCACATCAACCCAAATGAAAGAAAAGGGTGTTGTAAGTAAGGTACTACAAAAAGATAATCCAACTACATTGAAAATCCTTGAGAAAATGAAGAAAACCAATGTGATTATCTCCATGTGGGAATCATTGGCAATTCCAAGCCAAAGATACTTCTTTAGACGCGAAAAATCTACACCCCTCATCTTTATTCAATTAATTAATTAAATACATTGATATTTCATATCCTAAATCATACACCCCTTATTCTTATTCAATTAATATTTTGTATCCTAAATCATACACCCGTTATTATTATTCAACTAATTAATTAAATACATCTACACTCCTTGTCACCTCTCATCTTTATTAATTAAAATCAACATCCCATACCTATGCCCCTAATCCTCATTAATTTTTATTACTCTATATCCTAAGCCAAATACTTATCCTTATCCAACTAAGTACATCAATATGCTACAAAACCACCTAGGAATCTTCCTAAAGGCCAACTTAGGAAAAATAAAAACAAATCTAACCTATTTTAAAACCTCCTCAACAATTACAACACTTCCCTAACCACCCAACAATTAACACCTCAAAATCCAAAACAAAAATCCTTGTTTTGGAAGTTGTTTCAACCGTTTGTCAAAGAAAACTCAAATAGCCGAAATTGCCAATGATTCGGGTAATCACAAATGATTATCCAAGATATTTTTCTAGCCTATCTTCAAGACCCTCAACTTCAGTTCATGAGTTATTGTTTTAAATTTGGTTGAGCCTCCGAACATCATCACTCAACACTTGGATATTAGAATCAACATCAGGCATCACCATTTACCTTCATTGAGCATTTTGGAACAATTTTGAACCTCATGTGGATCATCACTCCATCACTTAACCTATAGATTACACCAGCTACCTACATCATCCTTCATCAAGGCCAAAAGATTCATTTAGAATCACATCAACTTCTCGGTGTTTCTGTCTGGTTATTAATCAATTTTATGTCATTTTTAATCTTTTATCTATCTCGTGTATCAAGTTTAAATCATTAAACATTTAAATTCTTTAATCTATCACAAATCACTAGAATCACCAATGATTAGCCCAATCACCAACTATTCTTATCATTTTAATTTTTTACAATTTTATCAGCTTTCATTCGGTGTGTTTTTACATGTCTTACATTGTCTTTTGTAACTAATATATTGTTAAGTATAGATTAAAATTACATGGAAATTGGTGGTCCTCCTCATGAAATCACTAGAATCCACTCCTTGCCAATAATTCAACACCATTTCTACTAGGAATAATATGATATCTTACATGATCGACTTTTTTGCGCTATCCATCATGCTCCTTTAGATAAATTGGACAACATTTTTGACTTAATTCACGAACTCCATCAAACAATAGAAGACTACTTTGGAACATATATTTTGATTACATCCTCATTGAAGATGAACTTTATTAGGCTATATACAAAGTAGAATAGGAATAAGAATATCCTTTTTAGCTTTAGTTGGAGCCATAGTCCTTATCTCATCCCTCTCTTATCTATCTCATATCTACTTTTGTATCAATTTATCATTTATCATATATTTATCTTATATTGATTTATCATGTATCATTTATTTATTTAAATCCACTTAATTATTTAAACAAGTGAGTTGACATCCTTCGAGGAAGCCCTTTGGATTCCTAGAATCGGTCTTTTCGAGAAGCTTACTTACCTATATTTCTAATCATATCTTGTGTAGTGTCTTTGATTGCAAGTTTTCCTCACAGGAAAGGATCTTGTACACATCTTTCATGGAGTGCAACATCGAGCATTGTCAATCAACATCTACGGGTATCATTAAACCTCACATCCTCTGAGGTCGGTATATTTCTATTTTCTTGCTTTGTTAATTCAATTTGAAGGAGTAGGAATATTTCTGAACATCTTGGCATGCCCAGTGGGACACGAGTCCCTTATTTCATTATTTCATCCATTCAAATTATCATATTTTTAATTTTTACGGTTTTATTGTTAGATTTTTTCAATCATCGGCGATCGGGTGAATAAATCGAGTAATTTAGTCAATCACCGATGATTTTTTTGAATAATTTTGATTACTTTATAGTTTTCTTCTAATCACTATTTTTGCTATGTTTTTTTTTCTGCTAAGCTAGTTTTGTAGGTTGTCTCTGGAAGCTCTTGCTTATTGGATTGTTTATTGTTAAACCTAAAAATTTCAAAAATTAAAAAGGAAGTGTTTATCGTGGTGATTCCTATTCAATTTTTTTCTATACTACATTTTTTCTTATCCTTCTCTCATCAAAATCAATATTTCATTTTGGGTTTAAAATGAACAATTACATTCTTCTTGATTACATAGTTTTTAATTAGGAAATTTAATTGGTTGCATTCACTTTATCTTTCCCCCACACATAACCAAATCACTCAAACATCAAACACACATTTAAAAAAATCTTCCTAGGTGATAACTATTGGGATTTCATCACCTAATAGGAAACCGACTCGGTGTTCTAGCTTAGCTTAAACAACTATTTGTTGGTATATTGTCCAAGCACATGACTCCTTTATCACTGCGGGACTGTGAAGTGAGGGGGTAGGCCTTAATACAAATCTTTGTACTGAAAACAACATAGCTTTGGGCCTCACGTACCTTCACGTATATCGAGGACACCAACCATAAACATACTTGAAACCAATCATAGACTATCGTTTCTTAGGATCCATCACCCATTTTCACATTTCACTTTTCTTAATTAAATCAAGATAATCTAAAAATTTATTTTTCTTGTTTTTCCTATTGTTTGTAATCAACCCACTTAGTTATCTTCATTTGTAGGTAATTGTTTGTTTGTTTACTATGGTACTTACTAGACAACAAGCCCATAATCAAACTTCTAGAAAACATGTCTATAGCATTAAAAAAACATATCCCATTGTCTACATCATTACCTATACCATTATCTACACCATTACAACATCAAATCCCACTAACTCAACCAATCATATCTACTCCTTTATTTGAACATCAACGAGCCTAGGATGAATTAGAGGAACAACATAATGAAGAAATTTGACATCTCTTAGATTCCACACATAATTTTCATTATAAAACATCCCACAGAAGAGATATCACCACCCCATTATCATAGCTCTCAATCGTAATCATCCGAACCTCTTTTTTTTTTTATAGTGGAGATCCTATTTTTGAAGACATGTTAGATTCAAACCCTATTTCCCTTAACGCTTATCTTGCAGCTAGGGTTTCCAACTCCAACCATTTGTATCTAAACCACACATCCTTGATCCTTCATTTGCTATTGCACATCTTAATGATACAAACCAACAACCCATTATCCAACAAATATATCCATATCAATCTATAATCCAACTTGAAGAATTGAATGTTGAATCTTCCATTTCTATCAATCAACCCGAAACCTCTAGTGTTGTGTCTTCCGTTCCTTTTTTAGTCTCCATATGATCTCTTCTCAAGATGCATCTATCCAACAACCCACATCTTCATCTGAGACTTCTACTAGTTCCACACCTCCCCACCACAGTACCAGTACTTCTTCATCTACCCCTCTAGCATATTAAGCCATCCAGACACCTCAATAAGTTCTATTTATTTTTCGGTTTCCATATATTAGCCGCCATACTCTCAACTGGTCAGTAATCCCATCTAAAACATCACTATGTCCATTCCTTCATCCATTACTTTAATCAATACTAGTGTTATCGCCACCACTCATCCTATTTCAGTCCTTTGTACCCCTTATCTCACAACATATTCCACAACCATCACAACCATTAATTTCCATACCACAATCTATTCTATTCAGAACATCCCACAACAAGCACCATCTTCCGATGCCTCTACAATAACTTTCCAATAACCACCTCCTTATTCACAACCTTTTACCACCACATCTATCCCACATCCTTATCAATATGTTCAATTTTCACAACCTTTAGTGTCCCAATATACTTATAACATTCCTACAATCATCCCACCTTAGTAAAAATCTCCATATCAGCAAAATATACCTCAGCATAACATTCCTAAACAAAGGTTTATGTCTCAACAAAACATCCCATATCAACAAAACATCCCTCAATAAAACATTCCATATCAAAAAAATGTACCTCAATAAAGCATTCCTCAACAAAAAATTCCCTATCAACAAAAAATTCCTCAACAAAGCATTCCTTACTAACAAAACATACCCCAATAGTGTCAGACATACCCACCACCTAGCTAGTTTACATTTCAACATGGCTCATCCTTGTAGCAACCAACACAACTTGATCTTCTTCAATCCCTCATAAATCACATCCCGACATTAAAGCCTCTTCAATAGGACCCAAGAATGTGCTCTCTTGTGACCAAATTTTTAATGATCCATTCACCCCTATATGCCATATAAATCATATCCAACCCATTGGGAACTTCCAAATTTTACAATATTTTATAGCAAGGAAGATCCTCGACAACACATTCATGATTTCCATCACACTTGTTATCTAATAGCCCATGATCAATATCTCATCTGAGGAATTTCCCTATGTCCCTTTCCGGTCCTTCCCTAGATTGGTATAATAACATCCCTCGGTACTCGCTTTTCTCATTCGCACAACTCACACAAATTTTCCTAGAATATGTCTCCATAAACATATCTTGTAAAATTACTATCACTAACCTCTATGCCATCAAACAATTTGAGGATGAGCCCCTTTGCTGAATTTATTACCCATTGGAGGGTATAATTAATCAGATATCCTTCCTATACCACAAACTAAATTGATTGAACTTTTTTAGCTCATGTGATAAACACATTTCAACAACACTACAAATCCAATATTTCCAGACATTTGATGAAGCCTTCACTATGGCCCGTAAGTTAGAACTATGAGATCTAGAATACAGTTGAGTTAAACTTCATCCTAAGAAACCACAAACTGAATTCCCATCTAAGTCATCTTCTAGTCCTAAAAAATCCAAATCATCCACTAATGTTGTAGTAGTTAAATCTGATCCTAAGGAAAATCCCACTACTGAGCATTCCCATCAACAACGTAGTTACACACCCATAAGAGAGACTTATAGTGCGAGTCTTTGACAAGTTTCTTGTTGCAAACATGATATCTCTCTCACCCATCGACATATCGATATGTTTGTATCCAAACCCACTTGGTATCGAGATAATGATTAATGTAAATACCAATAAGGTTAAGGGACACAAAAGCAAAGGGACACAAAATCAAAAGGTGTCACATGTTCTACAACTTCCTTCAAGATTTGATTGAAAAGGGTGAACTCAACATAGACAATCCAAATGCACCCCCAAATCAAAATATTTATATATTTAAGAAACCCTTTCCAAATCACGCCCCATCCACTGATCAACCAAAAAAATGTCATTCATTCTCATCATACTATCAACACCATCACTAAAACATTACCCATTCCTGATTCCACATCAACACCTATTGAATATAAATCCACATCTATAGAACCAACATTAACATCTACCAAATCTACATCGACATCCACCAAGTCCTCATCTATTAGGAACACTACTGAAACCATTCTCCCATCCTTGTCACATGTTATTACTAAATCCACTTCCACACCAATCACATATTCTAGCATAACCACACCTACGTCTATGCCTCAATTTGAAAATATAACTATGATACCTCTTGAAACATTTATGACACAAACACCTCCACCTAAGGAAACCATGAACCTGTATTCATCCCCATCTACAAAACCAATTATCTCTACACCAACCAATCCAAAATCTAAAAATCCCATCAATCACATCATTCAAAATCCTCTTCCTTCATCAATACCTACCTCTACATCCACACCTAGCTCATCCAAAACCATAAAAGGACCTCATAAACAAGGTGTTGTTTAATTTTTAAAAATCCTTACTATACCTTCCCTGAACAATACCGTTTTCATGGCCCTTGGCCTTTTCTTCCACATCCTCCTAGAAAGGTCATTTCCTTACCTAGTAATCACCCTGTCATGTCAAGTCCAATGCCTATCTACCAAGCCTCCACACTAGGCCCTCACCCTTAATTTGTCACACCATCTAAGACTTTTCAGCAAAAATAGCCCAACAACCCGCAATCAAAGTATTACTTCCTCTAGAGGATAAGATACCCAAAATTCATTACCATCCACATACACCTAGGGGGCATTATGTAACTATCCTAGATGACCTCCTCCAACAATCACTTATAACGTTACCACCTCCCAAACTATCTAACCCTCGAGGATGGAAACCCACTTGGTATGAATTCAACGTCTCTTGTGATTATCATAGGACACGAGGACATTTAATAGAGGATTGTAACACCTTTCACCCAATTTCTCAAAAGCTTAGTAATCTAACCTTACTTCCTTCTGAACCACATGCAACATCATCATATTCATATAAATATAAATAACCCATGTTTAAAATCTCTCCCGATTAGGTTAACCTCATACACAACCAATTACTCACAGAACTACAACATAGATTTATCGAGCCTAATAAAGCTAAAATTTTTGTAGATATACCTCCATCTTTAGAGTTAGTCTCTCCATCAAATAAGCCTAAAGTATCTATCTCCATAGCTCTTGAAGTGGCTAATAAAACAATGTCACCTAAAGCCAAATTTTTAATACTCTCCTAACCACCCTCGTCATCCACCTCATTACATAAGGTCATTATCAAATAGTTACACCAAGCTATCATCAAGATGTCATTATACGAGATAGTGCAAACATCAACTTCTAATAAATAAGCCATGATATAATCCTTTCAGTCGATATCCATGCCTTCAGTGACCCTTCATCTTTCACAAACTTTGTAGGGGCCTTTAAATCATCCACAACCATATCATTTGAGCCATCCAAGATTCCCTCGCTTAGACCAAAAGAACATGACTTACCACTCTTTATCACTACTCAAATCAATGATGTCCTCATCAGAAGGTTCATGATTGATGGGGGTGTAACCATCAACATTATATCATCCATTGCTTTCAATCAACTTAAACTATCTCCTTCCATCATTTGTCAAACTCTAGTTTTACTATGATCCTTCAACAACACTATCGTACCCACATTAGGTATTATTATCCTACCACTTAAATTTAGTGTTAAGACCTTACATGAAATCTTCTACATTATAGAAGGATAGTTCCAATATAACATGTTGTTAGGATGCCCCTGGATACACACTATGCAGTGTGTTCCTTCTACACTCCATCATTGTCTTAAATATGAATACAAAGGTCAAATGTTCAAGTCCCTCTCGATCCAAATCCCTTCGCCTTGTTGTTATATGCATATATTCCAAATGATATCCTCATGGATAAATCCACATTAGAATCATCGACTAAGAAACTACTATAATTTCCATCCCTTCATCCAAATTACTAGATGATTCCTCCCTTAGTGACGTTATACAACACCTTACGCTAGGGGAGTACCTCCTCATGCTCAATTATATCCCCTCACCTAAGACTTATGGTCACCCTAACAAGCAACCCATGTATGAGCCTAATGTAGGGGATGTTATCTCTTATGGTCTTGCTTATCTTAAAACAAACCTTGTTTATGGGGGACTTGATCATCCTTCATCCCATTCTATCAATCCACACCACACCATGCCTTTCACATTAGACTTAAAATCCCTAGATAATCTAGATTTTTCTTATATGTACCTTCATCATTGTGTATGGAAAGGTTTTGGCCTTATCCGTTATGAACAGGGAATACATGACTTGATTTTCCAACACTCCCTTAAAACTCATGAGAAATATGGCCTAGGTTATGAGAAACCCAGCTCGATCCATCCAAACCCACTACATCTATACATATCACTGAACTTGAACCGTCATCACCTACAAACCTGAAAGATCCTATGGACATAGATGACATTGTATCCATCCCACCTAAAATTTTTTAGTCAATACTATATCCTTAGGACCGCTTACTTATCAATCTGATCACTCTGTCAAATCATTACCTCTTATTTGGCCATAAATGGTTGAAGAAGATTTACCCACTATAGATATCCTTCAATTTCATGATGATCAAGACATCCTTTCCCATATGGGAGATGAGGATAAATTCCTTCAAAATCCCTACTATCGATACACCAAATCTCTTTAACGAATTCACTATTGACGTAAAATTAGGAACACCTATGGATCCTCATATAGTTAAGGTCATTCAATCACTTAATTCATAAGAACTAGATGACTTCACCTCATTTTATAAAAATATTATCAATCCTTCACCTGGTAATATAGTGATATGCCCAGAATTGATCCCAACATTTTCATACACAACATCGTCACATATCTAATGTTAAACCCGTTAAACAAAAAATTCATAAGATGCATCCTCATATAGCTCTCCTTGTTAAAGAAGAGTTACAATGCCTTTTATCCACTAACTTCATCATACCCATTGACTATCCATAATGGTTCTCTAACATTTTCCCCATAATTAAAGCCTCGGATGAGTTATGCATCTCCACATGAGACTTCAAAAATATCAATCTTGTTTTTCCTAAAGATGATTTCCCCCTTCCAAACATAGATCAGCTCATTGACCTAATAGCTGGCCATGAAATTATCTCCCTTATGGATGGAGTTTTTCTAGTTATAATCAAATTCTTATTTCCATTGACGATCAACATAAAACCTCCTTTATTACTCCTTAGGTAAATTTCTACTACCATGTCATTCCATTTGGTCTTAAAAATGTAAGAACTACATATCAATGCACCATGACCTATATTTTTCATGACCTCATCCACAAAATTGTCGAAGACTATGTTGATGACCTCTTAGGAAAATCAAAATCACACAAAGATCACCTCGATGTCCTTGAATCCATCTTTACTCATCTCATTCAATATTTCCTTCATCTCAATCCTAAAAATGTTTTTGGTGTTCTCACCAGAAAACTTTTAGGATTCATCATATCTATTGCAAGGTATTAAAGTTAACCCAACAAAGGCTAAAGCAATGATTGCAATGCCTCCTCCATCCAATCTTAAACAATTGTGTAGCCTTCAAGGTAAACTGTAGTCCATCCGATGTTTTATATTGTAACTTTCTAATCATTTTCATCCATTTCATAATATTCTCTGCAAGGATGTATATTTTCACTAGGATTTTAACTATCAGAAAGCCTTCAACAAAATCAAACAATATCTCCAATCACCTCTTATGCTCAAACCTCCTCACAAGGGGGGTCTATTTTATCTATATATATCTACTTCAGAACACACTCTCGGAGCCATGGTCACTCACCATGATAGCCAGTGGTCGTGAACAATCCATATACTATATTACTCACACACTTTATGATTATGAAAGTTGTTATAGTGAGGTTAAAAAACTAATGTTTGCCTTATACTTTTCCACTTCCAAGCTTTTTCATTATCTTCTTAATCACAAGACCTATGTCGTTACTAGCTTTAATCCACTTAAAACCATGCATTCTAAAACATATCATAGTGTTTGTATAACTTGATGGTTTATTATTATTACTGAATATGACCTTGAATTCATATCACAAAAATGTATTAAAATCCGAATATTGCATACCATCTCATTAATGCACCCCTTCTTGATAATAAACTCCCATCCAAATAATTTCCGAGATGAATTTATCAACAATATCAATGAATTCAAATTAATCCTTATCAAAATGACCCTCTTCTTTGCTGGTTCTAAATTCCAACAAGGGGGAGGGGTCGGTGTTGTTCTCATACTTCCTTGTGATATTCCTATTCATTTATCATTTAAAATTAACTATGAATGCACTAATAACATGGTAGAATATGAAGCTTTAATCACGAGTCTTACAACCGATATTCTCCTAGGTGTTCACATCTTATAAATCTATGGAGATTCACAACTCATCATTAACCAAATCAAAGGATAATACTAAAGTAAAAATGAAATCTTGCAAAAATATAAAGCCAATGTTGATTTTATCCTTGGTGTCTTTGATCATATGTCATTCAAACCATCCCATGATCTTCTAATAAATTTTTAGACACAATGGCCTCTTTAGGATCCCTAATCCCATTAGAAACTGAAGAATCAAAATAAAACACTCAAGTATCTCTAGTTGTCCAACAATTGGATTATCCCTCACATCAAAATAAACTCCCTTCTCTTAACACCATCGATGATGATCTAATTGATTTTTTCATACACAAATCTATGTCTACCTTGCCAATTCTAAAATCCCATCGACTTATCACATAGTGCTAAAAGATCATTCTTTCAACGTGCCACCCACTTTTTCATCATAGGTGGTATCCTCTACAAACATAGTTTTGATGGTATCTTGTTAAGGTGCCTTAAATAACATGAATCAATCAAAGAAATCAAATAATTTCATGATGGTATTTATGGTGGAAATTTCAGTGGAAATTCTATCACTAAACACATCATATGACTAGGGTACTATTGGCCTACTATCACTAAATATTGTTGTGCATATGTTAAGAAATGTCCCTAGTAAAGCATTACAATTTGCTTAGGACCTATGGCATTTCTCTTAATGGGGGTTAGATTTCATTGGTGCTATCAATCCTAAATCATCTCAACAACACCACTCCATTATCACAGCTACTGAGTACTTCACTAAATGGGTTAAATTTATCCCTTTAACCTTGACTAAATTAGGACCTATCACCAAATTCATATATCAATACATCATATGTCATTTTGGTGTTGCCCATAAACTTGTTACAAATAATGGAAAATATTTTTAAAATAAAGAACTTAAAAATATTTATGACACCTTCAACATCAAACTTAGATTTTCATCACCATATTATCCTAAAGAAAATGGACAAGTTGAATCCTCTAACAAAACACTTGTCAAAATCCTTATGAAAATAGTAGACGATGTAGGTAAGAATTGACATCTCCAAATCCTATTTTTCTCTAGGATTATCAAACTAGCATTAGCACTTCTATAAGAGATATGCCTTATTCACTTATCTATGGCTCCAAGGTTGTCCTACCTCTCGAAGTCCAAATTCCATTACTTCATGTATCCCTTAAAGACTTCATCTCTAATGAAGAATATCATCAAGAGCACTTAGCAAAAATTGATTTATTAGATGAAAAATGTCTAATGGACCTCAAACATCATCAAGTATATCAAGAACACATTAAACGAGATTATAAGAAACATACTAAAGAGCGTGAATTTAAAATTGGTGACCTTTTATTGAAAGAAAATCAAAATTTCACTACATTATAATAGAGTAAATGTGGAAAATTTCCCCTAATTGGATCGGTCCATACGTCATCACTCACAAGCATTGGTTAGGAGCGTATCATCTCACTTCCCTTGATGGTGATCCTGAAAATAAAACTCGAATGCCTTGCACTTGTGGCCTTTCTCTTTGTTACATGATTGACCATCATGGTATTAGTCACATATAATATTTTATCACTCTATCAAACCCATCCATCTTATCACAGTAATGATTTGAAAGCATGTGGTTATCCTTCATTATCCTAAATATACCTTAAAGATGAGCACCACGGCTCTGTTCATCGCATCTTTCACTATGGAAAAGTTCCTCCTTTGTAGGAACCCCTTAATCATTACACCCACATACCTTGTACAACCTGAAACATGATATGGGGCACGTGTGTGTAGATCATATACACATCTTCTCCCCTCCTTGAAACGGTCTATTAGGGTCTTTCCCTCAGCTCAAAAATGTATGTAAAATTCATTGGACGATTCTTATAAAAAATAAAAAATACAATAGACTGATCCCTTGAAGGACATCTATTCAAAATATTAAATCATTATCAAAAATTTAAAACATAGACTAGTCCCTTAAAGGATAACTACCAATTAAAATCATAGACCGGTCCCTTGAAGGACGACTATCTATAAAAATTGAGACAAAAAATTAAAAATGTAGACCACACCCTCAAAGGATGGCTATCCATGTAAAAAGGTTTCCTGTATTGATCAAACTTAAAATTCAAAATCATCCTAGGAAATCTTCCATCATCAATCAAATTTCCCATTATAGAAAACTTCTCGCATTGATCAGTTTGCTCAAAATTCAATATGTAAAAATGGTGCATTTCCCTATGAACCCATTGAAAAGGATAATTCTTTTTACCACATTGATCTACACATATAAAACCACTTTCATGATATAGGAAGGTACATTTATCTCATTCTATTTTTGGCTAAATATATCATGTAACTATCTATTGATAATCTCATTTAACTTTCATTATTAAAGCTACAAGTTCAAGATCTTTCAAAATCTCCAAACATCACGTACATCTCAAATCCATAACGAGGTAATTATTTCATTTTAATCCTATATTTTTAGTCACATTTTTAATAAGAATCCATTTCAAAATCAGATTTTAAGTCATGTTATACATAATCATTTAGACATTCAACAATATTATACAAAGATACCATACTTTATATCAGCACATTTACATCTTTATATAAATCAATCACACTATAACACATTTAAATTAAAACATATACCATAACATCATCATAAACACATGAAAATTAAAATAGATATAGACCATAAACCACATCACCATCATATATATAAATAAAGTCCAAAATACATCATGATCCAAATCATCATTGATGTCATATCACAATATAAAAATATCAAAATAAAAATTTCAGATACATCTAAGGCTTCCAAGATCCATACATCAAATCTATCATCAATACATATCATCATCCAAAGTAAATTGAAAGTCTCTAAGGAACTCACTAGTAGGGACAATGCCTCCTCTCTCCTCCTGGACACCCTTTACAACCAACAACTTTAGCATCACCACCGGTTCCTCCCTCACTACTGCCTCCTCTCTCTAATATATGATGTGGTTGATGCACACTCCTTACACTCATACTATGGCCTACTTTGCCTTTGTGGTTAAATGATCATAATATAATACAACATCTAGGTAATTACAGATCACCATGTCAACATTGTACTTTAACTTTGCCCGTAGTGTTTCACCTCAAAGTACATGATAATACATACAAGGTAATTGTCCAAGAGGAATACCTATGGTTATGTAGATAGTATGTGAACGTTATAGAAGTTGATCAAACCGAATGTGAGATCTTCCTTGGACTAGGAGGAGCGAACTATATAAGAACACAAGAAGACCACCAAATGATATTAAATAGCAAATGGGAATGAAATGCATAAGCGATAGCTAGTTCCAAGAAGTGTGATTCTTCTTAGATGGTTTTCAATGCACTATTTTTATCAAATCAGTCAAAATAAATACAAGTAAAGGTCCTATTGCTAACACTTTGATTTAGGTATCTCAAAACATTATCAACAAACTAGATTAAGAAAAATATTGAAATATAAACTAATCTAACATTAGGAAAGGTATTGTTTTGGTTGGGAAAAGGTCACAGAGGTATCGGGTAAGGTCGGTTGGAGTTTAGGTGATGTTAGAGGTAATTTTGTGAAGTATAAAAGAAAACACAGTGACTAATATTAGTCGGTGACCGATTCCGATAAAGAGGTGAAACCGATGATGGTTAAGTAAACCGACGTCGAGGGGAAATACGAAATAAATTGATAAAATTAGTATTTAATCCTCTCTTTGATTACATAGAGAGTGAAAAGGGTTTCTTAGATTTGTAATATTACCAAGAAGACTGGGAACACATAAAGGGTGGGTACAAAAGGTGAAAAGGTTGTAGGTGGTCGGTTTGATGGATTGGTGAGGAGATGGAGATAAAGGAATATAAGAAGAAGTAAATTATAATAAAAGAGGTAATGAATCTATACTTTAATTAAGCACAATATGATTAAAATTATGTATTCTTACTTGCATTTACAGATCTAGTAGGTGAATGAAGACAATAATTGATTTGTGAAGAGATTATAGGTTCGGTGCCATAAAATTATTCCAAAGTGTTCTGTGAATATTCCAATGCCTTGGAATGAGAGCTCAATGCTTGCTTGGACCTGTGGTTGAGTATTTCATGTTATATTGATGCTGAGAGGATTTTGATTTGTGTTTGAAAGCAATAAATCTCTCAAACTGAAAATGAGCAACCCGGGAAAAAGGTTGAAAAGTTGTATATGAAGGAGTTGATGGTGTTTAGGTCACCGAAATCGGTTGAGGAATAACTTGTGTCAGTTATGGCAGGAAAGTCTAGGTTTACCAAAAATAGGCAGATCTTCCTAAATTTGACATGCTTTCTCATTGATTCCACTTAGGAAAGTGGAGTTCACGTGAGAGAAGGCAGGAAGAACTTAGAAAAGGTCTAGTTAGGTTTAGGAATAATTCTTAGTTAGTTAGGTCAAGTTAGTGACTCAACACTAGGAGTTATAACTCAGTGATGACTTAGTGTTGAGGGTGATGACTCAGTCACTATGAGTTAAATTCCCTAGAATGGGTCCAAGGTGAGGTGTCCTAGTGAGGTGGAGGTGTGAGGGTGAAATTAATTTAATTAAATTAATTAATAATGTGAAGGTGAATAGATCAATAATAATTTATAATTAGGCCATGGTGTGCTTAATTAATTAAAATGGACCAAGGGGAGTGTGACCTAAATTTGGTGTCTACATTTTTCTCCTTTTTTCATGTAGCTTTATATTTGTAAGCAAAAAAAAAAAAAAAAAAGGAAGTCGAGTGTCGATTATAAGCAGAGGTTAGGTTCCCCAAGTAGGGCTAAAGGTGATCCCCCTCAAAAAAAGAACAGATAAGGTAGAAAATGTAGTCGATGAGTGGTTTGATAAATAGGCTATTGATGAAAGTGAGGGTTCATGGGTAAGGATATGGTCGTTGTAGGTAATTGGTAAAGGTTAGGTTGGGTAATGGCTAATGACAATCAAACGTACACACACATATAGATTGCAATACGGTACCAGGTGGAAGAGCTTGTAAACTTTATGTTGTTAAAGGTTGATAGGTTTATCCAAATGATGTTAAAGTGATTCAAGTATCAAGGTATAGGATATGGTGCGGAAGCACATTGAGGTCAGGTGTAGGAATGGGTAATATATTTTGTTCCATGGCACCAAAGGTATGGTCGAGATAAATATCACGTCATTAGGCAAGGTAAGGTCATTAGGCTAATCAACATGGGTAACAACATCATAAGGTATAATGAGTACAAAAATTCAAACTTCACAAAAGGTGGTTCAAGTCAGGGTATGTAGGTCGAGGCACATGTAGGGCTAGGTTATAGGTAAATAACATGTACCTAAATGCAATTAAGGAAACATACGGAGTAATTTAGGCTTGTGGGTAAGGTGTAATAGGTCTTGGTAAGGATAAAATTTATTTAATCAATAATGTTTTTAGGAAAAAATGTGCATAGTATGGGTCAAACACTATGATGGGTGACCGATTCGATTAGAGGTTAACCAATGTCGGTTTGTTAGGGAGAACGACATGACCGACGTTGGTCATGTTGATTTGGGGATAAAAGGGGAAAAATACACTTTGTGTGGATTCATTGTAACCTTTCCACTTTTAGAAAATGATAGAGGAAAAGAGTAAGAGTGGAAAGTGATGGTACGAGGTGTTGAGATGAGTTAGCGAGACATGTAGTAGGTTATTGACATTTGATAGGTGGGTCCATGAGATTAATTTGAGCGATTTGATTGGTTGTGAGGTGAGGAGTGGATTTTGGCATGATAGAGGTAGGAGAGGGATCGGGTGGACCACCGACATAGTGACTAGATGTGCCTTTGTGAAGACGGTGCTAAGTAGAGGTAGGGTACACTCTGAGCCTAGATTTGATTGAAAATGTTTGGTTTATGTGGGTTAAATTTGGGTGGAAATTTAATTTGGAAATTGTGGTTAAAAATGAATGAAATGGGGGGTGGGAAGGTCAAATATAGTGTAAATAGGATTGGTAATGAAGGTAGGATAGGTTTTGGTGGGTTAGAGTAGGTGTTTAGGGTATTTTTGTTTATTTTAGTCAATGGGGGATGGAGGTTGTTGGTGGTATCACCGCGATAGTGACCGGCGTTGGTCATGGGTTGGCGCGTCGGTTGGATTTGGAAGGCATCGGTCAAGGTTTGAGTGGTGACACTGTCAAGATGACCGATGTCGAGTCACTATTAAAAGTGACTAGGTGAAGACTTATATAGGTAGAAGAGGGTAAAATGTTATTTTGGCAATGTGTGATGGATACGTAGGTGAAATAATCTAGGATATTAGGTAAGTATGATAATGGAGACAATAGGTATTTAGGTGAATGAGGTAAAGGGGTAGGTATTGGAAACCAGTTGAGGGGTAGGTATGATTGATTTTGAATGGGTATTTTGTGGTACAAAAAGGGATAAATATGAGGTGAGTGAGAGAGTTGGGTAATAGGTGATTTTAGAGGGTCACAACTTCACAATGTTGTTTTGGGTGATGCAGGTGAGAGATCAGGTGATGATGAGGGAAAAATTACCACCCCTACTGATACAGATGCAACCTAGAGTGATAGTAGAGGAGTGGGAGCACATGGATGATGTTGGACTTAGTGCAATCTGATGTTATAGGCATATGGATTGGGATCATAGCTTGATGGTCACTCTCATCGACAGAGATGGGAATCAACGATCAATACCTTTCACTTACCGACGAGCGAGATGACCATCACCTTGAAGGATGTTTATAGGATTCTAAGGCTTCCTATTATTGGGGATCCAGTGTATTCAATTTCATCTAAGGCATCAGTGAAGCCCATAGTGGTGGTATTCAATGATGTGATGGGCATGTTGAGATATCACAGTGTGAGTCTTAGTTATGGAGACATGTATGCGGCCTACCCACATAAGAGGAATCTATCTATGCTGATGATGGTGGTAGTGAGATGTTTTACTCTTCCGGATTTTGAGGGCGGTAGATTTGTATGAGTACATATGAGGGTGTTAAAGTACATGATCAAGGAGTGAGTATGTTTTTCTTGGGCACTAGCTTTCTTAGTCCAACTATGTAGGAGCTATGGGCATATGGTAGATTGAGGAGGTTTGGTATGTATTGTACATAATTTTTGCTGATGGGCATACGAGAACGGTGTGTGTGTGTGTGTGTGCATCCATTTGGTTTACAAACGACATGATTGGTTTGGGGGTGGCTTGTATAGAGTTGGTTTGAGCATATGGGTATGGGTACCATTTAGGGGACTACGAGGGTGGTTAGGGCCCCATATGATGTTACATTACTAGCGGTTATTGGAGGGATTTTCAATAGTGGATATCATGTGAAGGCTATATATTGGTTATCCATCATACAAGGGCATGGCTGAGGAGCTAAAGGGACTACAACTATTGATATAAATAGAGAGGCAACATCTGGTGAGCACGAGATGATACCTATTGGTAAGGCTAGATGACAGTTTGGTTTGTGGCGGGATGTATGCCCACCTTTCCCCCAAGACGAGAGAGATGAGATGGAGAGACCCATGTCTCCACCACACCTGAGTGATCCCATAGGGTATGAGGAGAAAGTATGATATCGATGTATTGATGATGTGGGTGTCATTGATGCACATAGGTAGTGGTGGGTGGCACAGTTACGGGTGACAATACCAAGGGCAAAGTAGCCGGATCTAGCAACAATTATAGTGTAGAGGGATACATTGTAGGGGCAGGTGGCCACCCTATAGGAAAATATTACAAGGTTTTGTGGTCGAGTTGATAGGGGAACAGGAATAGGTGGTCACTTTGCAAAAACATGTGACCCCAGAGGCCCAGGTAGCACAGGGGTAAGCTCTCGCATAGGGTGGAGATGGTGACGGAGGGAAGGTAGCCACTTTATAGGCACATGTGGTTAGATTAAAGGGAAAATTTTCCTTAGCATAGGCACATGTTGCAGCCTTATAGGCCTAGGTTGCTTCATAGGTACCCCATAGGCACAAGGACAGGGTCCCATAGTATAAGAACTTGCCCCGGGATAGGGGACACTTGTAGTTGGTCGAGTTCACAGGAGAGCGGTCAAGGCTATGAAACCACCTCGGATCGTGTCGATGGAGAGATTTAGGGATTCCATAAATGAGGCTTGCTACTATCGGGATTATTTGATGACTAAATGTATTGATGTTCCCTCATATGTAAAGCACCGTGCCATGCAAGAAGCCAATGAGTGGATGAGATCCAGGACTCGCAATTCTATAGTAGCACGGGGTTGTTGACCCTAGAGACAATGCTAGGGTGAGGTCACTAGTTCCTGAAGACTAAGCCCCATAGAGGGTAGGGAGGAGGCCATGCGAGGGACCAACAGAGGGTGGCAAGATTTTGGCAAGGCATTTGAGTGGTGATGAGGAGGAGATAGGTGATACTGGAGATGAGGGCATCAGGTGGGGGTGAGTGGTCACTACATGTGACACTATGTGATCATTTTGATTTTTGATTAATATATATCGACCTACACCATGAAGATGTGAGATTGTATATGAGAGTTTTTGAGATACTGGTATTTATTTATATCTATGTATATATGTATTGATACACAAAATCTCCCATTTATATAGTTGATGATGTTTATTGGATGGATGATGTACGTGTTTTAATTTTTGTTGATTATGTGTATCATGGAAACTATTTGAGCTAGGCATGATTGAGTCGAGATCATATAGGCATGGTTGAGTTGAGGTCATAGGCGTGGTGAAGTCAAGTATAGGCATGGTGGAGTCGGGTAAGTTAGGCATGGTGGAGTCAGGTATAGGCATGATGGAGTCAAGTATAGGCATGGTTGAGTATGGTTTTTGTGTTTGATTTAATTTCCAAGTTATTGGTATTATGGAAAATAAATGATGATGTATATGTATGTTATGGTTTAATCTTCCAAATGTTTGATATCATGGAAAATGTTAAAATAATTAGGTAGAATATGGATATGGTAGTGAAATGGTAAATGTGATGAAACAATGAATGTTTGTTGTGGTATATTAATTTCCAAGTTTTGGGTGTAAATGGAAACTAACTAGGGTAGAATGTGAACATAAAAGGGGGGAAAATGATTAGGGGTAAAAGGTATAGAATGGAAAAGATGAAAACTATAAAATAAGACCAAGCTAACCTCGAAAGGCCCCATGCCCTCAGAGTGCTTCCTACATAGCCCGAGAAAAAGAGGCCTCGGATGATCTAGCTCTCCCTTAAGCTAGGGAAGAATATAGAGAGGTAGATGAATGGGTCAATAGGTTCTAGGTGTGATTGAGTTAAGGTCACTTGTGTATGGTTAAGTCGAGGTTGTAGGCATGGTTGAGTGTAGGTCATTTAGGCAAGGTTGAGTTTAGGTCATTTAGGCATGATTGAGTGTAGGTCATTAACGCATGGTTGAGTTTAGGTCATAGGCATGGTGGAGTCTCGGTGAAATAGGTATGATGTAGGTGTTGAAGGTCTAGTCCTATGTAATAGAATCAATAGGTAAGAAAAGAGGTGAACGGTAAAAGAGGTGGAATTCCACCAAATTGGTAAGGACTATTATGAGTCTATTAGACCAAAAGATCAGTTTATTAACGTAAGACCCTAAAGGCGTTGCATGCTTAAACTTTCTAAGGGTGAAAAAAGTTACAAGATCATGAAACGTCATATTTTTAGCACATCTCTTGAGTAGGTAGGAGATAAAAGGAAAAGAAAGGTGAGGTGAAGTGGTATGTTGTAGTGTAACCTTGTGTGAGACAACATGCCTCTTACGTGAGACACCCAAAACCAAAATAGGAAAATCCATGACAAAAATGGTGTATGTTTCTTTTATATTTTGCTTTTGATTTTGATTTTTATAGATTGATCGATGCGGGAAGTCTATGTGGGATAAATATAAGGAATCCTTAAGGTCTTTGTGAATCTGATCAATGTAGGAAGCTTCAAACAATTTTTATCTTTATTTGTTTAGAAATAGTCTTCTTTTTGGATAGACTATGTATAACAGGTCTAACTGTATAGTTTTCCTTCGAGGGAAAAATTTATTTATAACATCTAGATAGAGAGGTAGATGTCATTTTTGAGGGAATCATCTATTTACAAGAAGTTTGACTCAAGGATTTGAATCCCATTTTAATTTTGAAATTCTTTGGACTTTTAGGTCATGAACGAGACTATAGAGGAGTATAGGATTCTTTTATGAAGAAAAAATTATAGCACACAAAAGGTTAGTTGTGCAAGAGAGGTTTTAAGTGACAAATGACCATGGGATTCCATCCTAAAAAGAACAAAAATTATCCATGAGAATCATATCATGAGTAGATTCATGGTACTCATGTTTAAGATAAGGTTGAAAGGTGATGGGTGATCACAAAATTCTTATTTAGTCGTTTGTCCTCAAAAAAGGAATATGAAAGGAAGGGGTACTTAAGGAACGAGTTTTTAATAGAAAAAGATGATATATTACTTGATTCAACAATAGAATGGTCGAAGATGCAAAACATTGAGGGGATCAGTACGAGTTTACCTTCAAGAGAAGACAAACTATAAGAAATTGATCTGTAGGCATGATTGAATATGTAAGCTCCAAGACAATTATGAGAAAATTTTCCCCATTTCCTCTTCTCCACTTTTGTTACATGTTGATTTTATTTCGAGACAAGGTCACTAACCTCAAAGGTTCATTCTTGGACATATTTTTTTGTAGGAGCGTTTGATACATTTTTGGTAAATTTGGAGGTGATCAAGAGAGGTTAAGTGACGCTTGTCTAGTAAATCAATTTGTGCCAAACGATCTTGGTTAAAATCATCATTGGTGAGCATATCTTTGAGTGAGATATGAAGAGATGGAATTTAGACTTCAAGAGGTAAAATAGCCTCTTACCATAAGCCAAAGAAAAGGGTGTGGCGGTAGTCGAGTACGAATACTAACACGGTAAGCCCTTAACATGAAAGGAATGTGCGTATGCCGATCCTTGTCACTATCACTTTTTACGAAGAATTTTATTAAGCATTTTTTTGGTTGATTCAGCTTCATCATTCGCTTGTGGGTAGTAAGGTGAAGAGAAACTAATATGGATGTCAAAGGTGTCACATAGTTTCTGTAGGGTTTTGTTTTTGAATTGTTTACCATTATCAGTGATAAGTTGGTGAGGAACACCAAAGTGACAGATGATGTGATGGTTAATGAATTCACATATTTTCTCAGCCTTGGTAGAAATAAGAGGTACAGCTTCCACCCATTTAGTGTAATATTTAGTAGTAGTTATAATCCATTGATGACGTTGAGAAGAATGAGGGTTAATCTCACCAACGAGATCTAGACCCCATTGAGAGAAATGTCAAAGGTCTTGTGCAACCTATAAGGCATGACTAGGTGTATGGTGAAGATTAGCATGTTGCTAACACTTCACACAACGCTTGACATAGTCACAACAATCATGGTTTAAGGTTGGCCAGTAATAACCAAGGTGAAGAATGTGCTTAGCGATAGCTAAACCACTGAAGTGACCTCCACAAATTTTATCATGAACCTCTTTGATAGTATATGGTATTTTAGAACTAGTTAGGCAACATAAGAGGATGCCATTGAATCCATGTTTATAGAGTAGACCACCCATGATGGCATAGCGAGAGATAATCTTGAGGAAGGCTCGTTGCCCATTATGGGTAAGATGCGAGGAAGAATTGAAAGGAAAATATAGTCAACGAATTAATTATACCAAATATCTCGTGGGTCAATTTCCATTTCTACGATAAAATTAACCTCTAGAAATAAGTAAGATGGTGATTGCAATCTTTGTATTGTGAAAAATATCTTTGAGTCTAAGGGTGAAGTGGGTATTTGAGAAGCGAGATAGGCCATGGTATCTGTAATTTGTTTTTTGGAACATGGGGTATTACGAAGTTCATAATGGTAAAAGGTAATCAAGAGAATCTTGACTTTATGTTTATACTTTTGAAGTATCTCGTTACGACATTGGTATAGTCCATCAACTTGATTGATCACCAGTTGAGAATCACCAAAAATATTAATGGATTTAGTGTTTAAGGTTATGGATGTTCCAGAGAAAATTACAGAGGACAGAAATTCCCTGAATCTCCAAAGATTGCTACAGTGCACAAGATGACTTCGAGAGCTTTTCGTCAACTATTTGAACATTAAAAATAGAGTCTATATGCACATCTGGTGGCTGGTCAAAGTTTGGTCAATAGCTGGTCAACATTGGTCAATGGAAAAATGGATGATTTTTAAATCATCTAATGTTAGCACCATTGCATAGAGCTCACCAATACCTTTCCAATGCATTTTGAACAGGACCAAATCTGAGTCCGTATGCGAAAGTTATGATTGATCAAAGTTTGGTTAATTGGTAGTCAACAACCGAAGGATACACCAAATGGAAAAATGACATGGTGACATGTGGCATAGCTACACAACTGCATTTGACACATGGAAAATCTGCATGTGACCACGTGGATTTATTATTTATACACGTGGCATTAAAGGTGGGTTTATGGTTTTTACCCACATAAAAGGTTTTATAATCTTTTATTAAAAAAGAGAGGAAAAGTCCACATGAGAATAAATTTTGGTGGATAAAGCCTATTAAAAAGGCTTGCATATAATGTGGGATTTTTCCCCACATAAATCTGCTCCATCCATGTGAAGAGTGGATATTATTATGGGGTTGATTTTTTTAAAAATATGGCTTAAGCTTATTTAAAAGCTTAAAAAGAATTAATCCCTTATAACCCGCTCAAAGCCTATGTGTTATGATCCTCATGTTCGGATTTCACTCGCCTCAAGGTTTTGGTGTAATGGTTCATTACATTTGGTATCGAGCGACCACCTGAGTTCGAGTCAGCCACGAGGTTGCTACGTCGGCATTGCAGTGTTCTCCTAAGGCTCATACAGGACAGGGTGGGGTCCCGCTATACGGGCGCAAATCTAGCCCGGGGTCCGGGCTACAGAAGCGTGGTGGGATGTTATGATCCTCATGTGTATATTTCACTACTGCCTCGAGGTTTTGGTGTAACGGTTCATTACACTATGAAGGCTATTATTTGAAGTGGATTAAATATTTGGTGGCTAAATTAGTCTTATTCCATGGATAATTTGGCTAAGCCTAAACCATTGAGGATTATTACGGGATCTTTTAGAAAATAAGCCATGGATATTATCAAATATCCTTATATTTTGGGCTCGTAATCAATATAAATAGGGGACCCGAGTACATTGTAAACACACACAACTCTAAGCTAATTTCTTGGAGCTCAAATGAGTGGGATAATATTTTGGATAAATATTTATAAGTCCTATTATTATTATTTTAATAGGCAAATATGGTGGTGTTATAATGTGTGGCCATAATAAAATGTGAAGGCCCACATTTGTGACAAAATAAGTCCTATATTATTATAGGCAAATTTTGAGCTAAGGCCTATTATTATAGGCATGTAAATATGTAAGCCATATCATTATAGGAATTATTATTATTTTTAAGTCATTTTATTTTTAATAGACAACATATTATTTTGTAGCTCTAAATTCCCTACTAGAAGACATACTCTAAGCCCAAGTGAGAAGGATGGTGGTGAATTTTGATGGCGATCATATCGACATTATGGAGATGTACAACCTATTTTAATATAGGAAACATGGAGAGAAAATAAGACCTATTTTAATAGGCAAAATTGGAATTGGGAGTTATTACAAAAATATCCAATAGGCCACATTTGAGCCACACTTCAAAATGCAGAGCTTGGAGAATAGACGGGAGCCATCTAGAAGACCAATCGACAAACCAAAGGACATTGTGCCTGAAGGAGAATATTGGATTGAATCTATCGGTGGGGTCACTACTTGGTATAAATATTTTTGTTCTTATGTATTCAGTATTATCATGCTTAGATTGTATTATTTATTACAGTCATTTGAAGTTGATAATATATCGAGTTCTATTAAGGAACCCGGAGACGTAGGCATTCTGTCGAACTCCATTATCAACCTATGTGCAATGTACTTGAATTATTGCATTTTTTTAAGTTGATTTTAATGGGGTAAGTTCAGAAAAGAATTTAATGCCTATAGGGGTCCGTGACCATGGGAAAAATTTTGGTCAATTTTGGATCAATGGCGGTTTTAAAACCCAATACAAGTCCTTTGTATTCATCGATGTTATTAGCGCAATAAAAATTTAGTTTGAAAGATAAGGGCATAGCCTCACCATCCAGAGAAATGAGGATGACTCCTACATCTCCCCCACACTAACATTTGGAACCATCGAAGAATAAGGTCATTTGATAAATTATATCATCAAGGGAAAGGGTAGCAATGGATTCATCTGGAAAATCAAAGTTTGAAGATTGGTTTACGGAAAGAGGTGCGTTTACAAGTTGGTCTGCAATGGTTTTTCCTTTGAAGATTTTTTTGTGGATAAATCCAAGATCGAGGTCTACAAGGAGCATAAGCCAATGCGTAGCACATTGATGTTGGTAAGGTTTAATATAAATGTAATACAAGGGACCAGTGTTGGTGATAAAAAAGGTTTTATGGTTAAGCAAGCAATGGTGATGTTTGTTAGCAACGAAGACTAAGGCTAAGCATAGTTTTTCAGCATGGGCGTATCTAGTCTCATAGTCTAGAAGGGTACAACTTATATAATAAACCATTTTCTCTCTATGTTGGTCATCACAATGAGAAAGCATGGCCCCAATGAATGGTCTATGGTAGAAATATAGAGGTAAAAGGGAGTGTCATCTTTAGGAGGGATGAGCATAGGTGGTTTGAGGAGGTATCCTTTTAATGCTTCAAAATCTTTATGGCAGTCATCATCCCATTTGAAGGAAACATCCTTTTTAAGGAGGTGATGAAAAGGTTGACAATGGTCAGAGAGTTGGGAAATAAAATGGTGAATAGATTGCAACTTTCCTCATGAACTAAAAAGTTGACGTAGGTTAGTAGGTGGAGGTATATGGATAATTAACTTATTTTAACATAGTCGACCTCAATGCCATGCAAAGATATGATGAAGCCAAGGAGCTTACCCAAGAGAACATAAAAATGCACTTATTTGGTTGAAGATGAACATAGTATTTGAGTAGATGATTAAAGATGACCTTAAGGACCATGAGGTAGTTAGTTTGATGTTTAGATTTAGCCAAGAGGTCATTTATGTAATCTTATAATATGTTATGTATTATGTCGTGGAAGATATAGTTCATAGCTTGCTAGTAGGTAGCACCAAAATTCTTAAGGAAGAAATGCATAAATCGATAGCGAGAAGGTCCCTAGAGGGGTGATAAAGCTGGTTTTGTGTTCGTCTTCTCATGCAAGTAATATTTGGTTATAACCCGAGAAACCATCCATGAGTGATAGCATCTCATGACCAGTGGTGAGATCAATGAGTTAGTCAATTCTTGGTAGAGGAAAATCATCTTTAGGGTAGGCTAGGTTGAGGTCATGGAAATCCATGCATATGTGGAGTCTCCTTATCACTTTTGTGATAGGAACAATGTTGGAAATCCATTGGGAATAATCAATGGGTAGAATAAAAGAAACAAAAAGGAGGCATTGGAGTTATTATTTTACAAGAAGGGAAATGCGTGGATGCATTTTTGCAGTTTCTATTTTATGGGTTTGGCATCAGGGATGGTTACGATATTGTGAACCACAATATTTGGGTCAATACCAGGTATATCGGCATAAGACAAAGCAAAATCATTGTTATAGTCTTGGAGGAAAGAGGTAAAATCTTCCTGCTCAGTGGAATCTAAAGATTGGCCTATCTTTAGAATGTGAGGTTCATCCTGAGTATGAATGTTTATCTCTATGGTCGATTCATTCAACATGGTTTGTGTCTTAGAAGGTAATGACCGGTGGATATAAGAGTCCTCTGCACCTAAATAAGTTAGAATGGAATCATCATTTTGACATTGAATGATGTTCATAGGAGTATCGTCATCAATCAGGTCAAGATAGAGGAAGAAGGAAAAGACACGGGAGTGTTGCCATCACATTGATAGGTCAGAGGTCCCAAGGAAATGGTGTTTATGAAAAAAATGTTTGGATGAATGGATTACGGATCCATTGACTCTGTAGGTTAAATCGGTGGTGTAGGTAGATGAGGTGGAGAAGGTGTCTCTTCCTCTATGAGGATGACATGGGATTTCTTGGAAGAGGAATCTTCCAAAAATCCTAAACCATGGTGATATTTGTATTTATGGGTAGTGTAGGAAATGACAGTGTGAACCCTTATTTATAGAGAACAAACCCAAAACCTTTCCTTACGTAGTGATGGAGAAATGTGCAGGTGAAGCAACGATTAGTTAGATAGAAAAAATAGAATGAAAATGGATGAGTTTTGGTAAGTGGTTCAGGCATATGTGAAGGAGCGTCGAGTCCCCCATATGTCAAATTAGTAAGAAGATGAGGTAGACCATATGAAAAGGTCTCACCTACCCGTGGCTGTAATGTGGATGTCGATGGAGGATTCCATACTCTTGTGGAGTAAGGAAAGTGTTTACATTATAGAGGTGATACTCCCCCAAGGTAAGGCATTGGAAAATGCCTACCAAGGGATCAAAAGTTGGAATTTGGGTGACGGGGATTTAACAATCTCTGAAGTGTGGGAAGGAGAAGCGTTCCTTGGTAGACGGAGATGGATTGATTGATGGATCCGTGGTAGAAGCCATAGAGGCGTGTAGGCATAGTGGAGGTGATTATGGGAGGTGTAGTAGTAGAAGGGGTGGATGAGGTAGTAGTTAAAGAAGTGGTGTCATAGGTTTTGGATGGGACAATGGTGTTTGTGGTAGAGGCCTTAACTGGTATAAGGACATCATTAGGTTAGTAGAGCATGTTACATGTTTTAAATGGTGAAGGATTAGCTGGAATGGTGTAGTTGTGTCCTTCATGTTCAAATTTTAGACATCAATGTAAGGTGGAAGGAACACAACCCATGGCACAAATCTAGGTTCGAGATAAGTAGCAAATTATATTGGAATTCCCCCTCAATATGTAGAATAATTTAGGAATAGTATGGAGTCCCATGTGAATAAGGATAATGGTAGTTTTTAGGGTGGAAGTTATGGCATCATCAAATGAACATAGCATAACTGGGTTATGGTGCATACAATTGGAAGGGATGCACATTTGTTGATATGCAAGGGAAGAAATTATTTTTATGCTAGCACCCCAATTATAACACGGGGGACACGTGTATTCTCAATATACATGGAAATGAACAGGCGGTCTCAGTATCATTCAATCGGAGGGGTACAATCTCGTCATCTAAGAAACTGAGAGTGGTCACTTGGTGAGTAATAGAGGGGGTAGATGGAGGAGGTGAGGTGGTGAGAGAGGCCACATGATGAGGGGTGATAAGGGAGGAAACATGCGTTGAGTCATTAGGTAAAACCTCAATAGATTGAAGGATATCAATGAGAGCCTGATGATGGGACTCAAAGGTTTGGATAAGGTCATACAAGGACATTTTCAAAGGTGATTATTGAAGTTTCTTGAGCATGGTTCAATGACCCACTCTGTTTGACATAGGGAATATTGGTCCAAGGATGATGATTTTGGGTGCAAAATCCAATGGAATGTTAGGTAGTGATATGGTGGAGGGTATATATGTCTTTTCTTTTCCTTTGTCTTTTTGAGCACGTGTGTCAACTCAGATCATGTTAATCTGAGGAAGAGAGGGAGAGGGAGTGTCATGGAAGGTGTAATGGCATGAAGGGCAATAGAATGGTGAAGGAACATGCTCTTGTGAAATAATTTGGGCACACTGGCATTTTGGTGGGGTTTTGGCTAGTTCACTAATGCAGACCATGTTGATCTCAAATTGTGGAGGAGGGTAAAAGGGATGTGGAGGTGGAGATGGAGATTGTTGAATAGGTATGGAATGAGGTTGTGTGGAGATAGGTGAAGGTAGAATGGGGTCCTCATCTAAAATATCGTCATTGTCAAAGTTTTCTTCAAGAGGAAATAGGTGAAGAAGAAAACAGTTTTAAGAGCCTTACAGTTTTCAACATCATGTCTTGGCATACGATGGTAGGCGCAAATTTTAGAATCATCAAACCCTCTGGTTTAGGTTTTAATGGGTCATAAGGTCTAAGTGGGGGTAATGTAATGACAAAGGTTTCCAAAAGGTTAGCCAGGATGTTGGCGTAAGATCCTACCAATGGATCACAATGCAAAATGAGATTAGGTTTAGATGTTGGCATAAGTTGGGGAGATAGTTTGGCCTCTCATTTGGTAGATGAGGTGGTTTTGTTTTCGGTTGCACCTTCTTGGGTAAAGGTGTAGTTAGTGAGCTGATTATGGGAGGTAGTGTAGGCTTCCCTACCCTTTTGGAAGGTAGGAGCATGTTGGATTTGGGTTGAGCCTTCTTGGGTAAAGGTATAGAAAAAGTGTGGGAAGAAGAAGGAAAGCATATGGTGGAAGGGCACAAAGGTTAACCAAGGTGATAGTGGAGGTGTGGTAAAGATGGTAGTGGGAGGCAATATGGAAGGGATCAACATAGGTAATAATGAGGGCATTAGCAAGGGTGTTGTTATAGGAGGTGGGAAGGACCTATGTAATGATGAAGGTAGGGGTTGTGTAGGTAGGTCAGAAGAAATAGGTAGTTGTGATGAGGAAGTGGGCTGACATGCTCTTAGCCTTCCTTGAATAGGGGTTACATGACTAAGATGTAAGGGTGTTGATCTAATATGGATGGAAGTGGCGAAGGTGACAAAGGAGTAGTAGGAGAAGTTAGTCTATGGGGTCTGAGAGGTTGGGTTCTCCTCTTAGGTGGGGGAGTAGTCTTGGTGACAGTTTGAGAAGTTGTAGCTAGATCGATTTTAATAGGAGGATGGACCAGACTTGGTGTCGGCATGACGCCTAAGGTATAGGTAGTTTTAGGTCTTTGGAAAAGGATTAGGTGGTTTAAGTGCAAGTGGTTTTGGAAGTAATGGTAGAGGTATAGGTGTGGGTGAAGGTGATGTGAAATATGTCACCCCAACTACTTTAGGTATGATGATTTTGTCATCTCAAACACTTTTGGGTAAATGGTATAAGTATCAATAGATGACATCTACATTTGAGTTAAAATAGGCATTCGAAGGTGCCCCCAAAGCATGGAATGATCAATGTAGTCTAAGTGGTCCGCCAAATGTGAGAATGGTGTGGTAGTAGAAGGAACCAATGTTGATTTTATAGTGACTCCCATAAATAAATCTGGTACATATGAAACAGGGAAGTGATTAGCTTTTGACTCTATGGGTAAAAGAGATGAGAGAAAATCAACTAGATCCTTGAAGGCGGTGGAGAATTATCTTCGATCAAAATGGGCACTACCAATGGGTCTCCCACATGTTGGGGAGGAGGCAAGGTGGATGAGATAGGGTCTTCTTTTGATGAAGGAGAAGGAAAAACAAACTCTTCTATGGGTAGGAGAGTAAGTATTGTGGGTTTCTCATCAGGTAGGGAGGTGAGTGGGACAATTATATTGGTATGTATAGTAGACTCCTCCTTGGGTAGAGGAGAAAATGAAGGAGACTCCTTTGTGGATGGAGTTATTGTAAGAATTTCCTCGATAGATGAAGTGGGAGGAAATTGTGTGGAAGAAGCTGGTAGGATGTCAAAAATGAAATGAACCTCGTGGATATTACCTTCATTAGCCAAGGAATCACCAGTTTGGTTGGATGATGGGGTGTGATTTGGGAATGGCTTCCGAGAAAATATGAAGGTTTTGGTTAGCCAGTGCATTAGGATTGTCCAAGATGAGATCTCCTTTATCTAGAATATCTTGAGCGATGTTATTGAAATTGATACAATCAAATCACTATGACCTCGAACGCGATGGTGATTGCAGTAATCATTTTTTGTACCATACAGGCATAAGATGAGAAGGGTCTAAAAATTTATGTGGTTTGACGGTTGGAAGACTAATAGCTCTGGATTTGAAGAGTTTTTCAAAAATGGCAGAGTATGTTTCTCTTATGGGAGTATATTTTCATTTCTCCCTTCTAAACTGAAAGGTCTGGACAGGGGAGAGATTAGACATAGGTTTTGATTGGTAAGATGGATGGGACGGGATGGATTTCAAAATGACCGCATTGGCAGACCCTTTTGTTTTAGAATAAGTGTTTTTGGGTTTGGAAGAAGAAGAGATATCATTTGATTTGAATGAAGTATTTATGTTACATAATTATATCTTCTTCTCTTTAATGGCATGGATATCCAACTTCCAGATTATAGTGAATGCCTTGTCAAAGGTGCAGAAGGTTTGCAGTTGAAGAGTTGGTGAGATGTGTCTAGCACAAGCCCTAGTAAACAATTATATTAACTCTATCTAAGGTAATTGGAATGTGAGTTGGTTAATCAGGTTGCACCATCGAGTAACAAAATATGTGATAGATTCATCTTCATACTGGCGTGTGGCATACAAGTCAGTCATGGTGACTTTCTTGACAATGTTTATAGAAAAGTTGTCAAGAAAATCCTAAGAAACTGAGTGAAATGAGAGGATAGAATGTCTAGGTAGAGAACTATACCAATATAAAGTGGTTCTTGTCAATGACATTGAAAATGTCCGTAGGAGAAAAGCATCATCACGACGAGTCGGGTAATAGATGTTTTTAAAAGACCACAAGTGTTATTCTGATTTTCTTTGCTATTGAATCAATTGAACTTTAGCATTTCCCAATGTGCAGGGTACAAGTGAATGGGGATGGATGGGTGAATGGACTCATTGTAAATCTCGTCATATGTTAGAGAGTTACACGAGCCAGAGATAGATGCTTCCAATTTTTGTATCTTGTCCATCATCATTTTGATTAGGTCATTGGTAGGTTGTGCTAACAGGCACCCCCTAAGGTATGAGGGGGTAAATAAGGTTGGTATAACATAGATGACATCCCAGTGTGTGGTGGTACCATGTACAAACATTTTGATGAAGGGATATGAGAGGGAATGGAGGTTAAGGGAAAGTACCCAAAGTAAGTAGTAGAGGAAATAGGTGGTTATTGGTGATAGGTATATGTAGATGGGGTGGATGTAAAGACCCTAGTAGCGATTAGTGGAAGATACTGGGGGATAGAGAGAACGAGGTTTTAGAAGGGAGTGTGGGCTATTGACACCAAAGGTGGCTGGGATACAATAGGTATATGGGTAGTGGAAGACAATAAATATGGTACTAAACTTTAAAGGTGGTGGATCTAAGAATGGTAGACATCGGTAGAGGGCGGCTGGACACTTTGTGGGTGTGATAGATGCCATAGGTACAATAGATATCGATGAGGTGGGGTCAAGCTAAGAAACAATAGGTGGTAAGGTAGAAATGGCTAGGGCAATGCTGGTAGTTGCGGAGGTAGAGGTGGGTGCAAGTGTAGGTGGGATGGATACATGCATGCCATATATAAGTTGCCCAGATGAGTCATGAGTGGATGAATGGGCTAATAATATTATAAAGTGATGGGGTTTTGATCAAGGAGTCTTTTAAAATCCTCATCACCACTACTAATAGTAATAGGTTGATTGGGATCCATAGGTGATAGAATGGAAGGTGGTGATGGGTTAGGAGGGTCAAGCTAAAGGTTAACGAGGGAATACAAGGAGTTAACTTGGCTATGAGTCAAAACAAAGTGACTTATAGTAGACCTGGTAATCTAATCTTTGTAGATGACACAAAATCACATAAGGAATGGAGAAAATGATTCCAGAAGGTGAAAATTGATTGTTGTTTTAATTAAAAAAATAAAACATAATGACTGAATCGAGTATGGTAACCGATGTCGGTGATAGAGGGTAACCGATGTCGGTCAAAGGACCAATAACGGTCCACTGTGGGAAAATAAAGGATTTGTAAATTTGGAAATAAATGATGAAAATGAACTATAATTGGATTTTTATAGTGATGTAAAAGACACGAGAGATATGGTAAGGTGGCTGAGGAAATCCCGTAAAGAACAACAATGTGGTAAATGCTACTTTGGTTAAAATGACCAAAAATAACATGAAACCGACAACGGTCGATGAAACCGATGCGGTGCAATAAGTAAACCATTGATGGTTGCTTGGACCAACGCCGATCACTATAAAATTTCTAAAATGATGGAAAAATAATGTATTTGGTGATTTAGATTAAGTAAAATACCAACCCAAAAACTGAGTATGGAGATGATTGAACATAACACACTCAAAAAGAGTTAAAATACACAAACTATGATTATGGAGTGTGAATGGAAAGAAGAATGGAGAAAGTGAACTCACACCTCAAAACATAGATCAAGCAAAAAGCTAGCAAAATGTGAAATCCTATGTGGTAGATTTTATGTTCTGGCTTATGCCATTTAGGAATGACTTATGAATAGAGTAGGGTTTTGGTTTGAAAAGGTTCCCTATGAAAACCAACAACTAAGGATAGTTTGAGTGCGTTTTTCGCGAGGGAGATCATTTCTCTAAGATAATAACTAGATAGAGAAACCAGCTTTGATCCCCTTTGTCAATCTTGTAATCACGTGATCATTGACATCTTCTTCCAGGTAAGATGTTGTTTAAGAAAATGAGTAATTTATTTTCATTGGTTTGGTGTAGAGAAAAAGTGTGCACTATGGTTCAATTTGTCAACCATCAGCTGGGCATGACTTCCAGCATATAGGTTGCCCAAAGTTTTTAAATGAGCTACATATAAAACACATAAAACGATATGCAAATATTTTAGACCCAAATCAACAATGAAATTCGATGAGAGCAATGATGAATAGACAAGAGTATGTCTTTCAATATTGCAATACAAAATAAAAAATAATCTTTCCTTTTAGTCCAAAATACAAGTATCACTTTGAGACAAGTAGAAGAGAAAGAATGTTCTAAGGGAGAAAATATAATTTGAAATCTTTCAAAAGGAAATAGACACATAGTTATTCACCTAAGAATGAAAAATGAAAAAATAACCCAAATGGGTCGTACCGGGTGTGCCAAAATGTTTCACCTCAATATATATGATAAAATAGAGAAGGCAATGGTCCTAGAGGAATACATTTGGTTATGTAGATGGTATGTGTGTGTTGTAGAAGTATATCAAACTGAATGTGAGAGCTTCCCTTTAGCTAGGAGGAATGACCGTATAAGAAAAAAATAAGACCACCAATTGATATTAAATATCAAATGGCGGTGGACCGCCTAGCGATAGCTAGTTCCAAAAAGTGCCTTACTTCCTAGATGGATGTCAATCCACTATTTTTATCAAATCAACAAAAGTAAATACAAGAAGTAAAGGTCCTATTTCTAACACTTTTATTTAAGTATCTCAAATCATTATCAACAAACTAGATTAAGCGAAATATTGAAATATAAACTAATGTAACATTAGGCAAGGTACAATATGATTAAAATCACGTATACTTACTTGCATTTCCAGATTTGGTATGTGGAGGAAGACATGAGTTGATCCATGAAGATATTTTGGGTTCGGTGTTATAGCAAAACTCTGGAGTATTCCAATGAATATTCCAATGCCGTGGAATGAGAGCCGAATGCTTTCTTGGGACTATGGTTGAGCATTTTGTGTTATCACGGATCTTTGAGAGGATTTTGATTCATGCTTGAATGCAACAAAACTCCCAACCTGAAAATTACCAACCAGGTAAAAGGTTGCAAAGTTGTATATAAAGGAACAAATGAGCGGTTATTGGGTGGCGTTAGTTGAGGAATAATCGCGTTGGTTAAGGTGAGAAAGTCTAGGTTTACCAAAAATAGGCGAGATATTTACAAATTTGGCATGCTTTCTCATAAATTCCACTTAGGAAAGTGGATTTCACATAAGAGAAGGCAAGAATAACTTAGAGAAGGTCTAGTTATGTTTAGGAGGAATTCTTACTTAGTTAGGTCAAGTTAGTAACTCAATACTAGGAGTTATAACTCGGTGATGACTCAGTCACTATGATTTAAATGCCCCTAGAATGGGTTCAAGGTGAGGTGTCTTGGTGATGTGGAGGTGTGAGGGTGAAATTAATTTAATTAATAATGTGAAGGTGAATATATTAATAATAATTAATAATTGAGTGATGGTGTGCTTAATTAATTACAAGAGACCTAGGAGAGTGTGACACAAATTTGGTGTCTAGATGTAGTGTCGATAATGGTCCATATAAATCATCCCGGAAGCAATAGATGCCCCTCTTTACCACTAGCCTATGCCCTCTTCCTGCTAGCTTGTGCCCTCGGTCACTAGCCTATGTCATCATTGCTAACTCTACACCAAAAAGAAAAGACTGTAATCCCCAAGGCATTCTTTAGTGCATCCCACTGCTTGACGGTATCTATCCTTATCTGCAATAGCCTAAGCCAACTAAATCTTAATCCCATTCCTCTCACTCACTACATTGTCCCGCTCAACAATCAAAGAATCAATGACCCCCATGAGATCATCTCTCTCTCTCTCTTCGAGTCATATCTCTCTCTCCCTCCACCACAACATTCTTAGTCATCACCTCTACAATAGTTGTTTCTAGATCATCATAACCCTCATCCTCCTCCTCCTCCTCATCATCAAAAACTTAGATAACATCTTGTGTTTGTGCTCCTCCTCTACTCAAGCACGAACCTATATAACCATTTTACTACTCAATTCCTATGAAAAACTATCAATGCACAGATCCAACATGCTTTATACTCTGGAGTAACTCTGTATCATCAATCGACACAATTTCACCATCATCATTAGGGCCCATAGCCCCCTCCTCCTCAACAATGATCATGAACCCCACCACAACTACCCCTCGGGGTATTTATATCTCCATCCTCCTGTCTATACTGAATGGGCTCCTCAGGCACACCTGAATCAATCCAAACTATCTCCTCACCCGATCAAAATGTAATAACTCATACTCTCCTTATTTATGATCCTAGACCCATGTATCTTACTACATACCTATCAACTCATTCTCACAACCAAGACAATCATGAAAATCTGAATAGGGCCTCCAAATAACATCCCCTGCCTATAGCCTAGATAACAAGTCTCTATAAAAGGTAGCTCTCTTATTCTTCTGCCCCATCCCTTGTCATGCCACCATCTCATACAACCATCATGTATATAGTCAATACCCCATAATAGGCCTAATGGACAAGTAATAGTATGTTCTCGTACACCCAATATTGTAATAAAAATATGACATCAATCCCATATCACTTGTGGGACTTCCATGCCCACAACTCTCTGAATGCATGTATAAGTAAAGTTACCCCCAATCAAATATTGTGTGGATCTCTATCATCTCCACCACTAAACCTGTCATCATCCAAGGGAATCAACCACCTCCCAAATTTGGTAAAGAAAAACATGAGATATTCATCATCATCATAGTCATCCTGGTACAACCATCTCTCCCTAGGCTCATACAATGCCTGATATGAAAATACCCCTAACTCATATCTCACATGTTGGGCCTCATCACCATATAGCCTCTACATCATGTCCAAGCTCTCTACCTCACTAATAGTGTAAATCCCCTCTCTGGCAATAAAAATCTCATAATCTGATGAACATCCTCTAGAGTGAGGGTCATCTCTCTAGTAGGCAACCAAAAAGTGCACGTGGAAGGATTCCACCACTCCAATAACACTAGTATCAAACCGCTACATTCGTGAATTTGTCTATAATCCCTAATGCCACCAAAACCAATAGCATCAATATGCTCCCAATCATCATCTATCATATCTACCCTCACCTCATCTAGGATAAGTAGTATACGATCTCAAATCATTAGCTTTGCATCCACTGCAAATGCAAACACATAAACACACATTAATATCATCAAAAACATATCAAATATTATTACAAAATATCATTAATATTATCACAAAATATCTAAAACATTACATACATCAACATCAACATCATCACCAAATTGGTATAAATTTTTACAAAGCGTTGAGAACATTTCATAAAAATCATGCTTTTCCCATTAAAAATTAAAACTGACACATAAAAGTTGAATCGCTAGTGATTGCATGAATCGCTAGCAATTGCATGAATTGCTAGTGATTACATGAATCACTAGTGATTCTTGCATTTCTAAATTAGGGCATCTGTACATCCCCAACCTGATTTTTTTCTCTAAAAAATATTGTTGGAACAAAAAAAATTAGCACCACGGGATTTTTGGTTATGGATCCCTACGTTTTGGGCAACATTGGGTTATCTCTCAAGTTGTGGGACTTGAAAACTTGAGATAACACTCTAGTGAAGGTTGTCCCCTATTATTAAACATCCTTCCACCATCTATTATTAGTGTAGTACAAGAAACATAATCCTATCCTAACAATCCAATAGGTCGGGAGAGAGAGTGCACAAAAATTTGTCCTACACTAACAACGGTGATACAATAAAAAAAAATGTTAATCAACAATCCAACTACCTAAAATGGGGAAAGGTGAGGAATGAAAAAGGTGGAAAAAATGCACCATAGTATAAATATAGATTCACATAGAACACCAATTCAAACCCATTAATCACATCTTCTAAAACTTGTAGTGAACATTAGTAGTTTGCACAATATAACAACAACAAATAAAGACAAGTAGAGACAAGTAAAAACATGAAAATGGAAAAGAAAACTAATCCTATCGTAACAATCCAATAGGCCGGGGAGAGAGAGTTCATAAAAATTTGGCCTACACTAACAATGATGATACACCGAGAAAAGAAGATGTTAATCAAGAATCCAATTGCACGAAATGGGGAAAGGTGAGGAATGAAAAGGGTGGAAAAAATGCACCACAATACAAAGATAGATTCACATAGAACACCACTTCAAACCCATTAATCACATCTTCTAAAACCCGTAGTGAACATTACTAGTTTGCACAATATAACTACAACAAATAAAGGCAAGTAGAGTCAATAAAAACATGCAAATTGTGGAAAAAATGCATCACAGGAAATATTATATTTCTCCAAAAATGTGCACAAAGATACAAAAATAGTTGGTAAGACGAAACAAAAATGCCATTAAAAAACTTCGGAAGAGGGCTTGAGCTCCTTGTTCAAACCCAGTAGAGAATAAAAAGGGGCGAAAAAAAAAATGACTAACTCCTCATTAATGAGCCCCATATTACAATATACAAAATGAGAATAAAAGAAGAGTGAAATCCATAAATTTCTCCTTCAACCACTTTCCAGTTGTAATAAATGAGGTGAAATTAAAGAAATATATTTGTAAAATGTTCCTCACATTGCCCCATGACATCTTTGTTGGAGAAAATGAAGGTCGTATTCATTTAATGCATTCTTAACCACTTTTCAACCACCTCTCTAAACTGGTCTTATTTTATAAGTAATAAATCCTCCAATATTTTTAAATATCTGAATTTATTGATTGTTGTGTGTCGTGATTAGAGTCACGATTCCAACGAGACCAATTTTATGTGATTCTGCTAAGGGATTATCATGTTATGTGCATTTGTGTGTAGGTGGATAATTTGAGTTTCCACAGCTTGCTTCATCTACACGGGACTGTGCATTTAACTCTTTTGCTGGAAAAGACAAGTTAATCATTTCCTCTCCCCATTTGTATTTACATGCCTCCAATCTTGATGCATTGGGTGGTGAGTTCCACGTGGAGGCCTAACGCATCTCTAGGGTATCTAATTTTCTTGCATCATTTGAAAGTGCACTAAGATGACACGTGGCACCTTCTGTGACTCGTTTCCTCTTCTGAAAGTTCAAAATGAGACTTGTTGCACATTGATATGAGGACCTTCTTTTCAGCAGGCCCATCATCACCCTTCGACCTCATGTGAAAGTTCCATGGGAGATTGCACAGTTTCATTCTTCCCTATCCTTTTGGAATTGCACCAAGCTGACATGTGGCACCTTCCACGACTCTTCTTCCTTTTCTTTCCGAATCATCCTGGATCATATTTGACTAGCCGAGTCACCTTCTCTCTTTTTTTCTTGCCATGATTTGGCTAAGTCCTCACCAAAGTTACCAAAGGCTTGAATCATTTCACATTAGTATAAGATCTTGAGAACTATCTCCACATTTTCTCAAAACCACCAATTGCCACGGTGGTAGAGCTATCCATCTCCTCTATTGTACATAAATAATCAACCAAGATATGAGCCCATACCTACACATCTAACCTAACTTAGGGGCTTCTTGATTAATCATAGCAGTAATATGCTTGTTATCTAATTTTGGTGGGGGTGGAGGGAATTAGATAACAGTTTGATGACTCACAGGGGCCATTAGTCTGCTAAATGGAATAGACCAACTATCTGTATATGTCCATTAGGAATGGAGTCTGCATTATCATCATGAGCTGATCTAAAATTTGATCCTGGAGTATTTGAAATTATGAAGCTTGCTTCAGAATCGTTATATCGATCTTTGCACTTTTCAACTCTCATGAGAAAATTCTGAAATTTGTTTTGTGAGAGTAGAAAATTGTCTTTGATATTTAATTTCACTCATTCCCTGATTTGCGAATTTAAGGTTGAATGATGGAGCAAATTCTGAATTTGGCTACCAATTGATCTTATAGGGGTGTAGAGGCTTGCTGCAATTCGTTCTAGAGAGAGTTAACGAGATTTCCTCCTTAACTAATTTTAGTTGCTCTTCATTTGTTTGATTTGAAGTTTGCAATTATTACAGGCAAATGTGGATTTCCCTGTTGCAAATACTGAAGGGCCTGGTGCATTGTACTATTTAGAGAAACACGAACAAATCTATATATAAAAGAGAAAAATCATACATACTTCAAATGATACATGCGAGTGTGCACAAGCATTTCTTCTTCTAAAATAAAATTTACCCCTACTCCTTTACTAAGTAAAATAAGGAATAACTACACAAAAATGCAATGGTATGTAGAAATAGCTTCCCCTTTTTACAAAGTGTGGACATGTAATTAATTTAGCAATGAATATGACATGTAATAAGAGTTAAAAATTACCTTCCACTCTTCCATTCAAGGTATCAAGAAACAAAATAAACACCTCCTCAATATGTTCATCATTTGGTTGGAGGTGTTGTAGCTGATCCTTGGTGCTTTGAAGATTATCCTCATGCTCTAAAGTGAGCATGACCGGTGTTGGCTTCTCCCTTGTCTCTAATGAAGCTAAATAATTGATTGGGCATATGTCCCTAGCAAAAAAGGGATGATCCTTTTGATTTTCCTTTTCTTTCAAAGCTCATCACCATGGACAAGGATATCCTGCAAACTTTCTTGAAGAAGGCGATTACTTTCGGGATGATCTCAATGTTTCTCTTCCTCTACAAATAATTTTTCCTCTTCCAATACTACCCTTTCTATGAAAACTGATTTATCCTTGTTATCATCATATTCGTCCCTCCCAAGTACAAATATTGAAAGATAAAACTCCTCAAAAAAACTTATTCATGCAAAGATGTAATAGAATAAGAATCTAAAACTTCACCATCAAAAGAAAGTAAAAATATTCCAATGATCTATTCTTCATCCAAGGATTCATAATCCAATTTTTTTCCTCCATAGTAGGAAGATCTCCATTATTGGTTACGTCTAATGATTATGATTTTTTGGATCAATGCAACCTTCAATCAGTGTAGCAAGCTCAAGGCATGCAGAATAGTGAGGATCACTGCATTCCATCGAAACATTTTTCACTTTAGGGAACCTTTCCTCCTTCGTTTGCACGTGCTCCTCTTCTTTTGTATTTAGGGATACCTCTTCCACTTTTGATTCCATGGTCTGTGATGAATCAACAATCCCTAATAATATGGTGTGAATATGCAAAATACATTCAGAGTAAAGAGATCGTTGATCATCTTCTTCTTATACTTTCTCTTTTGTTACATCAACCTCCACCTATGGCAGGACCTTCATCTCCTTCATAGGTTTAACCAGGAAGGGGATCTTATCAATCCCGAAGCTAAGAGCCCATATTTTCTAATCTTTAGTTAATTCTTATCGACTACACTCTCCTTCTTGTTTCCTTGACTAATTTTAGTACTATTTTCTTCCCAATATAGACTTGAGAGAACAAGAGGTGGGTTGGGTTCAAAGTACAATATATATTGTAACCGTTTACATGGAGAAGGAATTATAACTTCTTTATTTCGAGGGGATGATTTCTTGGAAGGGAAAATGGAAGATGAAATGAGGTGGGATGAAAGGCTAGGTGATGGAGAAGGGAACTCAACATTTGGAGCAACATACAATGGGCTTGAATCATGACCATGTTGAAATGGTAAAGCTTGGGAAGGAGGGCAAGATGAACACAAAGTTGATGATTGACCTACCCATTGATAAGGTGATGCTAATATGTTTCAATACCCTTGATTCATCATGTGATTCAGGGAACCATTTCATCCAAGAAATCAAGCTTTTCCTGCAGGTTATAGTGTCTTGGAAAAGGGCCTTCCATGGACAAGGTGCCTTGCAACCAATCTTGAATGCCTTCATTTGTGTTGTATCCCAAGATTGAACAATGCCTTCCTCCATTATTTGGATTTTATCTAGTAGACCATAATCCACCATCTTACTTTGTTGTCCTCATATGCATACCCATGTTCTTGATAGGTTCCATATCCAAACCGATTTTGGAATTTCTCACATGGGTAAGCACAATGGTTTTGAATTTTGTTATAATGCTGATTTGGAGGAGTTGTGAAGCTCATTAGAGGTTGATTGTACTACTGAAAGTGTGAATTCCACTATGGGAATGAAGTCATGGTTACACAACTTCATAGAATGAAATAAAATGAGAGATATGGAAATAAAGATGAAAAGAAATGGATGGGAGAAAGGTTTGCAAAATCAGAGAATGGGTTGTTCGGACTAGACAAAGTCACCTCATGTGCTTTTTATGTGCCTCCAAAGGATGAATCTCACCAAGAAACCCGAACCGATGAAATGAAGTTTTAAGGTGCTTCAAACCTTCCCACTCGGCATGCCAGAATTGTTGGAGCAAAAAAGTAGCACCATGGTATTTTTGGTTATGGATCCCTACCTTTTGGGAAACATTGGGTTATCTCTCAAAATGCGGGAATTGCGGACTTGAGATAACCCTCTAGAGAAGGCTAGCCCCTACTCCTAACTTCTTTAAACAAGATATTATTAGTGTAGGAAAATAAAACAAATCATATCCTAACAATCCAACGAAGTCAAGGAGAGAGAGTGCATAAAAATAAAGCCTACACTAACGGTGGTGACACATGAGAGAAAGAAGATGTTAATCAAGAATCCAACTTCCTGAAATGGGGAAAGGTGAGCAATGAAAAGGGTGGAAAAAATGCACCACAATCCAAAGATAGATTCACATAGAACACCACTTCAAACCCATTAATCACAACTTCTAAAACTTGTAGTGAACATTAGTAGTTTACATAATATACTGCAACAAATAAAGTCAAGTGGAGACAATAAAAACATGCAAACGGTGGACAAAATGTATCACATGAAATATTATATTTCTCAAAAATGTGCACAATACAAAAATAATAGGTAAGAGGCAATAAAAATTCCATTAAAAAGCTTAGGAAGAAGGATTGAGCTCCATGTTCAAACCCTAGCAGAGAAGAAAGAGGGGCATAAAGAAAAAATGACTAACTCCCTTGATAATGAGCCCCAAATTACAATATATAGAATGAGAAGAAGAGAAGAGTGAAATATCGAAATTACTCTTTCAACCACTTTCCAATTGTAATAAACGAGGTGAAATGAAAGAAATATATTTTCAATATATCCCCCACACTTTGCCCGTGATCTGCGATTGGAGAAAATGAATACCATACTCATTTAATGCATTCTCATTCACTTTCCAACCACCTCTTTGAAATGGGCTCGTTTTATAAGGAATACATCCTCCAATATTTATCAATCTCTAAATTTATTAATTTTTGTGTGTCATTCTTGGAGTCACGATTCCAATGAGGCCAATTTTGTGTGATTCCGCAAAGGTATGCTCAAGTTATGGACATTTGAGTGGTGGATAATTTGAGTTTCCACGGGCTTACTTCATCTACATGAGACTGTGCATTTAACTATTTTCTTTGGAAAATAAAAGTTAATAATTTCCTCTCCCCCTCTAATGTTTGCATATATTTTAAAAATTTTGGGCATTAAAATTCCTCGTGGGCTTCATTATTACTTCCTCGTTGCATTTACCTTTCACCAATCTTGATGCATTGGGTGTCAAGTTCCATGAGGAGGCCAAGCGCATCTCTAGGGTCTCCAATTTTCTTGCATCTTTTGAAAATTTGCCAAGATGACAAGTGGCACCTTCTCGTGACTCTTATCCTCTTTTGCAAGTTCATAATGAGGGTTTTACAAATTGATATGAGGACCTTATTTTTGGTGGGCCCATCACCCTTTAACCCCACGTGGAAGTTCTGTGAGAGCTTGGGAGTTTCATTCTTCCCTCTCCTTTTAAAATTGCACCGAGATGAGACATGGAACATTCCACAACTCTTCTTCCTTTTCTTTTCGACTTGTGCTTGGCTCGATTTGACTAGCCAAGTCACCTTCCTCCATTTTTTCTTACCATTATTTGGCTAAGTCCTCACTAAAGTTTCCAAAATCTTGACTCATCTTGCATTAGTCCGAGATCCTCAAAGTTATCTCCACGTTTTCTCAAATCCACCAATTACCATGCTGGTGGGGCTATCCATCTCCTCTATTATCCACAAACAATCAATCAAGCTATGAGCTCATCCCTACATAGTCGAGCTAACTCAGGGCCTTCTTAATTAATCATAGCAATAATCTACTTGTTATCTAATTCCCATTGGGGTAGAGGGAATTAGATAAAAATACCAAAAATACACACAAAACAACTCAAAATAGGTTAAAACAACTTACCTTTACCATAGTGGGTTTATGATGCTTGCTCAACAAAGTCATTACACTCAAATCACCTCAAATTGCATTTTTCACCAAATATCACTCTACAATTTCATATTTCACTCAGTAAAAATGAGATTATCACATTGAAATATACTATTTATAGCCCTAAATTAACCTCAATACAATCTCGACAATTTCCTTAATTATCGGTGATTTCTTCATAATATCTAGCAATTAGTGAATAGCTTGTGATTCATCCCATTTTTGTCATGCTTTCCCATTTCATATTAAATCATCACTTTTTTACATAAAAGTGGCTCTTTTAAAGGACCCTAGTCCTTGAAACATTAAATATCGAACAAACAAAATCAACATTGGGATTTTTCATATGACTATGGGACACATGCCCTTTGGCCCCCATCACTTGACTTCCTGTTTATTTAGCCTACCTTCATGGATCATACATCTATAGGTATCAAACTATTTGGCTTCCCCTATCATTTGATTCCTCAGTAGCACATCTTGTTTTGATACCCCTTAGACCAGGAAACTTTTTAAATTAAACACGTGACAATCCTATCCTATCACAACTATCAAATTGGTGTTACCTACATCATGTTGCAGACACCCCATTTTTAGGGGGGATCATCCATATAAACAACACATCATCATTATGTAATTCCTATAATATGGTTGATATCTATGATGACTTCTTTACTCGAAGTTGAAAATGTTGATATGTGATTCTTGTTTGAAGATGATGTACTCTTGTGAACTAAGTAATCATGTTTGTTGTATATAATATGTTATTTTCTGATAATAGATAAGATCTTGCCATGTCTATTCTGAATTCAAAATGAGGTATTTCATTCCTTATTATGTTGAATGTTCACTGCATGTGGATAGAGGAAATTGATTCAATCTAAACTCGTTCATAAGACTTTACTTCATTTGAACTTTTGTTTCAATATTTATGATTTCTAATGCAGGATAGTTATACCTTAGATCAATTTAAGTTATCTAAGGAATTATTTCTATTTTATGATGTCAAGGTCATCTTAACCGAAGCTGGGTAGAATGTTGTTTTTCTAAACCTAGACTGCCATGGGATCATCGATGACCTTTTTGCTCACTTCCTTCTTAAGTGATCCAATAACGTCATTTTGATTCTTCATTCGGTAATGTTGAATTGTTAATTTTAATAATTATTAGGGGGCCTAATTTTATCTAAATTCCTAAGTTGTTATCCTATCCTAAGTTATGTTAAATAATTTTATTAATATGGTTGTTTATTAGATGAAGGTGATCCTAAGTCTTATTACTAGGATATTCTAAGACTAAACTAATAAACTATACCTAAAGACCTAAGTTGGTTTCTAATCTAATGTTTATGAACGTAACCTAAGGGCATATACTAGCATAAAGGGGAGGACATGGATGTCATGCATAGAGGTGTCGGTGGAACCAATTTATAAGGTATTAAAGAGGTTTTAATGTGGCATTAAACTCTCTGTTACCACCAATTTTGGTGAGTGCATGGAAGTTTAGAGGAGGCTGAGTTGTCACCTCTGCTAAATTTTGGTTGCATGGAATTTTAAACTTTGGTTATAGCCAAAAATATTTGGTGAAGGTGGGAGATAAGGAAGGACTCTATCATTCCTATTTGCATTAATTGATCTCGGCCATTGTGAAAACGCTTGAGAAATAGGAGAAGTTGGAGGAAAAGGTGGTTTTCAGTTTTCATTGTTTCATTTGGTTTTTTTGAGCTTTGTAGCTTTGCATGTGGTTTTCATTTTTCAAACCTCTAGTTTGAATATGTGCATGCCTATTTTCACCTTGCATGGCAGTGATGGTAATAGGAATTAAGTAAGGAAGTTATAAGAGGAAGAAAGGGAAAGTTTCAGAGCTTGGTCTTTGGCATTTTCATGGAAAATTTGCTATCAAAGTTTTGCTTGAATATTTGCAACAAGGAATAGAAGACAGGAGCTCTATCAGGCATGATAGGCCCTATCTCTTTAAATATTCTGCTTTTATTTAAATGTATTCATTAAAATAACTCTTCTCTTGATTGGAAACTTTCTGGTTCTGGTTTTGTTTCTTCTCCTTGCTTCAATGGTTTTTTAGACTAGGTTTCTTCGGATGCATTATGATGTTGTGTGAGTTGTATTGATTATGAAATATGGGTTGTTTGAGTTTTAGTTGTGTTTAGATTATTTGTAGAAGAACTTCCTTGCGTATTATTTAAAGTCTGTGTTAGTTTCATTATTGGATTGTTACCTTGTATGGGTAACTAGGAAATGTGAAAAAGGTTGCTAGATTTTGATAAAATCTTGTGGAATTGACTTAAATTGTTCTCCTTGTTATTAATGTGGAGACCAACCTTAATGGCAGAATTTAATTTCAGCTATTTTAGGTTTCAAATTAACTTGTGGTTACAAAAGGGGATTATATCCTGGCTATACTCTTTTCATTCATGAATCTCCTTGCTTATATTGTTTGGGACATATGTCTATGATAGGGTGAAAATCCTTATGATCTTTGTATTTACCTGTTTACTTGTTGATGGCAGTGGGGACCAACTATATTTGGTCGACTTGTTTGAGACTGTATTTTTGTTTACTTGCATGGAATACCCAACTTGTATCGAATTGGGTTATGCTTATTTTTTTACCTCTGATTGGAACTGAAACGAATCATTTGTTTTATTGGTTAAACTATGTATGGGAGACTGTATCATTCGTGGAAGATGAATAAGAAGGTTTACCTATTGAATGCTTTTGGTTTTTTTTCTCTTTGAACTGATTCATTTATTATTACCCATTCGGGCTACATTGTTGCTATAGGTAAGATTTGGTTGATCTTATTTGGGCATTCGAAGCATGTCTAGCACTGGAAGTGTGTTCTTCTTTAAGGGAAATTGTTTCAATTTACCTATCTTCTTTGTTGGAGTAGTGGTAACTCTTTTTGAGTGAACCAGTTTGGTTGATGAGACTGATATTTTAATCCTACCATTTTTATTGATGAGTTTCTAAGAACGAGAACCCATCTAGGTTAGCCTATGAAAATGGGTAACATTAGTTGATATAAAGTCTAATTGGTTTTTCATAGGATGGAAGTTTGGTTTAACAATGATTTCTTCTCTAATTGTGTTCACTCTTTGAGTAGGTTCCGATTCTTGAGTTAGTGAAACTTGGACTACTTGGGAAAGTTGTGGCATTCCTTTTGGGTTGCAGATCTTATTGCACTTGAATTTTGTGTTTGATCATGGTGTTTCCTCAACCTTGGTGCAGATGGGTTTGAGTGTAAGAATGTTCCCTGGGAATGATATGGGTCTTGAGTTGTTTCTAAACTTGTAGTTCTCTTGTTCCTTTCTTTGATTTGGAAATTGATTAGTTTAAACTTGTGTGTTGTTTAAAACAATTTCTCAATTCTTTTTGGGTAGCTTATGGGAAACCACTTGATACTGACGTGGTTGTTTTTGGGAAGTTTGGAATGTTAGTTATGTTTTATCTTTTAGGATCCTAGATCTGAAATGAATGCATACCCACATGGATCCATTACCATGAGCTATGTTGTTTTGTTAGGCTTACACTAAATCTATTGTGTGGTTAAACTTTTCTTATCTATAATGTCTAGACTTGTTCTTGATCAATCTAATTCTTAGATTCTGAACTGATCCTAGGTTAGGGAAGGTTGTTGGAATGGATGATATTAGGTTGAATCTTGTTGTTTGATCACACAGTCATAATACAGGAAGTTATCATTGTGAATATATGAAACATCATACTTATTATAGAAAGGAAATAGTTTATATCATTGTACTTCTTCTTGAATAAGAAAATAGATTGAGTTGTTGAATTTAAATTGGAAGCTTGATTAAGAAGTTAATATTAAGTTAGAAATATGAATTACTTCTTTCTTAAATACTATTGTTTGGATGACTAGAAGGTTGTAATGAGTTCATATTTGTGTTTGAGATAGAATTAATTATGTTGATTTAATTAGTTCTTACTTAAACATTACTTATCATGAGATTATATGATATTTCTCTCTACTTCTTAGTTTTGTAATCTTTAGGAAAGTATTTTTGTTAATCTTAATTTATGATTTTGGGAACGTTTTCATTAATAGCAGGTTCCTTTTATGAAACAGATTAGATAATATCACATTGATTTAACGTTATAGAATTTATCATGCTCGGCTTTATATGAACCGACTCGTGATAACAATTTTCAGATGGATTTTGTAAAAGATGAAAGGAGAAAGACATATACAAAGTTAAATTTGTTTTACTAAAGAAATTATCTCTTTGTTATAATTACTATGTATCGAAATTACTAGAAATGTAATTTTGTCGGGAAAATATGTATTAAAACTAGTCTATTATTGATGTAATGAAATTTTGTAATACTTTAAGTATTCCTAAGTTTAATGAGTGGGTCACTCCCTTTTGATGAGTGAATTTATTTGATGATTATTGATTGCGGATTTACTTATAAGTCTTTCATTGACATAAGTTTTGACATATTACTAAGTAATATCATACATGATGAGGGCAATTTAGATATACATGTGTTATTGTATTAAAAAATTGATTAGCTTTTATTATTTATAAGCTTATAGGATTAAGGAGCTACGCTTATAGTTAATTTCATTTCACATGAAAGAGCACAACTAAGTTGATACTCTTGGGTAGATCCTTAAAATAAAAAAAAGGAATATGACTGGATTATATAAATGAGTATGAAATATTTATTATGCTAAAGCATATGAGTTCTGTTTTCACAAATAGGACATTAGTACTTGATAAGGAAAAAATATATATACTTGTAATTAAATGAAGAGATTAATTTGAGGTCTTGTTAGGTGTTATGATTAAATTAATTGGATGATTGTTTTTGTTTCCTTTAGCATATATTTGTAATTGATACATGAATATTTAAAAAGGATAATAAAAGGAATTATACCTTTAGATTTATGAAGTCTAAAGTAAAAGATTCAATAAGCTTGTTACAAGCTAAAACTGAAGTAAAAATATATAATGATCACACTTTCATAACATTAAGTTCAGTCATAACGACATATGAAATAAACAATTAAGATTAAAATGAACCTAAGGATGAATTCAGGGTGTTTAGGAAGGAATATTTTATCTACATACCTTACTTTGCATAAATTACATCTCATAAACTTATTGGGTTAATTGATGCTTAGTAGACCCTTAATAGCGTTTTTATCATTAAGCTATAAGATAATAATTAATTGGGTTGATAAATAATAATCTTTAGTATATTAGTTGAGTTGAGGGAACTCAATTAGATGTTGTAACATAACAATTTCAACAGTACCTTCATAATGACATGTGTCATTACAAGGATACTAGGATGCAACTTGTTATGCCTCAACACTCCTCTTAGTTTGATTAAATCAATTAACGAAGTGGAGGTTTGGCTCATGGTTAGACCTTAAAAAAAGATAGAAACTTGAGCTAGTGTTATGGTCAACTGATGTTGACTTAGGGTGACTAGACACACCTAATCAACTTAAGTTGATTGAGTATGTCTATGTATCCTTAGTCACCATGAGTAGTCTTCCACACTAGTGCATGTTACTTCCTTGTCTAGTGTGAAACTTTGAATCAGATTGAGTTGATAGAAGTTAAGAAAGACCATTCTAGATAACAAAAAAGTGTGGTGAAGGACATATTCCTTTCGACGAGTATGCCATCTAGGAATGTAAACATGGTAAACATGTTTTAAAACTTTGGCCAAAGTATCGCAAGCTGCTGGTTGCATTGTCTTATGTCACCTAGTCTAAGATGCAATATTTTAGATGAATATTGGTAATCAGATATTCAGATAGGCTTCTTAGAGAACACTTGGGTACCCCTAAAAGGGTAAAGGAACCAAGTATACATAGTATACACATTATTAAGTTAACATGAGAGATCGGTTTAATACCGAGTCATGGAATGAGAGATCGATGTCTCACCAAGTCATTATAACTGCATATGGTTTTTTGTTATGAGATGGATTGGAAATGGAATGTGTGTTCTAAATTATATTAATTTAGAACAAAGAACATTATGTAAAAAAAAATTCCTTATTTCTAAAGTCTTAAAATGAGGATGTTACATCTTGGTATCAGAGTTAAAGGTTGCAAATCTTGGACCTATTGAGTCCATATATGATAAAAACTTAATTTTATTGTTAACATAAAATGGTTAAAACAAGGAGAGGTGCTGAAAATAATCCACCTCCAGGTGGAGAGGTAGCTACCACAAAAAAATGACAAGATTTTTGTTTCCTGTTGGACACAAGAGATCGTCTATTTTTACTTGAAAAACAAGTAATGGGTAATGAGGAGGAAGATAATGCTTCAAATAATAATCGGCCACCTTCGGAGGACAATGCCAATGTTGGAAATTTGGGAATTGATAATAATAATGTAGCATATAATAATGTTGCGAATGTCAATAATAATGTCATGAATGCAAATGCAAATATATCCAATCCACCTTAAAATAAAAATGCAAGATTAACATCTAAACTCACAAATTACATAAAGAGGATAATTCCACCAAAGTTTGATGGCACTACACTGGGGGATGGAGCTAATAATTGGCTCAGTGAAATGGAGAAGTGCTTTGCAATAAGAAACTTCTCAGAGGAAACAAAAGTAGTATGGGAAGCTTATCAGCTTTCCCACGAGGCATCCTCCTGGTGGGACAGTTGTAAAGATGAATTAAACATTGATGAATCAATCATCACTTGGGATCAATTTAAGAGCTAATTTAGGAAATGTTGGCTGCCATAGCTCTATTATGATAAAAAAGGATAGAATTTCAAAATTTAATTCAAGGAAAATTAACTGTAAGTAATTACTATGAGAGGTTTACTAAACTTCTTAAGTACACTCCTCAATATCAAACTGACGAGAAGTTCGGGATATGCAAGTTCATTATGGGATTGAATAATATCATAGAAGGTGAAGTAGATGTTCACAAGTGCAACCACCATGGAAGGGGTTATAGAAAAATCCTATAGGAACAGAAATTAAAAGCAATTTCGCCCATAAGGAAGCGAATTGTAAGAAAATTCCTAATTATTCTTCATCTCTTACACCCAAAAATGTGGCATGGTAAAATTTTGGAGATAAAAATAAGTTTTTAAGCTGATAATAATAAGAAAATAGCAGCAAATAAACCTACTAAAAACATTTGAAACAAATTTGTGAAGAATAAAAACAATGGAAAAAAGTCCTTTGGAGGACAAAACAATAATTTTAAGGTTGGAAATAAATTTGAACCAAAAAGAGGACCTGTAGGGGGATGTTTCAAGCTGTGGTAAAGATAACTATGCAAATCAGTAGTATAAGACACATGCTCGAGTAGATGATAAACAAGTTAAAAGGCAAGTTATGCCCATGAAGTGCTAGGTAAATTATTTGGTATCCTATTACTATACTTTTTGATATTGGAGCTACATAATGTTTTATTTCTAGTAAATTAGCTGCAAAACTAAAAAGAAAAAGCTGGAATAATGGAAAAATATTGGACTATACATTATGGAAATAATGTTGTCCATATTATTAGTAAATGTCTTTTTAGAGTAGTCCTAGAATTACCTAATTTTTCCACTGAAGTAGATATTTATGTTGCTCCTTTAGGGTCATATGATGTCATAATAGGTGTTAACTAACTTACTAATCATAAAGCAAAAGTTGATTGTTTTGAAAAACACATTAGTTGTCTTGATGATTTGTAAAAATAACAGACATCCAAGGGGTAAAATGAGAAATTTCAGTTAGAAAATTTTCAGCTATGCAACTTAAAAAGGCCAAAAATAAAGGTTGCACTTTGTATGCAATAAAAATTTCTGAAACAACAGAAAGGATAGTGATTTCTTGGAAAATTTTCCATTGTTAAGAGATTTCAGCAATGTGTTTTTGGAAGAACTACCTAGTCTTCCACCCAAACGAGAATTTGACTTCACAATAGAAATCAAACCGGGAACTGAGCCTATTTCCAAGGAACCTTATCAAATGACTACCATTGAACTGGTAGAGCTTAAAGCATAGTTACAAGATCTATTGTCTAAGGGTTTGATAAGACCGAGTGTCTCACCTTGGGGAGCATCGGTAATATTTGTGAAAAAGAAAGATGGAACACTTAGAATTTTTATTGATTACAGAGTATTAAACAAACCAATAATTAAAAACAGATATCCACTTCCTAGAATTAATGATTTGTTTGATCAGATGCATGGTAATAAAGTATATTCTAAGATATATCTTCATTTTGGGTATCACCAATTAATAATCAAAGATGAAGATATTCATAAAACAACCTTTAGGACAAGGTATGGACATTACGAATTCATGGTTTTACCTTTTGGTTTGACAAATGCAATCTGTAAATTTTATGAATTTAATGAATAATATCTTTCAAGAGTACCTAGACAAGTTTGTACTTGTATTCTTAGATGATATTCTTATCTATTCTAAAAGCATTGATGAGCATCATGAGCATTTGAAAATAGTACTTGAAATATTAAGAAAGAGAATATTGTATGGTAAGTTGTCCAAATGTTATTTTTATGAAACAAAAGTGCACTATTTAGGACATGTCATAAGCAAAGATGGAATAACAGTTGATCCAAAGCATAGATTGTTACCATAACTGAGTGGCCTACACCTAAAAATGTACATGAACTTAGAAGCTTCATGGGGCTTGCTGGTTATTATAGAAATTTTTTTAAGGACTTTTCAAAAGTCACTGCCCCAATAACTTCATTACAAAATAAAGACAAGAAGTTTGTGTGGAGTGATAAATGTGAAGAAGAATTTAAAACTCTTACAGGAAAATTAACATCTTTACCTATTTTGGCTGTACTAGATCCAAATGGAAACTTTATAGAAGTTACAGATGCTTCCAGTGAAGGACTTGGATGTATTTTGTTACGAAATGATCATGTTATAGCATATGAGAAAATAAAAATCAAGTTACATAAGTTGAATTATGCTCCCCATGACCTAGAGATTGCTTCCATAGTTCATGCAATTCAAGTATGGAGACATTATCTTTCAGGGAGACCTTTTGAATTAAAGATTGATAATCTTAGGTTGAAGTATATTTTCTCAACCAAATCTGAATGCAAGAAAGCGAAGATGGTTATATTTTTTTTCACAATATGATTTTGACATAAGTTACATTAAAGGAAAAGAAAACCAAGTGGCAGATGCACTAAGTCGTAGGAAACATATTTCTGCACTTATAACTTTGAGAACTCAATTTAAAGATGCTAAGTAAAAGTATCATGGAATTTGATTTTTACTTTCAGTAGGTAAAAACAACACTTGCTACAAATCCAAATGATGCAAGATACAAAGGTTTTAACTTTGATAACGAAGGAATTTTAAGATATGAAAAGTGGGTGTACGTACCTTTAGGAAATGAGTTAAGGAAAAATTTAATGATGGAATTTCATAATTCACCTTACTCAAGACATCTCGATATTACAAAAATGCTTGCTGATGTAAAACAACAATATTTTTGGAAAGGGATGAAGAAAGACATAACTGATTTTGTTTCACACTACTTGGAATGTCAGCGTGTTAAGGCTGAGCATATGCACCCAATTGGTTTATTATATCCTCATAGCATACCACAATATAAGTGGCAAGTAATTAGCATGGATTTTTTTCAGGGCTGCCTATGTCAAGAAATAAACATGATGTTATTTTAATTGTGGTTTATATCTGACAAAAGTAGCACATTTTATTTTTGGTAATCTTAAGGATGATTCACATGTTTTAGCGAAAAGATTTTTGCATGAAAATTTTAAATTACATGGAGTACCTAAATTGATTATATCTAATAGAGACCCTAGAATGACATCTCATTTCTAGCAAATGCTAAATGTAGCCTTAGGAACAAAACTAAATTTTAGTTCCGCATACCATCCGGAAACAGATGGTCAAATAGAGAGAGTTAATCAAGTTTTGGAAGATATGTTACGAATGTACTGCATGGATCAAGTAGTACAAATGGGAAGAATACCTTCCTTTAGTTGAATTTTCTTATAATAATACATATCATGCCTCTTTAAAAATGGCACCTTTTGAAGCATTGTATGGAAGGAAATGCAGAACTCTAGTTAGTTGGGATAGCATTGAAGATAGAGAGGTAATTGGACCTAAAATTCTTACTAAAATGGAATAGCAAGTGAAAATGATTCGTGAATGATTAAAATAAGTTGTGGATAGGTAGAAAAGTTATGCAGATCTGAAAAGGATCGATAAGAAATTTGAACTTGGTGAAAAAGTATTTTTACGTGTTAAGCCTAAAAAGATCTCTATAACCTTTGGCAAGGCAGCCAAACTATCACCTCATTTTGTGGGACCTTTTGAGATTATTGAAGTGATTAGTCATGTAGCTTATCGCTTAGCATTACCTCCTAGTTTTCATGAATGCATGATTTTTCCATATTTATTTGCTTAAGAAATACATTTCAAATTTATCACATGTGTTAAATTGGGATTCCTTGTAGGTCCAAGACCCAGGAATAATCATGGTTGAACCCATAAGAGTGCTAGAGGAAAAGGTGGTTTTCAGTTTTCATTCTTTTTTGGTTTTTGTTAGCTTTGTAGCTTTGCATGTGGTTTTCATTTTTCAAACCTCCAGTTTGAATCTATGCATGCCTATTTTCACCTTACATGGTTGTGATGGTAACAAGAATCAAACAAGGAATTTATAAGAAGAAGAAAGGGAAAGTTTGAGCCCGGTCTTTTGTGTTTTTTTGGAAAAAATTTATCGAAGTTATTCTTGAAGATTTGCAACAAGGAAAAGAAGACAAGAGGTATATCAAGCATGATAGGATCCATCTCTTTAAATATTCTTCTTTTATTTAAATTGTCTTCATTAAAAGAACTCTACTCTTGATTGGAAACTTTCTAGTTTTCAGTAATGTGTTTCTTCTCCTTGCTTCAATGGTGTTTTCGACTAGGTTTCCTTGGATGTATTATGATGTTGTGTGAGTTGTATTGATTATGAAATCTAGATTTTTTGAGTTTTAATTGTGTTTAGCTTATTTGTATAAGAAATTCCTTAGGTATTGTTCAAATTTTATTTTAGTTTCATTATTGGATTGTAACCTTGTAAGGGTAACTAGGAAATGTGAAAAGGGTTGCTAGATTTTATAAAATATTATGGAATTGACTTAAACTGTTCTCCTTGTTATTAATGTGGAGACCAACCTTAATGGTGGGATTTTATTTTGGCTATTTGAGGTTTTGAATTAAATTCTAATCACACAGGGGGCTTATATCAAGGCTATACTCTTTTCATTCATGAAGCTCTCTACTTATGTTTTTGGGACATATGTCCGTGATAGGGTGAAAATCCTTATGATATTTGTATTTTCTTGTTTACTTGTTGATGGAAGTGGGGACAAACTATATTTGGTCGACTTGTTTGAGACTATATTTTCATTTACTTACATGGAGTACCTAACTTGTATCGAATTTGAGTTATGCTTGTTTTTTACCTATGATTGGAACTAAAATGAATCATTTGTTTTATTGGTTAAACCGTGTATGGGAGACTATCATTCGTGGAAGATGAATAAGAAGGTTTACCTATTGAATGATTTTGGTTTCTATTCTCTTCAAACTGAATCATTTATTATTACCCATTCTAGGCTACATTTTTGCCTTAGGTAAGATTTGGTTGATCTTAGTTGGGCATTTGAAGCTTGTCTAGCACTAGAAGTGTGTTTGTCTTCAAGGGAAAATGATTCAATTTACTTGTCTTCTTTATTGTAGTCTTGGTAAATATTCTTTGGGTGAACCGGTTTGGTTGATGAGACTGATATTTTACTCCTACCCTTTTTGTTGTTGAATTTCTAAGAACAAGAACCCATCTGGGTTAGCCTGTGAAAATGGGTAACGTTAGTTGGCTTGTTCTAAGTTGTGATATAACGTCTAATTGGTTTTGTATAGGATGGAATTCTGGTTTAACTCTTCTTTCTTCTTTAATTGTGTTCACTCTTCGAGTAGGTTCCAATTCTTGAGTTTGTGGAACTTGGATTACTTGGGAAAGTTGTGTTATTCTTTTTCTAGGTTGCAGATCTTATTGCACTTGAATTTTGTTTTTGATCATGGTGTTTCCTTGACCTTGGTGTAGATGGGTCTAAGTGTAAGACTATTCCCTAGGAATGATATGGGTCTTGAGCTGTTTCTGAACTTGTAGTTCTCATGTTCCTTTCTTTGAATTGGAAATTGATTAGTTTGAACTTGTGTGTTGTTTATAACAATTTCTCAATTCTTCTTGGGTAGCTTATGGGAAACCACTTATTACCGACATAGTTGTTTTTGGAAAGTTTGGAATGTTATTTATGTTTGATATTTTAATATTCTAAACTTGAAATGAATGCGACTCCACAAAGATCCATTGCCATGAGATATGTTGTTTTGTTAGGTTTACACCAAATTTATTGACTCAAGTTAAACGTTTCTTATCTATAATGTCTCTGTACTTGTTCTTGATCAATCTAATTCTTAGATTCTGAACAAATCCTAGGTTAGGAGAGGTTGCTGGAATGGATGATATTAGGTTGAATCTTGTTGTTTGATCACACAATCATAATACGGAAGTTATCATTATGTGTATATGAAACAACATACTACTATAAAGGAAGTAGTTTATATCATTGTACTTCTTCTTGAATAAGCAAATAGATTGAGTTGTTGAACTTAAGTTAGAAGCTTGATTGAGAAGTTAAGATTAAGTTAGAAATATGAATTACTTCTTTCTTAAATATTGTTGTTTGGATGACTAGCAAGTTGTAATGAGTTCATATTTGTGTTTGGGATAGAATTAATTATGTTGATTTAATTAGTTCTTACTTAAACATTACTTATTGTAGATTCTATGATATTTCTCTCTCCTTCTTAGGTTTGTAATTTTTGGGAAAGTCTTTTTGTTAATCTTAATTTGTGATTTTAGAATTGTTTCATTAATCAGGGTTCCTTTTATGAAATAGTTAGATAAAAGAACAATGTTTTAACGTTATAGCGTTTATCATGCTCAGTTCATATGAACTGACTTGTGCTAACAATTTTACAGATGGATTTCGTAAAAGATGAAAGGAGAAAGACATATAGAAAGTTACATATGTTTTACTAAATAAATTATCTCTTTGTTATGATGACTATGTAGCGAAATTACTTGAAATGTACTTTTTCAGAAAAGAAGATGTATTAAAACTAGTCTTATATTGTGTTAGGTTAATTTATGCATCATATTACCTTAAAATATTTAATTATTTAATAAGGTAATTAGTTGATATATTGTTATATAGTTTTATAACAATATTTGTCATATTATTGCATAGGTTATATTATTACGTAGTTGTAACAATTATTATTTGTTTGTATTTAATTATTGTTGCTTCCCGAATGTATTTTGGAAGATGTTGTGATTTTGGTTGTACCTGTGTAACCCATTTATTTGTTTGTATATTGTTGTCCAATATGTATAAATATTGCAGCACTCCATTGTAATGGTTGATTAATTTCACATTAATAAAATATACAGGATTTCGTCCCTATTTGAGAAATTACATTTGGTGTCAGAGTAGGTTGAAGGATATTGGAGGATTGTAATAGAGTTTAAGGAGCATTGGAGAAGCTTATGCAAGAAAAGGAGAGCTATAGTTGCCTCCGTAACTTCCCAGACCCCCATCCCATGCAATACTATCATCAAATTACTGAAAACCACCATCAAAACTCCCTTTATTCATTGCAATTAAGGTTGAGAAGGATTGACTACATCAAGGAAGAGATTACAAGCTCAAAGGAAGGAAGAAAATTGATCTAAGGCACCATACACACTCAAAACCACCTTCATTATCGCCAAAACCACCTGTCATTTTTTCTCTTTGCTGAAATTTTTGTTCAAAACCACCTTTCCCAAACCATGATTTTAAAAAGAGGTATGGTTTTACAGTTTGGAAGTGTTTAATTACAATTTGCTCTTTATACATACTTGTTTAGCTTAGCCGCCCAAGTGGCTAGCATAAATTTTGTAAGACACTTCCCATCAAGAGAGGTCAAGGGGTCAAATCCCCCTCCCTCACCCACTACCAAATTTGGTAGAAAATTTAGTGGAACTACTAACGCTAGCAATAAATTCAAATTTAGTTATAACTAACTAAATTTAGCAAGAAAAACCCTATTTTAGGAAAACATTTTTCCTCCACTCTGCATATTTTTGCATTCTGAGCACATTTTGCCAAAGGAGGGCTACCTAAAAACTTCATTTTGAGCTAGTTTTTACGATTTTTTTCTCAACAAGTCGTATTGAGCTCCAGAGGCCATCAATGCCCACAAAACAAAAAAAAATTGCCATTAATTTTTTCTAAATTTTTTGAATCTAATTACATGCTTCAGTATATTGTACTAATTTATAGGTTGCTATAGTCAATCAAAAATATTGTAATCGCTTAGAAAATGACAGAGAATTGTAATAAAAATAATAAAAATGGGTTCTTATACGCTCATGAGATCCTAGATCTCATTTTTAGCATTTGGTATATACGGTGCCTCTCGGGAAGCACTTACGAGTAAGGTTGTCACGACTACTACTCCACTTAACGCCTAATATAGCTACAACAATGTCATCGGGCATCGAACCTTTAAATCAATAGAGAGTAATAAGGACAGAGTGCACACTCTATGAGCCATCTCATCCATCTCGTGAACGATTGCATGACATAAATACGGATTGAGAAATTATCCAAGTATATAGCAAAGTTACACGTGCGTATGATGATATTTCTTTAAGATGGTGTCAATAATCACATGAGACCCCTTTAGAACTATCTTGGTACCATGTATTGAATTATTTCACGTACGTTAATTCCTCTTTCACGTGCCACTTGGTATATAGCAAGGTCAAACTTCTTCTACATACCCGGGTATATCGAAAGGGCACGTATATAGATAGGTTCAGTATATAAGACTGACGATATATAGATTGGGAGGCCTTATACCTGGAGTGATAAGAGCCAAACCATGTCATTGTTTTTTGCAAAATGGGCACCAATGCCCCCAAAACAATTCTTCCAAATTCACAACTACATAGAGGAAACAACTATGCTGCATGGAAGACTAAAATCAAGACACAAATTGAGTTTGAAAAGATCTAGATTGTTGTGAATGATACTCTAACCATATCAACTACTGATACAACACAACAGTGACAATTTGATAAAGTAGATTAGAAGTCCAAACTCGTCATCTTGTTTAGAGTGTCTGACGATATGCAACCCCACATTTGAGATGCCAAAACATCCAAAGAAGCGTGGGATAAATTGTGCACAGTATATGAGGCCAAAAACAAGAATGTCATACTAAATTTGCAGAGTTAATTACATACACTAAAGTTCAAGTAGAATGAGAAAATTGAAGCTTTCTTAAGAAGAGTTACAGAGTTGAGGGCTTCACTTTTAGCCCTAGGAGAAGTGCTCATAAATGATGCTCTCATTCTCATTGTTCTGAGAGCACTGCCCTCTTCTTACCACATTTTTGTCACAACACTAAACGTGTCAGATACGATAGTTAGTTTTGACAAGTTAGTAAACCTACTGCAACAAGAAGAAGCCATGCATAATAAGGATGATGAAGAGGAGAAGGCACTTTCTTCACATCAAAAATGGAAAGAAAAAGGAAAAGGAAAACATAATTCCTATCAAAATTCCCAACATCAAAATGAGTATCACGGGCACAAACAACAAAAGAAGCAATGTTCAATTTGTAAAAGAGGACATGACTTACAAGATTGTTGGTATAATACTTATAAGAAAGGTTCATGAAGCAAAACGGACCTCCACAACAAAAATCTCACAAGGGAAATTTAAACTACAATCTAGGGAAGAAAAAGGGAACTGGAAAAGAAGACCCCATCAAGAAGGAAATATTTCTAAACAAGAAGAACATTCGAGATAATGAAGAATTCTTGTACACTCGCTCAATCAAGTTAGCCATCCATGCCATCTAGTGATGTATGTTATGCTGATTTGGGAACCAATCAACACATGACTATCCACGAGAGACTCGTTTATTTCAATGAGGGACACACCTTAAAAACCATGTTTCGTTGGGAGATGATTCTTCATATACAGATTCGAAGGGATTGGGAACATTTCTCTACCCCTTGGTTCATGCAATGTAGACTATCGATGTCTTATATGTCCCTAGGTTGAAAAATAATCTACTTTTAGTCAGTCAATTCTGACAAGAAAACATGTTTGATTCGAGATAAATCATGAGGCTAGAAAATAGTTACAAAATCCTCCAATGTGGGGCATGTTCTAGCTTGATTTTTTCTAGAGAGATGATCAGAACTTGTGGCTAAGAACTTTACCTCAGCAGAGTTGTGGCATTGGAGATTTGGTCATGTTAGTTTCAAGTATCTCGAGACACTACGCCGGTGTAATATGGTACATGGGCTACCATCTCTTCAGAAGGATACAAACAAGTGTCCTCACTACCTAGCAGGAAAACAACACAGAGATTCATTCCAAAAGAGTACATATTGAGCTCATGGTAAGCTTGATCTGGTTCATACCAATCTTTGTGGTTTGATGTAACCAAGTCATTCTAGATTTTAGTACTTCATGCTTTGTGTTGATGACTATTTGAGAAAAATGTGGATTTTTTTCTTCACAAGAAAAGTGAAGCTTTTGAAACCTTCAAGAATTTCAAAGTTTCGTTGAGAATGAAACTGGTTATCACATTAGAACTCTCCACTCATATCGAGGGGGAATTCACCAATAATGAGTTCAAATACTACCTATAAGCTCATAGGATTCGTCGACAAATTCCTCCTCCACACACACCACATCATAATGGTGTTGTTGAGAGAATAAATTATACTATCATGGAAATGGTGCAATGCATGATCAACGAATCTGGACTTGCAAAGACATTCTAGGAAGAATTAGCAAAGAAAACAATGTATTTGTTGAACAAAGTGCCCATAGTTGCTCTTGATGGAGTAACACCACAAGAAGCATGGTCAAAGTGGAAATCAACTATTTTACACCTTAGAGTATTCGGGTGCAAAGACAAGTATGCACATACCCAAGAAAAATAGAAAGAAATTGGACATGAAGTCACATAAACTCATCTTCATTAGATACAGTGAAGAAACTCTTGGGTATAGGTTGATGGATCCAAAGACCAAAAAATTCTACACCAAAGAAGTGATGTTGAATTTTTTGAGAAGAAGGAAGCAGAGTCTCCTCCTCTAGACTCACTTGATGTAGATTCTTCACCAGTTATAAAAATTGAAGTTGATGTTCCCATAGATGATGAAAGTGATGATGGGGATGATGGTGTTGATCTGATAGAACCACGACCCACGGGAACAGTTTAGTGTATGCCCAAGTGGTGTACTAGCACATTACAAGATGCAAGAATGGATGCTCCACCAAATACATCCACCCCTGGACCATAGACTCACAGTAAAGCAAGGGAAGAAGTGAAATTTTCTTTGATGAGTAGAGTTATCAAGTCCGATGAGCCCTCAAAGGCAAAGAAGCCATACATTCAAAAGCTTGGAAAGATGCCATGGACATTGAGTATCAATCAGTGATGAAAAATAACACATGGAATCTTGTTGATCTTCCATCAAGGAAGAAACCCATTGGATGAACATGGATATTCAAAAAAAAAAAATTACAAAGTAGACGGGATAGTGGACAAGTATAAAGCAAAACTTGTAAGCAATGGGGTATGCTCAACAAGAAGGCATTGACTACGAGGCAACATTTTCTCCCACAACTAAGATCAAGATGATTAGGATGATCTTTTCTCTAGCTGCATAGTTTGGTTGGAAATTCCATCAAATGGACATAAAAAGTGCCTTCCTAAATGGATATTTACAAGAACTCTACATGACTCAACCTAAGGGATATGTAGTACCTGGTCAAGAAGAAAAGGTATATAGACTCAAGAAATATCTCAGTATGGCCTCAAACATGCACCCCGGGCATGGTACAACATAATTGATTAGGATCTCGTACAACATGGGTTTGTTATAAATCCATATGATCCCAATCTTTACCTCAAAAAGTAAGGGGGGAGATTGTGATTTTCGTTGTCTATGTCGATGATCTAGTCATCACTGGTAGTTCAGTGAAGATGATCAATGCAACAAAGAAAGATCTTAATCAATCATTTGACATGACAAATATCAAGCTAATGCACTATTGTATTGGATTGGAAGTATGGCGTAAAGAGAATCACATATTTGTTTCTAAGATGAAATATACCAAGACAATGTAGATTGAGCAACAAAGGGTGGAAGCCCGATTATGTTTATTAAACTCAATCAACCATTTACATAGGAAAGAGCTGTAATACTTATAGGTATTGTACAATTGAATACAAACAAGAAACTAAGTTGCACAGGTGAAACCATATTCCAGATTACATAAGCTTCCACTATTACATCTGCGAAACATAAATGAATAATTACAATTATATTGTTAAAACAATATAACCATACTGTATACAGATATAAAGAAAATTAGATGGTTATGAAGAAATATAACCATGTAACAACATTATTTAATTAATAACATTAATTAAATACTTAATTATATAATGCATAATTAATTAACCTAATATTTACCCCCTTAATTGTGCATTGTCTCAAGGGATGAGGAGAGGAATTCTTTGAACAACTCGAATTTGTCATGTGCAAGTGACTTCATGAAGATATATGCTCGTTGTTCAGCTATTGGACAAAATTGAAGTTGGATGTTGTGCTTCAACACATGCTCACATATAAAATGAAATTGTACCTCAATGTGCTTTGTTCTCTCATGAAACATTGGATTGCAAACAAGTTTTAGAACACCTTCATTGTCAACATACATGGTGGTCGGTTTGTCCTATTGTATTCCAAGTCCTTCTAGTATGCGACGTAGCCAAATCGCTTCACAGACAACTTCTCCTGTAGAATGATACTTGGATTTTGTGGAAGATAGAGAAACAAAGTGTTTTTTCTTTCTTCCCCGTGATATTGGTCTAGATCCCATAAAGAATACAAATCCTGAAGTGGATTTTCTATCATCAATGTTACCTGCATGATATGAATCCGAATATCTAGTTAAGAAGAAGTTTTCATTCTTCTTGTATTCTAAACCAAGATCCATTAATCCTTTGAGATATCTCAAGATGTGCCTTGCTGATTTCTAATGACAAAATTTGGGTTCTTGCATGAACCTGGATAGATAGATTACTACAAAGATGATATATGGTCTAGTGTAGGTCAGGTAAATGAGACTCCCAATCAACTGCCGATAGAGAGTGACACTTACCTCAAGTGATGTATCCGAATGAGATAACTCCAATAAGTTCTCCATGGGTGTAGCAATTGGTGTGCAATCCATCATCCTAAATTTCTCAAGCATTGTCTTGGTATATTTCATATGAGAAAAAAAATGTGATTCTCTTTCTACCATACTTCTAATCCAAGACAATAATGCATCAAAAGAGATCGGTCATGTCGAATAGTCGATTAAGATCTTTCTTCATTGCATCGATCATCCTCAATGAACTGCCAAAGTGATGACTAGATCGTCAACATAGAAAACAACAATCACAATCTCCCTCCCCTTTATTTTTGAGGTAAAGACTAGGATTGTATGGATTTCTAAAAAATCCATGTTGTACGATATGCTCATCAATCTTGATGTACCATGCCGGGGTGCTTGTTTGAGGCCATATAGAGATTTCTTGAGTCTGCATACATTTTCTTCTTGACCAGGTACAACATATCCATCAAGTTGAGTCATATAGACTTCTTCTTGTAAATATCCATTCAGGAAGGAACTTTTTACATCCATCTGATGGAATTTCCATGCAAACTGTGCAGCTAGAGCAAAGATCATCCTAATAATTTTGATCTTAGTTGTGGGAGAAAATGTCTCCTCATAGTCAATGCCTTATTTTTGTGCATACCCCTTTGCTACTAGTCTTTCTTTATACTTGTCTATTGTTCCATCTGCTTTATACTTTGTTTTGAATATCCATCTCGCATCCAATGGGTTTCTTCCTTGATGGAAGATGAAAAGCTGCCAAGTGTTATTTTTCATCACTAATTGACATTAGAATCCACAACATCTTTCCATGATTTTGAATTTAGGGCCTCCTAGACTATAGAGGGGTAATTAGACTCGATAAATCTACTTATTAAGGAAAATTTAACTTCTTCTTTGGCTTTAGTACAAGTCTCACGTGGTCTAGGGGTGGATGTATCGGTGGAGCATCCATTCTTGCATCTCGTAATGTGCTAGTACACCACATAGGCATACATCGAACTGCTCCTCGTGGGCTGTGGTTCTATCATATCAATACCATCATCCTCATCATCATTGTCATCATCTATGGGAACATCAAATTCAATTTTTTTACAGGTGGTGAAGAATCTACATATGGTGAGTTTGGAGGAGGAGATTATGCTTCCTTCTTCTAAAAAAATCAACATCTCTGCTGGGGTAGACTTTTCTCGTCTTTAGTTCCATCAATCTATACCCAATGAAGATGAGTTTTTGTGACTTCATGTCTAATTTATATCTATTCTCGATTGGTTATTTGCATGCTTTCTTTGCACCTAAATACTCTAAGGTGTGCAATAGATGGCTTCGTTTTGACCATGCTTCTTGTGGTGTTACTCCTTCAAGATCAACTGTGGGCACTCTATTCAACAAATACACTATTGTCTTTGTTGATTTTTCCTGCAGAATGTCTTTGCAAGTCTAGAAACATCTATCATGTATCGCACCATTTTCATGATAGTATGATTTCTTCTCTCAAAAACACCATTCTACTGTGGTGTGTGTGGAGGAGGCATTTTTTGATGAATCCCATGAGTTTGTAGGTAGTGTTTTAACTCATTACTGGTGAATTCCCCCCTCGATCTGAGCAGATATTTCTGATGTGATAACTAGTTTCATTCTCAACTGATACTTTGAACCTCTTGAAGGTTTCAAAAGCTTCACTTTTCTTGCGAAGACAAAAATCCACATTTTCCTTGAATAGCCATCAACACAAAGCATGAAGTACATAAATCCAAAATGAATTGGTTACATCGGACCGCAAAGATTGGTATGAACCAGATCAAGCTTGACCATGAGATCAATATGTATTCTTCGGAATGAAGCTCTGTGTTGTTTTCCGCTAGGTAGTGAGGACACTTGTCTATATACTTATGAAGAGATGACAACCCATGTACCATATTGCCACTGGAAAAGTGTCTCAAGATACTTGAAACTTACATGACCAAGTCTCTTATGCCACAACCGTGCTTAGGTGGAGTTCTTAGCCAAAAGTGTTTGATCATCTCGTGAAAAATCATGTTGGAACATGTGTCCCACATTGGAGGATTTTGCAACTATTATTGAGCCTCTTGATTTGTCTCGAATCAAACATGTTTTTTTTTTTCTACGAATGACTATCAAAGTTAATTTTTGAGTTATGATCTAGGAGTTGACTCACTAAACGTAGATTCTTTGTCAACCTAGGGACATAAGACATCAAATAGTCTGCAATTGCATGAACCAAGGGTAGAGAGAAGTTCCCAATCCCCTTAAATATATATGAAGAATCATCTCCCAAAAAATATGATTTTTGATGGCGTGTATCTCATTGAAGTAAACCAGTCTCTATGGCTGGTCATGTCTCAAGTGGCTCCCGAATCAATATACCAGACATCACTAGATGACGTGGATGGTTCACTTGATCGAGTAGTGAACAAGTAGTCTTCATTGTCTAACTGTTCTTGTTGCTCAACAATATTTCCTTGTTGATGGGGTCTTCTTTTCCAATTCCCCTTTTTTTGCCCTTGATTGTAGTTAGAATGTCCCTTGTGAGATTTTGTGGAGGTACAAAGTTGCTTGATGAACCTTTCTTGTAAGTATTGTACCAACAATCTTTTAGGTCATGTCCTCTTTTATAGATTAGACATTGTTTCTTCTGTTGTCTATCCCCGTGATACTGATTTTGATGTTGGGAATTTTGATAGGAATTAGGTTTTCCTTTACCTTTTCCTTTCCATTTTTGATGTGAAGAAAGTGCCTTCTCTTCTTCATCATCCTTATTATGCATTGCTTCCTCTTGTTGCAGTAGGTTTACCAATTTGTCAAAACTAACTGTCGTATTTGACAAGTTTAGTGTTGTTACAAAAATACAGTATGAAGAAGGGAGTGCTCTCAGAACAATAGGAACGAGATCATCATCTTTGACCGCTTCTCCTAGGGCTAGAAGTGAAGCCCTCAATTCTGTAACTCTTCTTAAGAAAGCTTCTATTTTCTCATTTTGCTTGAACTTCAATGTGTGTAACTGACTCTGTAAATTTAGTATAACATTCTTATTTTTGGCCTCGTATATTGTGCTCAACTTATCCCATGCTTCTTTGGCTATTTTGGCATCTCGAATGTGGGGTTGCACATCATCGAACACTCCAAACAAGATGATGAGTTTGGAATTTTGATATAATTTATCAAACTGTCATTGTTGTGTTGTATCAGTAGTTGATCTGGTCAGAGTACCATTCATACAGCAGGTCAGATCTCTTCAAACTCAAGTTGTGTCTTGATTTTTTTCTTCCATGCAGCATAGTTGTTTCCTCTTAGTAGTTGTGAATTCAGAAAGAAAAAATTTGGGGCCATTGGTGCCCATTTTATAGAAAACACTGATAGGGTTTGGCTCTTATCACTCCACGTATAAGGTCTCCCAATCTATATACCATCAGTCGATATACTCGAACCTTTCTATATACGTGCCCTTCCGATATACCCAGTGGTACGTGGAAGAAGCTCGCCCTTTCTATATACCCAATGGTACGTGAAAGAGGAATTAACGTATGTGAAATACTTCTATACTTGGTACCAAGATAGTACCGAAGGGGTCTGCATGTGATTATTGACACCGGCTTAAAGAAATATCCTCATACATGTGCATAACTTCACTATATACTTGGATAATTTCTCACTCTAGATTTATGTCATGCGATCATTCACAAATGGATGGGATGGCTCATAGTGTGTGCACTGTGACCTTATTATTCCCCATCGATTTAAAGGGTCAATTCCAAAATGATGTTTTTGCAGCTATATTAGGTGTTAAGTGTAGTGGTAGTTGCAATGACTTTACCTATAAGCACTTCCCCTGAGGCACCGTATATACCAACGTATGCGAATGAGATCTAGGATCTCATGAGTGTATTAGAACCAATTTTTATTATTTTTTAGTACAATATTTTTCCAGTTTCTGAGTAGTTACATAGTTTTTGTTGGCTATGACAACCTAAAAATTAGTGCAATATTCTAAAGTATACAAATTGCATTCAAAAATTTGGAAAAATTGAATGGCAAGAAAAAATAAATTTGCGGGCTCTGGTGGCCTCCGGAGCCCAAAATGACCCAATATGCCAAAAAATTGCAAAAATATAGCTGAAAATGCAATTTCTAGATAGGCCTCCTTTGCAAAAAATGCTTGGAATGAAAAAATAGGCCTATTAGGAGAAAACATTTTTTTACCCTAAATTAGGGTTTTTCTCGCTAAATATTTAGTGACCTGTTTAGTTATAACTAACAGGTTTAGTTAAGGTTTTTCCACTAAATCTTCCTCTAACTTTGACTATTTTTCTAAATTTGCCTCCAAATTTTAAAATTCAAAAAACTTGTGTTTTGGTGTGATTCGAACCATGCACCTAGCCTCCCAAGGATTTTCTTCTATCCACTTAGGCTCTATGAGCACTTGGGTAATGAAAATGAACAAATTGCATTTAAACAAAATGGAATTTGATCTAACCTTTTAAAAAATGTGAGGCACCTTTGGAGGAGACCATGTGGACTGCATGCATGGCTGAGGTGTAGGCCTGCGTGGCAAATGCATGCGTGGAGGAGAGATTAGGTTTCCACTGGAGCAGATCGAGCTCTTATCTCCTTTTTATATGCTACCGCCATTTTTTCTTTTACTTTAGCTACTTTTTAATGTGTTTTCCTTGTGCAAGTCACAGGTTTTGAGATTTTCATGGATTTTTCTTGTGTGCAGGTCATAGGAGGCACAACCAATCCACTCACCACATGTAGAATCTGATGAATTTTGTTGTAGGTTATTTGCTTGTGGTGTAGGTGCATGGGAGCTTGGACGTGTAGAAGGGAGAGCAAAAAATGCAAAAACAAGCTTGATTTGTTGATTGATGCCCACGGTATGGGCTTGGCCAAAGAAACAACCAACATAGCTTTGAAACAACTTAAACGGATCATCTTGCTTCGATTCCCCTTTTTTAATTTTTTTAATGCGTAATGAATACGTCATTTATGGCTCGATTTGAACTTGGTCTGATCTCAATGCATGGTCGATTCCCTTTGCTATTTGATTGTAGGGTCAGAGGACATGGTTCGGTAGGAGATCTTTGTAGAAGGGATTGGCTTTCAGCTCCACCGAGACTTGTGGTTCGATGAACATGAGTCTTACAATTTATTTTTGTAGAATATGCCTTTACTTGCCATTTTCAACAGGGTGACCCGACTATATGGAGGGAGGGCTCGGTCTCTTCAAAACTCCGTTGAATGAGATATTAGCTCGGCCAAAGGTAGATACAATTCAGTGTGAAAAAACATTCAACTCGATGCACAGTGAAGAAATACCTTCTCCAAATATGATAGTACAGATAATTTATCCATAACTAAATAACTTAAAGACAAAACCCCTAATGGGGATTTTTTTCTGAATTTTTTTTTATTTACGTTTACTTGGATTTCACATAGGAGTTTGTGTGACTGTAGGGAAATGTGGGAAGCCACTTGAGGCAGCACAGGCTCTCCAAAGAAACAAATTTCTTCTCCACAAATTTTCCTTCCTCTGTAACCTTCTCCAACCTTTCCAGGAGCTTCAAGTCGCTCCGTACCAAAATTAGATTCAACAACAGGGGTAGAAGCCTGATTATCTTTATTAAACTCAATCAACCATTTACACAGGAAAGAGCTGCAATACTTATAGGTATTGTATAGCTGAATACAAACAAGAAACTAAGTTGCACAGGTGCAACCATATTCCAGATTACATAAGCTTCCAATATTACATCTGGGAAGCATAAATGAATAATTACAATTATATTGTTAAAACAATATAACCACACCGTATGCAGACATAAAGACAATTAGATGGTTATGAAGAAATATAACCATATAACAACATTATTTAATTAATAATATTAATTAAATAATTAATTATATAATGCATAATTAATTAACCTAATGAGACAATGCTTGAGAAATTAAGGATGATGGATCGCACACCAATCGCAACACCTATGGAGAACAAATTACAGTTATCTCATTTAGATCCATCTCCTGAGGTAAATGTCACTCTTTATTGGTAGTTGATTAGAAGTCTCATTTACTTAACCTACACTAGACTAGATATCGCCTTTACAGGAAGCTATCTCTCCAGTGTTCATGCAGCAGAACCCAAAGTTTTTCATTGGAAAACAAGAAAGCACATCTTGAGATATCTCAAAGGATCAATGGATCTTGGTCTAAAATACAAGAAGAACGACAACTTCTTCTTGTTATGATATTCGGATTCAGATCATGCAGTACATATTGATGAAAGAAAATCCACTTCATGATTTGTATTCTTTTTGGGATATGGACCAATATCATGGGGAAGCAAGAAACAACACTTTGTTTCTCGTTCTTCCATAGAAGTTGAGTATCATTCTACAGATAAGGTGTCTTTGAAGTGATTTGGCTACGTTGCATTCTTGAAGGACTTGGAATACCACAGGACAAACCAACCACCATGTATGTTGACAATGAAGGTGTTCTCAAACTTGTTTGCAATCCAGTGTTTCATGAAAGAATAAAACATATTGAAGTACAAGTTCATTTCATATACGAACATGTGTTGAAGCACAATATACTGACTTCAATTTTTTCCAATAGCTAAACAAAAAGAAGATATTTTCATGAATTCACTTGCACATGACAAGTTCAAGTTGTTTAGAGAGTTCCTCTCCTCATCCCTTGAGACAATGCAAAATTAAGGGGGGGAATATTAGGTTAATTTATGCATCATATTACCTTAAAATATTTAATTATTTAATAAGGTAATTAGTTGATATATTGTTATATAGTTTTATAACAATATTTGTCATATTATTGCATAGGTTATATTGTTACGTAGTTGTAACAATTATTATTTGTTTGTATTTAATTATTGTTGCTTCTCGGATGTATTTTGGAAGCTGTTGTGATTTTGGATATACCTATGTAACCCATTTATTTTGTCTGTATATTGTTGTCCAATATGTATAAATATTTCTACACTCCATGTAATGGTTGATTAATTTCACATTAATAGAATATACAAAGCTTTCATTCCTATTTGTGAAATTACATACCGATGCAATGACATTTTTAATCCTTTAAGTATTCCTAATTTTAATGAGTAGATCACTTCCTTTTTATAAGTGAATTTTATTGATGATTGTTGATTTCGATTTACTTATGAGACTTCCATTGACATGAGTTGTGATATATTACTAAGTAGTATCATTCATGATGAGGGCAATTTAGATATACATGTGTTATTGTATTACGAAACTGATTAAATTTTATGATATATAAGTTTATAGGATTAAGGACCTACACTTATAGTTAATTTCATTTTACAGAAAAAACACAAGTTGATACTCTTGGGTAGATCCTTAAAATAATAATAAAAAAGAATATGATTGGATTATATAAATGAGTGTGAAATATTTATTATGCTAAAGCATATGAGTTCTATTGTCACAAATAGGACATTATTCCTTGATGAGGAAAAATGATATATACTTGTAATTAAACGAAGAGCTTAATTTGAGGTCTCGTTAGGTGTTATGATTAAATTAATAGGATGATTGGTTGTGTTTCCTTAAGCATAGTTCGTAATTGATACATGAATGTTTAAAAAGGATAATAAAAGGATTTAGACTTTCAGAATTATGAAGTCTAAAGTAAAAGTTTCAATAAGCTTGTTACAAGATAAAGCGAAGTTAAAAGATCTAATGATCTCACTTTCATAACATTAAATTTGGTCATAATGACATATGAAATTAATTGTTAAGATTGAGATGAACCTAAGCATGAATTCAGGGCGTTTAGGAATGCATATTTTATCTACATACCTTCCTCATGTAATTTACATCTCGTAACCTTGTTGGGTTAATTGATGCTTACTAGACCCTTAATAGCATTGTTATCATTAAACTATAAGATGATAATTAATGGGTTAGTAAAATAATAATCTTAAGTATGTTAGTCGAATTGAGGGAACAAATTTGGATGTTGTAACATAGTAACTATAGAAGAGTACCTTCATAATGACATGGGTCATTACGAGGATACTAGGATGCAGCTTGTTATGCATCAACACCTCACTTAGTTCAATTAACGTGATGAAAAAAAGTGGAGGTTTGACTCATGGTTCCACCCTAAACAAATATAGAAACCTTGAGCTAGTGTTGTGGTCAACTCATGTTGACTTAGGGTGACTAGACACACCTTATGTGTCCTTATTAACATGAGTAGTCTTCCAGACTAGTGCATTTTGTTTCCCTTGTCTAGTGTGAAACCTTGAATCAGATTGGGTTGACAGAAGTCAATAAAGACCATTCTAGATAACAGAACAAGTGTGGTGAAGGACATATTCCTTTCGATGAGTATTTCATCTAGGAATGTAAACATGGTAAACATGTTTAAAAAATTTGGCCAAAGTATCACAAGATGTTGGTTGCATTGTCCTATGTCACCTAGTCTAAGATGTAGGATTTCAAATGAATATCAATAATCAGATATTTAGATAGGATTCTTAGACATAACACTTGGGTACCCCTAAAAGGGTAAAATAACCAAGTATACATAGTATACACATTATTAAGTTAACATGAGAGATCAGTTTAATACCAAGTCATGGAATGAGAGATTGATGTCTCACCGAGTCATTACAATTGTATATGGTTTTATGTTATGAGATGGATTGGAAATGGAATGTGTGTTCTAAATTATATTAATTTAGAACAGAGAAAATTATGTAAAAAAATTCCTTGTTTCTAAAGTCTTAAAATGAGGATGTTATAGTTCTCTACATTGTGTTGTAGTCACCCCATTTTTAGGGGGATTATCCATATAAACAACTTGTCATCTTTTTTTACGACGCTTTTCAATTAAACCACTAGAAAAAGAGGAAAATTTAGACACTTAAAATCAACACCCCTCATCTTTATTCGATTAATTAATTAAATACATTGATATTTTGTATCCTAAATCATACACCCCTTATGCTTATTCAATTAATATTTTGTATCTTGAATCATAGACTCCTTATTCGTATTCAATTAATATTTTGTATCCTAAATCATATACCCGTTTTATTATTCAATTAATATTTTGTATCCTAAATCATACACCCTCATTCTTATTCAACTAATTAATTAAATACATCTACACCCCTTGTCACTAGTCATATTTATTAATTAAAATCAACATCCCATACCTATGTCCCTAATCCTCATTAATTTATATTACTCTATATCCTAAGTGAAATACTTATCCTTATCCAACTAAGTACAACAATATCCTACACAACCACCTAGGAATATTTCTAAAAGCCAACTTAGGTAAAATCAAAACAAATATAACCTATTTTAAAACCTCCTCAATAATTACAACATGTCGCCAATCACCCAATAAATTAACACCTCAAAATCCAAAGCAAAAAGCCTTGTTTTGGAAGTTATTTCAATCATTTTCCAAACAAAACTCAAACCCGAAATCGCCGGCGGTTTAGGTAATCACAAATGATTATTTAAGCTATTTTTCCATCCTCACTCCAGGATCCTTAACTTTAGTTCATGAGTTCTTGTTTTCAATGTTGTTTCATAGCCTCCCCGCGCATAATCACTCAACACTTGGATATCATATCAACATCGGGGATCACGATTTACCTTCATTGAGAATTTTGGAGAAATTTTGGACCTCTTGTGGGTAATCACTCCATCACTCAACCTGTAGATTACACAGGATACCTGCATCATCCTTCATCAAGGTCAGAAGATTCATTTAGAATCAAATCAACTTCTCAGTGTTTTTTGTCCGAATATTAATCAATTTTATGTCATTTTAAGCCTTTATCTATATTTTGTATCAAGTTTAAATCATTAAACATTTTAATTCATTAAACTATTATAAATCACTAGAATCACTAGTGATTAGCCCAATTGTCAGTGATTCCTATCATTTTACTTTTTCTATAATTTTCATTATCTTTCATTCAGTGTCATTTTTTTTTGTCTTACCATGCCTTTTGTCACTAATATATTGTTAATTATGGATTACTTTTAGATGGAAATGGCGGTCCTTCTCATGAAATAACTAGCATCTACTCCTTGCTAATCATTTTACACCCTTTCTATTGGGAAAAATATGATATCTTGCATGATCTGACTTTGTGCACCATCCATCATGCTCCTTTAGATAAATTGGACAACATTTTTGAGTTCACTCATGAACTCCGTCAAGAAGTAGAAGACTACTAACATGCATATTTCGATTACATCCTCATTGAATTTGAACTTTCTTGGGTTGCATACAAGGAATAATAGGAAAAAAAAATTCCTTTCGATCTTGATTTGAGCCATAGTCCTTCCCTCATTTGTATCTTATCTATCTCATATCTACTTTTGTATCAATTTATCACTGTCATATATTTATCCTATATCGATTTATCATGTATCATTTATTTATTTCAATCCAATTAATTATTTAAACAACAAGCTGACATCCTTCAAGGAAGCCCTTTGGATTCACGGAATTGGTCTTTGTCAATAATATAACTTACCTATCTTTCTAATCATATCTTATGTAGTGTCTTTGATTGCACATTTTCCTCACAAGAAAGGGTTTTGTACACATATTTCACAGAGCGCAACATCGAGAGTCGCCAATCAACATCTAAGAGTACCATTAAACCTAACATCCTCTCGAGGTTAGTATATTTATATTTTCTTTCTTTGTTAATTCAAGTTGAAGGAGTGTGAATATTTATGAACAACCTCTTATAAGTAGCCATGGCTAGCTTATCCATCCCAAATGAGTCATATAAAGAATAGGAAAAGGTGATCACCAATGGAATGTAGAAAAAGGAGGCTCAACTAAGAAAAAACATGAAGTCTCCACCATTCTACATGTTATTGATCAATGCGGATAATCTAGTGCACAATTGCATGATTGACTAATGAGCAAGAAGCTCGAGATTCTAAAGTAGATTCGCAGACCATCTAGTTATCAAGTATGAGCCCCTTTCTAAGGGAGTAGTATAATTGGATGGGAAAATAGTGGGAAATTTTAGAGTTATCAAATATCTAAGCGTCACTTCATGCATGTCTCAATGTCACAATTCCTTGGGATATATTCTTAATTGACCTACCTCCATTATTTTCCCTATGTTTATCTAGGGGTTTCACTAAATAGATTAGGGGATACTTGTCATATGATTGGTATCACATGATTTGTAGGATCAGGTATAGAGCTAAGTCCACTATTAATTTTGAACCAATTGCTACATACCACATTAAACCTTATGTGCCCATCCCTATCAATGCTAATTGAACAATTTTTGATCAAGAGGATTGCCCAAGAACTTAAGAGGTAGATACTCAAATTGGAGGCATTCCTTACTTGATAATTATTGAATGGGTACATAAACAACATAGTTATGATCCATACAAGGAAATGGAAGAATTTGAATTGGGTGTTTACTACTTGCATGAAGAAAATTCACCTCTTCCTAGAATAACCAACCTAGATGATGAAGATGATAATGGAGTTTGGAAAATGTCATTTGATGGTTGAGGAGAAAATGAGGTGAATGATGAGGAGTATTGGTTATGTCCCCTAAAGGTATGAATTATTACTCTACTTTCATATTTTAGTTTAGTTTCTCTAATAACACAACAAAGTATGAATCCCTTATCCATGGATTACATTGGGCAAGGAAGAAAGGCATCAAGAAATTGCAGGCATTTAGGGACAAAGTGATCTAGTTATGAATCAAGTTAGAGGGATAAATGCAACCAAGAATGATCTACTCAAGGCCTAAAAACACATGGTATGGGATCTCTTAGAATATTTTGAAGCATTCAACATCAATTCCATATTATAAAAAGGAAATGAAACTACTTCCATACTTGTAAAAATTAGGGCAGCATTTGACATTCTTTGAGGATATAAAAAAAGATAATATTCATCACATATCAAAGTGATCATAAGACCTATTATACCAAATAATAACACAAGTTGGTAGGTATGTGAAATTGATAAATAGATCATCAACTTCCTTCAAGAAGAGGTTGAGTTATCTTCAAGAAACCAAGACAAGTTGGAGAAACAATATGGAGATCAAGTGGTCCAACTCAGATCAAACAAGCTGCCAAAGGGTCTAGTGAATTTGGAATCCATCTTCAATCCCAATGACCAGTTCATAAAAAGAAAAATAAAACATCATGCTAAAAGGTGGGGATTAAAATATTATTTTAGCTAGAGAAGGAAAATTGCTCCAAATTGGCAAGGTAAATACTCAACAAGAAAAGCATGATTTTATACAACTTTTTCAATAATTTCCTGATATATTTGCATGGAGCTATGAATATCTTAGAGGTTTTGATCCTAGTTTAGCTCAACATACTATTGAAATAGATTTAGAAGCCAAACCTAGTAGGAAAATATAAATACCATTCAATCCTCATATAACACCTCTAATGAAGAAAGAATTGAATAATATTATTGAGGAAAACATCATTTTCCTTATCAAACACTCATCCTAGGTTGTAATCTTGTTCTAGTCCAAAAAAATGAAGATATTAGGTTGTGTGTGGATTTTAGAGATCTAAATAGAGCTTCCCTAAATTACCACTACCCACTTCCCTCAATGTAGCATATTCTACAAGTAGCAGCTAGTTCTGAGATATTTTCAATTCTAAATGGCTACTCAGGTTACAACCAGATCATGGTGAGAGAAGAGGATCAATGAAAAACATTTTTCAAGACAAAATGGGGACATGTTCTTATAGGAAAATTCCATTTGGCTTATCCAATGCTAAAGCAACATTCCAAAGAGCTATGGATATGGAATTCAAAGGATTGATTAACAAGATTGTTCTTATCTACCTTGATGATATCATAGTTTTCTCCAATAATGCAGTGACCATCTTTCCCATCTTTGGCAAGTGTTTGAGATGTGTAAGCGGTTTGGAGTTTCCTAAATCTGAAGAAATGTGTATTCTTATCTCATGAAGGTAATCTTCTAGGACACATTGTATATAAATAAGGGTTAACTATTGATCCTGAGAGATTCAATGCCATCCTTGCATTGCCACTTCTTAGTCACAAGAAAGCTCTCTAAATTTTCTTAGGAGAATAAAAAAATTTCATAAGGTTTGTACCTAATTTTGCTAATATTTTCAAGTCGTTGACATTTATATTGAAAAAGGGCATGGCTTTCAAATGGATATCTAAGGGAAATTAAATCTTTAAATTTATTAAGAAAGAAATATCACAAGCTCCAACCCTCATTAACCCATACTTCTCAAAGGACTTCACTCTATATTCTTTTTGTGGAATAGATAATATCTCGCAATATTAGTGCAAATTGAATAAAGAATATTTGGAGCAACTTGATATATACTTCAACTAGAGCCTAGAAGACTAGAAGGTGATATACTCATTCATTGAGAAGCATGTTCTTGTTTTTATAAGAAGTTTGAAGAAATTCAGGCATCTAATATCCAACAAGAAAATATACTTGTTAGTCTCACATGTTGATGTGAAGGATTTCCTCCTAAACAAATATTTAAATGAGAAAAGATTTGGTTGGATTACCATATTAATGGATTATGATATAGATATCAAGGTGACAAATCTGGTTAGAGGCAAGGGCTTATGTGAGAAACTAGTTTCATATCAACACACAGAGTCAAAAATGAAGAAGGGGGTGTTTTAGTGCTCCAGGATGATCAAGAACAACAAGCCAATGCCTTACCCACACCTTGTTGGACTCAAGATATTATAAACTTCCTCCAAATAATTCAATGCCCTTAAGGTTTGAAAAAATATAAGAGAAGGTATTTTAGGCTCCAATCCATCCCATTTGTTCTTATTGATGGCATTTTTTTCAAGAAAGATGTGAATGGAGTTCTCTTAAGGTGCATTACAACATATTAGATGGAGAGGGTACTACAAGAGTTCCATGATGGAGAATCTAGAGGTCACTTCACTCCATGGGTAATAACCCTTAGGATCATCAAGGATGGCTACTATTGGCCCACTATCTTCAGTGATTCCTATACATGCATTAAGAAATGCAAGAAATGTGCATTTTTCATAGGAAAGGAAAATTTGAGAACCATTCCAATCCACCCAATCTTATTTGATCAACCATTCATTCAAAGTGGGGTCTATACTTATTGGAGTCATCAATCCTAATTCAAGCTTAGGCCACAAGTGGAGTCTCACATCAATCGACTATTTCACCAAGTGGGTAGAATTTTTCGTACTTAATAAGGTAAATGAGACAAGTATAATGGATTTATACGAAGAAATTGTAACCAAGTTTGGTGTCCCATCAACTATCATATCTAATAATGCTCTATCTTTACTTAGAGTAAAGATATCTAATCGGGCTATGAAGAATTGGATATATTTGAGCACTTCATCAAACTAATACCCTGTGGTAATGGTCAAGTTGAGTCCAAAAAAAAAGAATATCTTGAGGATTGTAAGGAGGAATTTGGATGAGAATCAGATGACTTAAAAATAAAACTCAAATCAGCCTTATGGGCTGATAGAATCACTCCCAAGAAATCGGTTGGTAGCTCTCCTACAAGCTATTTTATGGAAGATAAGCAAGGTTTCCCATATCTATTGAATTACTAGAATGGAGATAATTAAGAAACTAGAGTATTATGAATTTAGAACCATGGAGGTTATATATGTACATCTTATGGAGATAGATGAGATGAGAAAATAGACTCAGTGCAAACAATGGATAAATACCAAGCTCAAATCAAGAAGAGATTTGATAGGAAGGTAAAAGATAGAAGTTTCCAAGAGGAAGAGTTAGTCATAAAGTGGTATTTAGACAAGGTAAATCTAGGTAAGCACTTGAAGTTTTATGCCATATGGAGTAGCTCATATATGATCTATGAATGCAAGAAAATAAATGCTTTCCAATTTTCAAATTTAAATGGAGAAGATTTACAAATCCCGGTTAATGGGATCTATTTGAAGCATTCACATGAAGTGGATTTCTTCCCTTCTATATAGTAGATTAGATTTCTAATTCCTCCAAGTGCTTTTAGCAAAGGTTTTTTTTGGTAGAACAAGATTCCCTTCCCTAAGTGCTTTGTACAATTTTTTTCTTCTTCCGGGTGGTCTCTTTGTACAATTTTTATGGAGGTTGTAGAGGAATTTTATGGGAATAAGTTCCAAGGTGTCGAATCAGTTGCAAACATCTAAGAGAATTAAATGTAGAGAAGATAAAATTGGATTTTGGGTGAGTTTCCATAGTTCATTCATTCAACCCAAACAGATCATATTTTAGGATCAAATAGTATGCATTTGAGTTGGGGCTACCGCTACATCGAGTTTTAGCAGATCAAATCACAGAGGAAAGAAAGGAGATTTGAGATTCAAAATAATTTTACACTCACATAAAACTCAAAAAAATTTATAATTAGATGGTAAATTCAAGAAACATATCAACTCCAAGTTCAACAATTTTTCGATGGATTCAATGATAGAGTTTCAAATTTTCGACTAATTTTCATTATTATCGTGCTAACTCCATGCCTAATGGATACTCAAGGCCACCGATCTCTTCATTCGAAGGAATATAGCCCCGTTGAGTCGCTAAATTATTATCAATTTTTTCCCCTGGAAAAAATGGATAGCTTCAAAATTTTAGACTTGAACAAATTCATGAAACTTCAATGAAATATTTGTAAAAATTCAAGTATTGATGTTGATTTTGGGAAATTAGAATCATTTCAAGGCATTTCCTTTATTTTAGTTCAATACTTAGCCAAATTTTAGGATTAAATGGTGAAATTTAGATTTGGAGGACATTTTCTACTTTTCCTAACTCTTCATTTTAATGGAAATATAAAGCACTTAGTCAAAATGGGGTTTAGGGTCCGTGTGTAGTGTATTGTGGAAAATGGGGGTTGGATGGAATTATATCGATGGAACTAAGGTTACCTACATTTCTCTAAAGCCTGAAATAGTAAGGTTAGGCTACTTGATCCTTCAGTATTGCAGAGTTGCAAATATTCAGAGGCCCAAAAACAATTTTTATCAGGTAAGTGCCCCCTCATGGCCGAAAGTACCATAAAGTGTGAAGGGAGTTCGTTTTTTTTTTGCAAGTCGGGGTGGAGTTTAGAGCATGGGGCCATATCAAAATGGGTTTTGGGGTCATTAGTTCCTCACGGAAAAAAAAAATTCCATAGTGAAGGATGAAGTAATGGGAGTTGTGTGTAGTGTAGACCAAGCCCATCCGTGGAGAACTATGAGAAAGGTAGCCCGAGTGGAATGGGTTTTTGGGGTCGTTAGTTCCACACAAACCTGAAAATCTTGCAAGGCATAGGATGAAGGTTTTTGAGAAAACGTAATACGGGCATGCAGGTATTGTGGCGAACAAAGGCACATGAGGTACATGTTCCAGATGGGTCGGTGTTCCCAACACCAAAGGATCGACACAGAAAAAAACTAAAAGCCCATAGTCCATTGTGGACTATGGGCATGTTATAATCCCAAAGGCCAATAATTTTTCAAATGGGTACAACGAGGCTCCCGAGCCCACATTGACATAACTCAATTACCTAAGAACTAAATCCAATAAAATTAGACTCGTTGGATTTGTACTTCTATATTCTTCTCTAAAAATCACAAAAAGGAAAGTAGGTAGATTTGGTGGACAAAAAAAAAAAGGAAAAATATCTCAGTCCAAAAGAAAATGCCCTAGGAATTCAGAGAAAATTAATGAAGTATGGCGTATTTTAGTCTTCCTCAAGAAAAGTTACAAAGAAGAGACGGCTCACAGGTCATGAATACTATTTTCAGAGCATTTTCTATCTTTTTAGGTTGGTGAAGCCCATAATTCGAGTTTATTTTCTCTCTTTCTCTCTCTCAACTTCTATATATGTAAAAATGGGGCTCATTTTAAAGGGGTGGGACATTTTGGTTATGATGTTTCTCTCTTCTCAGTGTTATTTGCATGTAAATAAACTCCTACCCTCAGTTTGGACATTGTATGGTGGATTCATGCATCTTTTCCTCACTATAATGGAATGTGCAACAATCTAAAGCAATAAAATTCAAGTTTTGTGGTTATTTCACTACCCTAGCTTTTTTTATTTCATTCTCTTGCCTCTCTATCACATTCACGCACATTTTTGCACATATTTTTCTCCCTACATGGTCTACTATTGTTGTGCTTTAATGAAAATGGCATTGTAAATGCTATTCTTGGATTGTGGTGTTGTGTTTGCCCTTTCCACTTTCATTTTCTCCCATTTTCACTCATTATGAAGTGTCCACACCACCCTTCTCTTGGTGTTATCACCCCTTAGCTTAGTATTTCTCATTTTCATGGACTTTCCTCTCACCGGTACCTTGGAATCATAGAATATGAATAGATAACTCGTATTTCCTTCCTTAGGATTTGTTTTAGCATTATATTAGGAAGAGGAACCGTCCTTCTTTGGATTTCCATCTCAAGTAGAAAGTCCCCCAACTTGAGAGATGGTCCCATGTTAGCAAAAATTATGGATATGTCATAAGATAATCCTAGGGTGGAACTTCTTTGACATAATAGTCGACCCTCACTATCTAGGCAAGTTGTTAGTGTTTTATTGGCTCATGTGGGTGATTATTATAATGAGGATTGTGGGTGACATCTTATTTTATTGAATGGAAATTTAGTTTAGGTGTTCTCCCAATAATTATCCTCCACTTCTACTTGTTGTTGTTATTGAATTAAAAATATAAGATTTATATGCTAAACCCTAGATATTTCATATTCACATATTGTTGATCTAATTTTTCGTTCCTTTTCAATTAAATGATCTAGTACTAAAGAAAACTAAATAACTCATAAAATTGAGGGTTTAATGTACCTCAAATGTGATGTAATGGATACGAGCACAAATTGAATGATGGATCCTCACTACGAGCTCGATGAACCTGCAAATAAGAATCACTAGAAAGAAAAGTTTATTATATATTATATGCGGAGCTTCTTGACAAAGCTGAATCAAAGAAGCATTAACTTCCTTGGTGGATGTCAACCCCATTTTTTGATAAAATAAAGTGATATAAATGAAAGATGAACTGATAGTATGTAAAAATTGAAGGAATAATGAATCTAAAAATAACTAATATGTATTTAGATATTATGTAGACTCTGATATAAAATTGAAACCAGAAATGTTGATATATAAGGAAAGTATAAATCTGATCAAAATAGTTGTAATCCAAATCAAACTTGTATGGGTCGATGGAAACTCGAGACTACAAAGGACCCTTCAAAAAAACTATAGAAGAGTAGATTAGGAAATACAGAAAGTTGGTTTGCAACAAGCTCTACAAAATTGATAAGGTTGTGGGTTAATGTCGATCTGGACTGGGTCAACACTAACTAGATTGAGTGGAAGGAACCTCGCAACAAACCCGCAAGGTCTTCTCGTGGTCAGAGATGGATTTAGAAGATGGGTCGAGACAACGCGATTAGATCGGATCGACACCAATTGGGAATGGATTAAAGCTGATTGGACTTTTTTAGCATCGATCAGGAAGGAAGGGTAAGGTTGAGATCAAAATGATGAAATGGGAGACCTACAAGAAAAGAAGCTAGAAAATAAGGCTTACAAGAGATCGTGAGGTATCGCAAAGGTTGATCTCGAACCTACAAAATGTTAGATGTAAACAATAAAAAGATAATTTGATAAATATCACATAAATAACACAAAGATGATGATAAATCTCATGAAGGATGATCATGAGTGATGTAATAAATTTTTAAATGATGTCTAGGAGATACTTAACTATCATAGAATGCTCAAGTACGAGGAATATTTCATAGGTCACAAAGAAGCTCCAAAATTTGAATGCATCTCGATCATTATGGGAAAAAAAGACTTAGTTTTGTAGGGTCGATGGCAACTGGGCTAGGTCACCACCGAATATGGGGAAAGTTTCCCCAATGGGGATGCTTTTGTACTTTGATTAGGATTTTGGGCATTTAAGAGTAGGAAGGGTTCTTTAAAGCATGTAAGTGGGCAAGGTATTTTTAGTGATGTTAAGGGATAAAGATAGGAAAGATAAGGAAGCTATAAAATTAAGGGGATGTATGTGTTAGGATCAAAACATCCTAAATAGAAGGGTTTTTAGGGAATATGAGATATTAATTAATTAATTAATTAAAATTAATCAATTAATGTTTATTAATAAATATTAATAAGGTGAAGGGATAATAGGTGGACATTTTATTAGATATTAAAGGCAACGGATTTAATTAAAGTGGGACCTAGCTAGGATCATAGAAAAATATATGCACACAGAAGGGAATGGTAGAGATATTGAATTTAGGTGTCTACATTTTCCCCTTTTTATTGAGTGGTTTGAGCTAGCAAGCTATCGAAAAAAATGAAGAGAGAGTAAGATGAGGGATAAAGAAGGATTGATGATGAGCTCCCTCTCATAAGGGGGACCAATGATGCCATGGAAAATTGATGACGATTTGAATAAAGTAGATTATGAAAGGTGGGTGAGTAAAGAATAATGGGTAAAAGGATAGTGTAAGAAAAGATGCCAAAATAAAAAAGGATTGCAATAAAATGAAAACCTTAGTGGGTGAATCTAATATCACATCGATAGAGGGGAAATTGTGGTCTCAACGGAAAACCAAAAATATTCTATGGGCCAATGAGTGGGTGACCACAGGCAAGTCATCAAAGTGTGTTCAATTAAATACTAAAAGTATGCAAAATCCTTCATACACGAGGAATTGAGCAAAAGTATACATCCACAAGGGATGAGGATGAAAATTATGGTGCCCTAGTATAGACACGAAAAATTGGCCCGGAGGGTGGATGGAAAATGGGTGGTGAAATAATTTCTCCAAGGGGGAAGTAAGTATGGTCGTAAGAAATAAAGGGAAAAATATGCCCCAAGAGGAGAAAATTATGGCCACCAGGTGGACTTTGAATGAGAAAATGGTGCCCCAAAAAAGGCAACAAATATGGCCACAAGAGTGGACTTTGAGAGTAGAAATGGATAGGATTGTGAAATAAAATTCCCAAAGGAGGAGTAAATATGGCCACAAAGGTGGACTTAGAGAGTATAAAGGGATAGTTTAAATGTTGGATTAAATTCCTAGAGGGAAAAAAATATGGCCACAAATGTGTACTTTGAGATGATATGTGGAGGATGAAAAATATGGAAACAAAATTCCTAAAGGGAGAATATAGGTGGCCACAAAGGTGGACTTAATATGAGAGAGATTGGATAAGATCGGATGAGGTGTAGGATAAGACACAACTTAACGATAATGACCTATAGGTATAAATGACACTACATCATATCAAGGAACACACAAGGAAAGGATGTCTCCAATCGCATTGGAGGTAAACAAGAAGGGGACCTAGGTGATGCAAAGCATATGTGACCAAAACAGATGTTAGCATATAACCAATGATATTTAGTCATACAAAAGATCATAAAGAAGCATGGATGAAATTAAATCATAAACCTAATATCGACATGATAAAAGGGTTTAAGATGTAACTTGTACACAAGGAGAGGGTTCTCCATAAATGGTGTTCCCTAAATCTATGCCCCAACTCTAGGAAAGGGAAAGAGAAAACTAATCAATGTGGGAAGCCTTCAATTCCATAATACAAAACAATATCCATCCTTCGAGGGTATGGTATACTTTATACATAATATAGATGGAAAGAGTAATATATATGATAGCCATCCTTTAAGGGATTGGTCTATTTATTTGATTTTATTTTGATTTCATGCTTTCTATTTTTATGTTTTTGCATGAACAACTATCCTTCGAGGGATCAGGATGTTTTTTAATAACTTTGATTTTTGAACATCCATGATTCTTGATTTTACATGGGGAAGAGCTGGGAATAGCTAGGTAGACCACTTAGAAGGAAATAATGAATGTATAAGAAACACCCTTGGACCCTTTGCATGGTTCCAATAGGTGAATAAGAGAGAAATGGATGTAATGATTGATAGTTCTCACTAAATGGGAGAACCTATATATAACTAATATGCTACACGAAGAGCCATGGAGCCTATATTTAAGGTCACATATAGGAAAGTGACAGATGACCACATAATTCCAAATCATCATAATAGAAGATGGAATAAGAGGAATGATCTAAGGATATGATTAAGAGCTCACTAGTAGATATGCTAACAATAAAACATGATTAACTAAAATATAACTAAATTTAGATTATCTAAGAACTAGTTACTCTAATCTAGGAGGACATATAACATAGTAAATAAATGTAAATGAAATAAATGAAGTAAGCTAGTAAAATCAAACCTTAATATGCAAGGATGTAAGGAAAGAACTCAACGGGTAACCAATGACTATCGAGAGTTTCATGGGTCAAACTAGAAATTCGGGAATAGGAACAAATGTGTAGAAGTCCTGAAAATACTAGATCTAGATGATCTTAGTGGAATAGGGCACTTGAATAGGACTCGGGGTACCTACGGGTGCTCGGTGCAAAGAATCTAGGTGCCCCGGGTCTCGCGAAAAGCTCTTGAAGTTGGTCTTTATAAAGGGTAAGGTGATTTGATACTATGTCCGCATGTTGCATCAAATTTTTACTACACCAAATGCTATGAATATTCCAAGAGGAATAAATGGCCTACAATAAGACAAAAGGAAGTATCAAAACCCTAAAAAAGATGCGTAATGTGTAGTCACTTGTAATTTGGATTGAGTAATTTAAATATTTAAATAGTGTTAATTTTCCTTTCTTAAAATCGACAACATATTGTCAATAATGCACCTTTTTCTCTTATATCGCTGTTGATTAACTACATTACGCTAATTAACTACATTACGCCGTGACACCACCAATTAACAACCTTCCATTAATTAGTGTTCCTTTCTATCTAGATTAATTAATTATTCTTAATTAATTAACTTCCCTTCTGTTTAATCAATAAATCATCATTTATTGGATTAAAATCCCCTCATAACCCAAATCATGCTAAATTTCCTCTAAAAAGATTCTATAAGCTACATCTACCTATTAGTTAATCACTCTTGATTAATTAATACACCCCCCTCAACTCCCATGAATCACTAATGATATATTAATCTCCTCTAAAGAAAACTTAAAGTATGTTTATCCCTAACTAACCTAGCTTTGTTATTATCCCACATACAATAGGATGCAAAGCTTCTTCAAACCAATGGGTTATATAAATAACCCTCCTCCTACCTTTCTTCTTACACCTTTACATGCATATAACATAAAATATAGGCATTTTCATCTTTGAGCATCCTCCATTAGTGTTGAGCTAGGTATCTTCATCTTGCATTTCATCCATCCAAGATTTTGAGTCATATGGAGAGAATCAAAATGGCCTTATAGCCATGTCTTGATGAGACTCCATTCTTAAACCCTTGGGATCAAAAAAACAATCACATTTTGATTTCTAAGGATCTACATAGGTCCATTTCTAGTTTATCTTTCAAAGAGTAGAGAATAATGCTTAACATGTTAGTTTGATTTTCCTTCAAAGTTCTATGCATGTTGTTGATATTTAGTCTCTTTAAGATCTTAGCATGATGATCTAGGTTTAGTTAGATTTGTTTTGGAACTATTAGGTGTTAGTTTCAATTCTCTTATCTTAGCTAACTAATACATGGATACAAAATGAATGGGTCGACTAACCTTAGCTACCACAACAATGGGCTTACTAAATTGAGTGATGCACTAAATTTTGAACCCGTATATAGTTTCGTGTGTGTGTGTGTACATTTCAGGCCCTAGATGATCTTGTTCTAGTTGCACTTTGTGAAGTAGTGAGCAATAACTAAATGTATAAAATGTAATAGCATGTGTGCATGGAATAGAATAGAATCCCTCCCCCTATGAAGTGTGATGCAGATGTCCTAGCTTGTGCCTTGATGATGGAGTTATGTGGATGAAAATGTAATAGATGGATGTAACTCTAGATGGAGTGATAATAGATAGTGATGCTAGGTCCCTCATTATGGTCTCATAAATTTATATTTATAGGGTTCTCTTGGTCTAATTTCATAATTAACCCTAAAAAGGCTGACCATAAGAAAGATAATTATGAAAAATGGCTAGAAAAGACCCAAAAAATGGCGGGAAAGTGGAAAAGAGACCAAGGTGCCCCTAGGTGGGACCAAGGCACCCCAAGATAAACTGGGTGCCCTAATTAGGTTAAGACAACACAACATCTTTGAAAATGACTAGGTAAATGGGTGTAATAGGTTGCAAAATATGAAATAAAATAAATAAAATGGCCAAAAGAATGGGGTTAATTAGTACTTTATTCTTTTGAGAACCTTCTAAATATTAGTATGAGACTGGGATAAATAAATGTCCAAGGTGCATGGTATTTTACTACATTTTTCCCCACTTTATGTTGGTGAGAAAATCTCAGTAACATAAAGTAGATAGATATGTGTACCTGATGTCATTATAGAGTGATGAAGAAGGTGTGCTGAAGGACTAGACAAAAGCATGGAATGACAAAAATATGGAGGAGCATGGAAACTATAGATGAAAAAATACACAAATAAAAAGTGATGAAAGTGAACCTATGGTGAATGTATGTGTGTGTATTTGCCACAGTGTGTAGTGTACCTGCATGGTTAGTAAATCATGTGTGTTATCATGGAATGTTATTGTTTTTCATTGTGTTTTTGCCCCCATTTCACTACTTATTTCTCATACGGAAGGACTTGTAAGGAGAAAATGATCAAGTAGTCAAATATGTATGTATGTAAATATATATGTAAGTGTAAAATATGCAAAGTGTAAATGTAAATCAGAATCGAAATGTACATGTAAATGGAACATTTGCACCTGATCCATGTCGAGAAAGAGTGTAGAAGGATATCTTGTACTGTGAGTTTTTTGGAGATCTCATGTCACCCTAGCCAAAGAAGTGTAGGGAGGAAATGCTCTATGTCCTCCAAGCTCTAACTACTTTTACTAAAATGTATGTGAAGAGATCTTTGTATTGTCCCGGGTTTTTGGGGATCTCGATGCCACCGGCCAAATTAGTGTAGGGAGGTACACCTAGTGTAACCTCCAAGCCTCGTAATTGCTTTCCCAAAATAATAAGGACACCATGTCTTATAAAAAAATTTGTGTATGTGGTTCGTAGACTAGTCTCGAACCCACTCGCCGTAGAAAATTGAACCATGTCATTGTAGAATCTTTGTGTTAGTATGTAAAAACCCCCAAATGATGTACCCCCTCTTTGGGGCACATGCATTATCACCGATAGGATGATATGACCCTAAAAGTACACCAATCACATTCTGAAATGTGTACACTAGAAAGTGCTTGGTAGAAACCAAGGCACACACAAAAAGAAGCTAAACAAATATAAGTGTAAAAAACAATGCATGCATAAAGAATACATGTGGAAGATACGCTAAAAATGTATTAAATGTAAACACACAATAAATAAAGTAATCATGAAAAGTGGGATGTAAACATGAGACATCACTCACAATGTCGCAAGACACGTAAGGCCATTATGGTCACAAACAATAAGAAAGTGTGCACACAAGCATACGGAAAATCCAAAATACAATGACAAATAATGGCAGCATAAGTATAAACAAACAAACAAGTAGTCATGGAAACATGATATCCTCAAAAATAAGTATTACACATGGAACACCCATTAGCATGTTAGAGTAATAACCAATATGTCAAAGTGTGAATAACTACAATATAAAATGTTAAGTATAAAAATAAAACAATAACACCTAGAAGAGACAAATTTGGATGCCACTAGACACCAATATAGGAAGGGTAGAAGGAGAGCATCCATGTAGTGTGTAAGATACTTGTATCTACGATCGTACTAAACAAAGGCGTGAACGTGCATGTGTGTATGGTATAGATAATGACATATAAGAAATCTATCTAACATGTGTAGTAAATTGATCATTTAAAACACTAGTAAACAAGACTAAATGCTCCAAGATAATGCAAGATGTTACGGGTGGATGCAATGGAATGCAAGATGGAATGATAGGATCCATGTTCCCCCCAACCGGATATAAGTGTATGAATTGAGGTTCATTTTATTTTCCCCTTAGCAATCAATAATGAACCATAATGAGAGTGCGTCATCAAGGAATGGTTAAATAGTGTGTGTTGTTTGTCTAGGGCGTTGTGATGAATGTGTATATGTGTAGTGGTGATGATATGTGACATGTAGAAAAGATGTGCATGGACCTTATAGCCTAAGCGTATACCACGATGAAATGGAAGGTGGAGTGATGATTTAGCCCAAGCGTATATCACTATAGGATGAAAAGAGGGAGTGGTGATGTAACCTAAGGTGTATACCACTACAAAATGATAGATTAGGTGATGATTTAGCCTAAAGTGTATGTCACTAAAAGATGATTAGATGAGTGATGATTTATCCCTAAGCGTATATCACTACAAAATGACCAAAGGGAGTGGTGATCTAACCTAAGGTGTATACCACTACAAAATGATAGAATATGTGACAATTTAGCCTAAAGCGTATGTCACTAGCCTAGCAATGTCACATGATAGAATGTGGAGTGGTGATCATGTGATGAGTGTAAGGTCCATTTGATTTGTAAACCCTCAATAGTCAAGTATGGACTGATGAACTAAAGTGTGTCATCGAGTAGTGAGTGCAACACATAGAAAAAAATGAAAGGTGACCATGTGATGAGTGGATTATGTAAATACGCTATGTGTAGAATGTAATATAACAAGTGTAGAATGTGTAAAGTGTAATGTGTAGAATGTATGTATATAGACTAGTAGTGTAATGTTGGACTCTATGAAATGAGGATTAGACGACATAGTATTTGTAGATACACAAATGTCAAAATGTTGTAGAATAAATGTAGAATGTATGATGAAATGTAATGTGTAATGCCTATAGTACATTGTGTGGGGTTCATGTAGCAGAAAGAATCCCTCAACATTCAAGTGTAAACCTAAGCACAACAAAGATTTCATCGGGCAGCGACGATAAAATATATGATGAGTGTGCCTAATGTGAAAAAATGAGGGTATGAGAATGTGAAGAGTGTGATTATCCTAAGATGAAGTATGCATTAAAATCTAGTCAAAATGAGCTAAGTGGATCTATGTAAGGAGTAGTTTCTTTAAAAGTGATGGGACACCGAATTGGTAGATGAGTGTGATCATCCGATGGTTCATCACCATAACGAGATGTATCTAGGTCCTAGTCATTAATATATGTCGATTTGATAATAGGTGTTGATATTACAAGGTTAATGGTAGGAGATATTGGCTAAATCTTGTATGCTGGTGGCGCATGTGAATATATATCATAAACATTACAAGGAGGATTAGTTTCTTTGATCGAAATTGATTGGGTGGAGTTTAGATTTGAGACGAAATCATGTTGCATTGAGTTTTAAAGAATGTCTATTAGGTTGGATTTTTAATTTATAGACGACTTAGTAAGAGGAGTTAGTGAGCTAATTTTGATAGGCGGTTATTTAGAGGTCATTGAGTGATGGTAACATGATGCTCATTAGATGGAGAAGAAGCAACATCAAGAATAGGAGAAGTTTTTTTTGACTAGGAGAAGCATCGCTATGCACATGTGAGGGATTGTCAATATCACACATGTAATGAATAAGAGAATCATCTAGAACTCCATTGAAAGATTAAAGGGAGGTTCACTAATGATTACGAGAATCTTGCTTAGATTGATCATGACTAAGCGAAGGAAAAATAGACATAGGAGCCCATATGGATATAGTATTTGTAGGTGGGCATGTAATAGGATGTTTTTCAGTGAATGAAATAAATCCCTGATGCTCAAGATGTTTGAATCTACATTGTAAAGCATAGAAATTGTGGTCATTATGCCCATTGATTCGATGATAATGGAAATATGGACAATCTTGATACTTTGTTAGGAGATAAGGAGGATAGCAATAAATAGATGTTAGAGTGATCAATTGATGACTAATAAGCTCAGTAAGAATTTCATGTGGCTTAGCATTACAAGAAAGTATGATAGGTTCTAGTGATGACATGACTTGAGTTTCATTTATATGACATGTAGTGAACATAGACTACAAATAAGATGTAGAAGAAGCACAAACATGTGATTAAGAAGCATCCTTAAGATGTCAAATTTTAGATCTAAGAGATGTGATGTTGAATTCCATGACTGCAAATTTATCATGTAAGGATTGAATCGAGTTCAATATTGGTTGATTAGATGGAGGTTCATTAAGACTAGGGTCAAAATAAAAACAATGAAGCATAGAACTTAATTCATGTGGTGGCGTATTCTCATCAAAATACTCGGTGTCAAGGGATTTTTCATAAACAACTTAAAAATTGGGATATCTCTTAATTAAATAAGATAAAGAAAATTGACCCATGATAGAAGAAGAATAAGGATCATAAGCGTGAAAGACGTCGGGTTCACCAAAATGATTAACTAAAATTAACTAAATCTAGGTTAGCTAAGAACTACTTAATCTAATCTAGGAGGACATATAACGCAGTAATTAAATGTAAATGAAATAAATGAAGTGAAATAGTAAAATCAAACCCTAATATTAAGTAAGGAGGTAAGGAAAACTCATCTAATAATTGAATACTGTCGCAGAGTGTCGTAGGTCCGACTAGAAATTATGGGAACAGATTGATTGTGGAGAAGTCCTAAAAAGACTAGATCTGGAGGATTTGAGTGGATTAGGGTACCTAGAATAGGAATGAGGTGCCTACGAAAGTGCTATGGTAAAGAATCTAGGTTCTATGGTGTACGAAAAATCTCGAAGTTGGTCTTCACAAGGTTGAAAGGTGATCTCAAACTCTATCTTCCTCGTTACATTAATTTTTCTCAGACTTCTACGTCGAATCATCTCAATATTCTAAGAGGAATAAATGGCCTCGTAATAAGACAAAAGGAAGTATCAAAACCCTTAAAAATATGCAAAATGAATGGGTCGACTCACCTCACCGCCATAACAATGGACTTACTAAACCGAGTGCTACACTACATTTCAAACCTAGATGTAGTTCTAGTGTGTGTGCATGTCATTCCCCAGCGCGCCTTGTGTCGGTTGCGCTTTTTAAAGTAGCAAGAAATAACTAAATGTATAAAATGTAATAATATGTGTGTATAGAATAGAGTATAATCCCTCCCCATGTGAAGTGTGATCTAGATGTCCTAGCTTATGCCTTGATGATGGAGCTATGTGGATGCAAATGTAATAGATGGATGTAACTCTAGATGGAGTGATAGTAGATAGTGATGTTAGGTCCCTCATTATGGTCTCATAACTTTAAATTTATAGGGTTATCTTGGTTTTATTTCATAATTAACCCCAAAAAGGCTGACTGCAATAAAGATAATTATGAAAAACTGCTAGAAAGACCCAAAAATATCAGAAAGTGGAAAGAGACCGTGGCACCCATGGGTGGCCTAGTATTAAATATGGGTTCCCTAGTTAGGGCTAAAGACGACTGTGTGATATTCGAAAATGACTAGTTAAATTGGTGTAATAGGTTGTAGAATACAAAATAAAATAAATAAAATGGCCAAAAGAACTAGGGTTAATTAGTATTTTCTTCCTTTGACAAAATTCTAAATAGTAGTATGAGACCGGATAAATAAATATCCAAAGTGTATGATTTTGTGACTACATAATGGTCACAAGTACAATACGTTAAGTGGTTCCACTTGTAGCTTACCATCAAGGGAAGCCAATCGATAGGCTCTCGACCCATACTTGTGCATGATAATGTATGGTCTAATCCAGCTTAGGGACAAACTTTCCACATTGTATCGCTTTCTAGAGTAGTGACATTCTTATAGGATAAAAGGATAGCTTGAAAAATATTTAATACAATGAGATGAATAAGTGAAGATAAAAACTATGCACTACCTTTTCAAAAGTAAGGAAGTGAAGGAAACATGCTGGCCCCTAAGTCGATGGCCACAAAAAGTGGGCTTGAAATGATGCCGTAAAGGATTTAATCCATAAGTGGGAGAATCTTAGAATGAAGTCCCCTAACATGTATGGATGAGGAAGATGCAAGTGGATCAAAAATAAAGGAACAATTCTCCCTAGTGTTTAAAAACTTATATATAGATGAGATAATTAATTCCAAAGGAGTGTAGATGGGATCATCTTGGATTTAGATTGGATATATGGTTGCGAATCATAAGGGTGATGGGTAAGACAAACAATATTAATGAAAAAAGGGGGACCTTCACATGTAGGAGAGATGCTAAGGGATGATGTGGATGGAGGAGTCTTAGGAAACCCAATGGATGGGACACGAATTGGATTGGTTGTGGATGGAGAAGGATGTTCCCTTTGAATGAGGAAATCATCTTTCTCAATAAGGTCATATATGATGGTCTCAAAGGCTTTACAATGCTTGATTTCATGATCGAGGGTAGGATGATAATCACAAATCGAACTATGATCAAACCATGACGAATTATTACTATTAGGATTAAAATCTTTAATGGGAGGAAGCGCAATTACAGATATTTGTATTAAATGTCTGTGGATATGTATTTAAGATCCAATAGAGGTGGTGTAGGGAAGAAGACTCTTATGAGGTTTGATAGGATGTTTGGGCTTAGGTGCAGATGTAGATTAGATGGGTAAATTAGGAATCTTGAAAGATGAATCAACCTTTGGGAAGGGTTAGATTGTTTGGATTGGGATTTATTATTACGAGATATCTTAGGTGAAGGGATTGGTCCTAAAATAGATGAGGGTGTTTCTGGGATGGATTTTGTAATGTTGGATCTCTGAGGAGAGGTAAGGTCTAATTTCTTACGAGGGTGCATGGGATAATTTTGGGGATTCTTACCAAGAGTCTTAGATTTTTATCGAGAAGATTTACCCTTGGTAGGGATGACTATAATTTCAACCAATGGATCTAAAGATTTCGGTGTAAGTTTTGGACGGATTGATGTAGAAACAATCAATTTTGAAGAGGGAGAATGAATCCCCCTTATGTTTTTCTTAGATGGAGGTGCTTTCTTCATAAATTTTACAAGGGGTATCATTGATATATTCACAAATCGAGAGGATGTGACTGGTGTGACAGTGGTTATAAATGTAGATATAGGAATGGATGTTGGAGAAGGAGTAAGCATAAAATATTGGGATGGAATGGATGATGTAGTCATATGTAAAGAGATAAGTGTTGGGATAGTTGTAAGTGAGGTTTTAGAAATATATGTGGTAGAAATGGGTGTAGTTGGGATTGATGTGGAAGTGAGTGATGTAGATGTAATAGGTTTTTTTGATGAAGGACTAGACATGAGATATTGGGATGTAGTGATAGTAGGTATAGTTGAGATGGTTGTAGACATAAAAAGTGTGTATGTAGTATTGAGTGTGTTTGATGTAAATGTGGGTAAAGGAATGGATGTGAGAGATGTTAGGATAGTGTGTATATTAATGGGGCCAAAATAGGTGCTAAGGATGAATCTAATGTGATATATTGAGGCATGATCAAAGTGAAAGAAGTAAGGGGTATAGTCAAAGTTGATGGGGATGTGGTAAGGGTAAAAGCAAGTATAGGTATAGGAAAATTAGTAAAATTTGATATAGGTGTGATAGTTATGGATATGATAGGTTCTGAATAAGGGGTGGGAATAATGTCTAAGGTAGGAAAAGGTGGAGTAATTGATGATATGAGATATTGATTAATGGTGTTAATGGTGTGAGCATTTGGTAGTTAAGATGTAGAAGGGGTGGCTTGATTTATTAGTTGTTGATTGGGAAAAGGTTGTTTAATTCTATGAGGGGTTGGCTAGGTGAAGGGGTGGAGCTATCTATTTGTATAGCCTCCTAATTTATAAGTTGTTGGATGTGATCTCTGAAGGAATGAAACTTATCAATGTCGTGACCTTTGATTCGATGATATTTACAATAGTTTCCTTCGTGATACCAACTAGGATAAGGTTTTGAGTAATCCACGGGTCATATGGGAGGAAGTTGGATGGAGTGCAATTCCATCAACTTTTAAAATACTGAACTAGATTCCCCCAAGGAGGTATAGTTAGGAGATGGTCAAAAATCTCTTTGTGAAGACTTCGTGTGAGAGGGACATGGCGGTGGGGATCAAACCGTGATGGTATTGTTAGTATTTTTATACTTGTCACTATGTAAAGTGGGTTTGATGAACTTGGTTTTGAGTTTTTTTATATGAGTTCTAGTTGGCCTTACTCAAGCGCGCAAGTTTTAATTTTGTATGCCATGGTGAAAGCTTCTTTGAATGCCTAAATTGTTTGGATTTGTAGGGTGGATGAGATATGCTTTACATGAGTGTGAGAATAGTTCATTGATTTTAGTTTATATAAGATTAAATGATAGTTTCCTTATAGTGTCACATCATCGAGTGAAAAATTTTATGATATACTCGCCATTAAACTCGTTTAACTAAATATAATTCAATGATAGTGATTTTACATGCAATGTTAATCAAAAATGCTCGGGGAAAACTTGTGCTAGTTGGGTAAAGGAGAATAGGGAATGTCGAGGAATCATGTCATGCCAATCTAGTGTTAGACGTGCAAGGACATAGGGAAGGTGTGAAGCATAAGTTCTAGATTATGTGTGATAAGATAACATGCATGTTTCAATATGCATAGATGTTGTTGGTTATATTCCTTGTTGTTGAACTTAGTAAGTTTTGGAAGGTCCCAATGAGGGGGGTAAGGTTTGATTGGAACTGATGAATGAATGGGTTCATTATATATTTGTTCATAGGATAGCATAACCTTAGTTCCCAATGTAGTAGAGTTCTTCTAGACTATCCAACCTATTCATTAAGGCATGAATAAGATCATTCGATGTGATGATAGGTTGAGATTGTGGTTGTGTGGTATGAAAAGTAGCTTTATAAGGTGGTTGATAAGTGTGTGGATGTGTGGGGATTTAAGGAACCATTTGATAAGGATTAATATATGTCATGGGTTGAGGTTGGATAATTTTTTCCAATGGGTTATGTTGAGAAATAGGGATGTGGTGTGATTTTTGGGGTTAGGAAATGTTTTGTAAAGGATGAGCGAGGATATGTGTTTTAAGAGGTTGAGATGGTTGGAGAATATGATGGGTAGGAATGTAAGTGTTAAGAGGTTGAGAAGGTGGGAGAATTTGATGGGTAAGAATGTAAGTGTTAAGAGCTTGAGATTGGGGGAGCATATGATGGGTAGGAATGTAAGTGTTGAGAGGTTGAGATGGTGGGAGCATACTCAGTAGTGGATGGAATAGAGATAGAGTTGACATAAAGTGATGTGGGTGGAATGGGATCCACTAATTGAGTAGATTGATAGGATTGAAATATTGTGGGAGATTTATGGAATAATAATTCATACATGGGGCTAGAAGGAGGTCCAAGAGTTTCTAAAGGAGCTAGAGATGGGGGTGTAGTTAATCCAAGTAGAGGTTATATTAATGAGAGATATTATGATTGATTTCAAGATAGGGATGATTTTGGATGACATGCTCCTTAGGAAGCGAGACCATGTAGAAAAGGGGTTGGGTAACCAAAGGTGTGGTCTTAAGTTTAGAATCTTGTTGGGAGGGATCATTAGAGGAAGGGATGTCATTGGATGGAGTGGATTGTTGTGTTGTTTTGACTTGAGGAAGGGTGACAATAAACATGAAATAGGTGAAAAAAATGTAATTTCTTAACAAACAATCAAGTAACGAATTTCTTATTAATAAGATCAATTAAGAAATTTGAGAAAAATAAAAGGGTAGGTGGATAACTAAGGTACCTAAGGAATAAAATTCTAAGGATGGTTTTAGGTAGTTAGGGATGGGGAGAATTCAAGCGGCTTCCTATTGGGTGATGAAATCACAATCAGTCTACCTGGGTAGGATGATGTTTAGATGTGTTAATTTGAATGCGTGAGTTTTAGGTTGTGTGTGATAGGATGTGAGATGTAATAAGGTTAACCCCTACTTAAGTTATGTTATCAAGGTGATGAAGAAAAGGTTCTTTTTAAACCAAATCAAAGTGTGATATTTTGATGAGGACACATACAGTGGAAGGGAAATATGATGCACAAAAGAGAGAATAGGGGAAAAATAAGGAATACCTGGATAAATATTTTCCTTTTATTTGAAATTTAAGTGATGAGTGATCCAAAAATTTGAACCCAACACAAGAAAGTAAAAAGTGAAGCCTTTATGTCAAGTGGTGATAAGATAGAAGAAACACAAAAATAGAAAAGAATGCAAATGATCACGTAAAGGGTGTCCCACTGGTGTGTCAGAATGTTGATCTATTTTTTTATTCCTTTTAATTAAATGATCTAGTATTAAAGAAAACTAAATAACTCAAAAATAGAGGGTCAAGGTATTAGAAGTGATGTAATGGATATAGGCTCAAAGTGAATGATGGATCCTCACTACAAGCTCAAATGAACCTACAAATAAGAGTCATTAGAGAGAAAAATTGATTAGATAATATATAGGGGTTTCCCAATAAATCCAGTTTCTAAGCAAAGTGTTACCTTCCTTTTACATATTTCAACCCCATGTTTTGAGATGAAAAGAGATATAAATGAAAGATAAACTGATAGTATGCAGAAACTAAAGGAATAATGAATCTGAAAATAAATAATATGGATCTAGATAATATGGAGACTCTGATATAAAATAGAAATCAAGATTCTGATATATAAGGAAAGTATAGATATAATAAAAATAGATGTAAATCAAATCAAACCTGCATGGGTCGAAGGCGACTCCGAGACTCCAGCAGAGTGCACCGACAATGACTATAGAAGAGTGCATCGAAATATAGAAAGTAGGTCCGCAACAAGCTCGAATATCGAGAAGGTCATGAATTGACATGGACTAGACTGCGTGGATACCAACCGGATTGGGTGAAAATAATTTGTAACAAACGGTAAGCTCTTCCGTGGAATGGATTTGGATTTATAATATGGGTTCTGGCCGATGTTGATCGACTAGTCAACACCGATTGGGAATGGATCAATGCCAATTGGACTAGGTTGGCACCAATTGGGGTAGAAAGGGTAAGGCCAAGGTCAAAAGGATGAAATGGGAGACCTAAAAGTAAAGAAGCCGATAAAAGGGATGACAATGGAGCTCTCGTTGTTGTTGAGGCTGATTTGAACTCAGTAAAATATTAAATGCAAACAATACAAAGATAATTTGATGAATATCACATAAATAACATGAAGATGATGATAAATCTCATGAAGGATGATCATGAGTGATGAAATCACATTGAAATGATGTTTAGAAGATCTCTCAATTATTGCAGAATTATGTATGAGGAAGAGTTCACATGTCACAAGGAAGCTCCAAAATTTGCATGCATATGATAATTATGGAAAGAAAAGACTTAGTTTTATAGGTTTGATGATGACTAGGTTGAGTTTTGTCAACTATAGGGAAAGTTTCCCCAATGGGGAAGCTTTTGTGCTTTCATCGGGTTTTTGGGAATTTAAGAATTGGAAGGGTGTTTTAAATTATGTAGGTGGTAAAATAATTTTTAGGGATGTTAAGGGTTAAAGATAGGAAAGATCAGAAACCTAGAAAAGCAAAGGGATGTATGCTACATATAAAATCATCATAAATAGAAGGTTTTTTAGGGCATATGAGATATTAATTAATTGATTAAAATTAATCAATTAATGTTTATTAATAAATATTAATAAGGTGATGGGATAATAAGTGGGCATTTTATTAAATATTGAAGGGGATGGATTTAATTAAAGGGGGACTAAATAGACCATAAAAATATGTGCACGTGGGAAAAATAGGTAGAGATATCAAATTTAGGTTTCTATACATGTAATAGATAATAAATGAAGCACATACTTCACACAAGAAAATCAACAACGTAAAATGAATCCCTAGGTGAAGAGAGGGAAAGTGTGATTTAGCTGATTTTGTAATAATACCGAAGTATGTTGATCTCAAAAATGATGAAATAGGATGGAAGACTATGGAAAACAAATCTAGAAAATTGTGGAATTATCGAACAAGCAGGACTAGGGCGCCTGGACTAGGGCAGGGGTGCCTAGGCACTAGAGACCTCTTCTAAGTGCATGTGATTGCAAAAATGATCATAATTAGATTTTCTTGTGTCATGAGGAGTTTTTTATCCTTTTTTGTTAGTCTCCTATATGTCATCAATCATAAATTTTTTTCCTATAACCTATAAAACAAATGATCCCTTGCAAAACCCCATAACACATCAAATCCTAAAAATTAAAAGATGCAAATGGGGATTCAAATTGACCCTCGAGATCACCCGAAAGATTAAACTTCCGACCGAGAACTACACTACATCTCATACTCCATGTAGCTCTTTAGTCTTTTGAGCCTTTTTACAAGGCGCATGGTTTTTCCTTGCAACATCAATTTTTGATGCGCCCCCTTAAAAGCCTTTGGCGCATGGTTTTCCATGTTAGCACGCTTCTCGGTGCGCCAAAGGCGCATGTATTTTCCGTGTTACACCACGTTTTGGTGCGCCAATGGCGCACATAAATTCATGTCGACAACTCGTTTGATGCGCCAAAGTCGCACCCATTCTCCTGTTGTCAGTTACTTCCATGCGCCAAAGGGCGCATGCTTTCCTCTGTCGACAGTCGTTTTCACGCGCCTTTTCAAATGGTGGTTGGCGCATTTATGACAAATTTTGTTATATATACCTATGCGCGCCATGTCATTTTCATTGTTTTTTGTCAAAGACGTGATTTTTCTCGATTTGTCACTTTCGCCCGCCGCTGTCAGATGTCATGTCAGGACCCGCCAAGGAATTTTCGCTATATTTTAAGGTAAGAGGTTCTTCCCCTTCCCTCGTTTTATGTTTTCTCGCTCTTTGGGCTTGTTTTTGTCCGGTTTTGGTGTGTATGCCAACTTTCACGCCGCCATCAAAGTTTGAATGTGTTTGAGCCTTTCCACCCGTGTGTGCGCCTCGTATCTTTCTTTCGTTGTTTGCTCTCCTCCTCTTTCCGGATCTCGCTGGAAAAGGGGTCGTTTTGTAGCTAACTTGTCTGTTTACAAGTTTTTTGGAAAAACCTTACTTGTCCAAGCAAATTTTGAAGTGGAAGAGAAAGAAAAAGAGAGGTTTGAGAGCTTATTTCACAAGGCGCACCGCGCGCCAGAATAATCAAGACAATGCGCCTCGGCGCACCTATCCGACTTGCAACATACTCAAAGATCCGCGCCATGGCGCACCCTGCCATCCTGATACAGCTGAAATTCATGCGCCCATAAGCGCACCCCTTTTGCATGCTCCAAGTGTAAATCCCGCGCTTCCTCCTATAAGCCTTGGCGCACCCTTTACCCATGTTGCATCCCATTTCCACGCGCCAAAGAGCGCACCCAGTTTCGATGCAACAAAAGCCTTTTTCGCGCAAGTATAAAGATTACATAGCGCCGCACACCCTCCGATGCAAGAATATGATGTTGTGTAAACTCCTCCATGCGCCGCGCTATATTCCTTTTCGCGCATCATTCGCCCATGTTACACAATCTTTCCATGCCACAGGCGCATCGAACCCCAATGTAACACGCATTTCCTGTGCGCCCTGTTATAAAATGCAGCCTGTTACACACATCTTCCATGCGCCCTGCGCCCCGAGCCTTAAAAGTTCTAACTCTTTCTTCTGCTAGTATTCCAATGGAAGATCAAATGACTAATTCAAGCTTCTTGGATTGGGTTTCTCTTCTCCTACGTGCAGATCATCAGATAAGCTTTGAAGAACACATGTCTACCTCAAGCAAGAGACCCGCCAAACCAAGAGGAAAAGCTAAGCTAACAGAGGAAGAAATGAAGTATAAGTACCAAAGGGTTAGAATGCCCGAATCTCAAAGTGAATGCAACATGGATGTCGAGATTCTCGAATCGGGCCACATCGACATGGACGACTCTCTGGTGAGAACTCAGAAAGTAACAAGAAGCCCCTGGATGGATAAATTGATGGGTAGTGCTCTACATTTCGCCGGTGGGATTCCAGTCAGCGCTATTAATAATGAGTTCATAATGGTGGTTGCCCAATCTTACAACAAGGACACTGTGTGTGTGTTAAAATAGTAAGGGAGAAGTGGTCATTGACCTCACCACTCGCCATTTTGAAAAGATTCTTGGCATCCCTCATCACCGAAGCTTCGTGGCCGTTACCCAAGAAGAATGTGTCCAGACCTGGGAGGGCAATGAGGACCTATGCATGCAATTAATGAATGAAGTCTACCTCAAAAATAAGAAGGTAGTGACCCGGTGGCCCCAGACTATCCACCGAAGCGACTTCTCCGAAGAACTCAGTGACACCATCACTTTCCTGAGCAGAGTCTTCGGGCTTTCAGACGCCCACTACTTCCATAAATGGATGCATGCATGTACTGGAGACGATGAACAAAAATTTGCCCGATCGCCGCTCTCGCTGGGAAATAATAAGCAGCGCCATTTTCGAAAGCAAACTACAACAGCTTGCCACAACAGAGTGTTTCATATGAACTCCTACGTAGTGTATGCCGCAGCATTCGAAAGGGACTATCCAGTGGCTGCACTGGAGTGGAACTTGGCCTCGTGCCAAGATATATGAATACTACCTGCAGAGCTAAAGCCGAGAATAGCATCCAACACTTTTCAAAAATCAATGATGCTTTCTTCTACCAAATTATATATGCATGCCGCGACCAAAGTTGACTCATGGCCGCACAATTAAGAATACTGCTTCTTGCATTGTGGAAAAGTGGGGGCCTTGTTCACCCAATTTCCCACATTCACCTATCCGAGGGCGGTTAACTTCGGGCGAGCCCACTAGGGTCCAAGGTATGCTGGACCAAAGCTGGTTCTATTGGAATTGTCAAGGCAGCTGGTCACATATCATGAGAAGTGTCAGAAGAGAAAGAAGGGTGGAACTCCTTTCCCCCTCACAGTAGGCCGATACACTTGTTCCAGCTATCACAAGGCGAAGGAGATGTTTGCCGAGCTAGAATTGCTCAATCTAAAGCATGATTTCCCAGCAAGGCCTACATTCGACCCGAGAGGCTGCTTGCCAAGGGCTAAGCTTGATCCTATCCATGTCCCTCAAATTGAGGACATTTACATTGACGTCATCCATGAGGTGGCACTCAGGAGACAGGATCACTCCCGCTTAGCATTGGCAGAAATTATTCAGTATGGAGTAGCCATCGTCCCCAAAGGCTTCCAAACTTCGGAAGATGAAGTAGACAAGGTGTATAATAACACAGATGGGGACAATTGGCCCTTCCCGCTATTGATAAGCAAGGCTCCTCTCGATAACCGAGGAGAGGGTCAAAGAAACCATGCGGAGAACGGAGCTCGGGGTGCCGTATGAATGGATTGATCTACCTCGGCGAGATTTTATAACTTCTCCTTTGGGTAATGCGCCCAAGATCAAAGAAGCAGCCTAAAAGGCAAGGGTGCAAGAGGGTGAATCAAGCACCACCAGAGGAAGCCCCCGAAAGTCCTCTTCCTGAGCCCGAACAAGTCATAACTTTGGAAGAGGAGTTCATGGAGGACGCTCCCGAAGGCCCATCCACTCGTGATGTCGGCGTTGCTACGACTCACGAGGTTCCTTCGTCCCTTCTCCTCTCTCTTCCTCTCCTTCCCTGTGTGTCAAGCAACCACTCCTTTGGTTGTGTCCCTCTCCCCTTCTTCTACCCTTTCCCCGCCTCTTCATCCATCTTCTCCTCTCTTGCTGATTTGTCTCCTTCCATTTCTTCTCTCCTTTCCGGCTCCCTTCCCTTCCTATGTCTTCGCAGCCCCGGCTTCCTTCCTCCCGTGGACACCTCCGCGGCTATTCTTTCAATGCCACCGCCGCGTGTCTCCACGTTCTTCCTCTTCTACCGTTGCCGCCTCCCTCTGCCTCTCTCGGTCCTTCTTCAATAGACCAGCTGATCTCTCAAGAAATGAGCTACCAAAGAGGAAAGTCCCCATCGCTCCGATGGACTTTTTCGGTTATTCCGCTAAAGGAGCAAAGAAGCACAAGCCTGTTACACGCTTCTCAAAGAGCGCCGCAGTGAGAGAGTCTCGAAATAGCTTACCCCGATCCCACCAAAGAAAAGAGGATCTGTCTCAAAGAGATTTCACAAAGCTGACCCAAGTCACGATGGGGACGCCCTCAAAGTCTCCTGTGGGGAAGCCTGCTCTCGCGATTGATGCACTTTGTGAAAAGCTTCAAGAAGCCAAAGAAGAGAAAAGGCTGCTGAAAGAACAGAATAAATACCTGCTTCAGGCCTTACAGAAGATGGGAAGTGCACCTCCCACAACTGCCGCCGAGACTCCTGAGCTGCTCAGTCAGGACAAGATCAATGAATATTCAAAGATCGGTGAGCAGGGCATGGCTGCTTTTCGCTTGGAGAAGTCAGATTCTCAAAGATAGCGAAAAGGTAATCGCCGAATATATCAGCTTATCCCTGAACATTGAAAAGGCGAATAAGGAGCTTCAAGCATTAGCGGCCCCGATATCAGAAGAGTTAGAAAACGCTAGACTCCAACACGAGGCCTTCCAACAGATGTTCGACTGTTCAGTCGAAGATTTGGTCAAGTTCGGAGTATTCGGTCACCCAAGGACCCTCAACAAGACTATGTCCACTCTGGACTATCGGATAGATCAGCTTGAGTTTGTGTTAGAAAAAATAGATAAGGTGAAGGAAGAGGCCCTGGATGCGATGTATCAAATGGAGAAAATTGTTTTATCCATGAATCCAAGGTTGCTCACTCCTTCCCTCACCTTAAGAACGGCTGATGATACTATCCGGATTTTCAAGGAGTTAGCTTCTCAAGGAACAGGGCCAGAAGTCACGTTTGATACCGAATCCATCAATAACCTGCTGGCTTGCAGGGACTTCATCGGTTTCCTGATTGAGGCGGAGAAAGATTATTCCAAACTTCCCGAAAAGCTTGTAGAAGAGCGGAAACTTCGGGCATCGGTGATCGGCACAAGGATCCATCACAGATCGGGCTCGGTCAATGATCAGCAAGTTCTGGAATACCGCGCCGCTCCACATCTCATCTCCCGAGCAAAGATCGTAAGCAAAGCGACTTCTTTTCGGCCAGCAGGACGATGATGATGACTAGCTTCTTCTTTTCCTCTTCTTCTTCTTCCTCTCGCTATTCTCCGACTTTCTTTTCGCCATATCTCAAGTATGTTGGTGTTAACGATGACATCATCCATGTCGCATCATGGGATGATGTCATCCACTCAAAAATGTAAAAGTCAACATGACTTTAGATATTTTGTAAATATCTTGTAGATAAGTGGTTGGCTCCATTTTGCCTTCTCTCTCTCATCTTCTATAAATACAAGAATACTTGTTGTATTCGGGTGAACATTTTTCAGATAGAAATAGAAGTGAGGAGAGAAAGACTTTGAGCTTTTTCAGAATGTAAAAGAACAAGAATACAATTATTCGACTTTGTGCTCAATAGTCGTGTTATGCATTAGATCTTTCTTACGTTAGATCTCGTATGTGTTTAACTGGCTGATTCATATCTACTTTTCCGTCATTTGTTTATCAGTATTGCTTTGTTTATTTATGCAAGTAGGTTTGGCTCTGTTTACTACCAAACTAAAAGCATAGATCTTCTGACCCTTCCGCTTTGGAACTCATTTCTTTTCTTCCTTCGGATCTGTTCTTTCTCTTCTCCTTTTATTCCTTTCTCTTCGCAACCCAGAACACTCTACTGGGATGAGATCCCAACCCCCGAAGGCAGAATCTGTGAGACTTGCATAGGTTCCTGCTAGTAGAAGTAGCAATAAACCGGGCCGCCATTGCCTCAAAGAGGGGCTAAGCCCTGCAACACCGTTGGCCCGTTTATCCATAGATCTGTCCGCGCGACAGATTTTCGGACCAACAGTTTTTTGGCGACTCCGCTGGGGATCGAATGCATGATCTCGCGATCTATGCCGGTAGTAAGAAAAAAATCGAAAAAATCAGAAAAAGGTGTCACGCTACTTGCAACTGAGCTTTTGTTGAAAATCCAAAAAATTTGCAAAAGTGCCCGAATCGAAAATTTTTCTTCTGAGAGTCATAGATCTGGGCTTCTTACATATCTTTAGTTCGCTGAGTTTTTACAGAAATCATTATTTTTCCGTAGATCTGAGTTTTGACTGTTTTCTAAAAAAGTTTGAAACCCTCTGAAAAAGTCCAAATCAGATCCGAAAATCAGCTTACTATCTTCCCCACCATCTTATCCTCATTTTCATCTGTCATTTAACCGCAATCGGTTTCTGAAGAGGATAATTTTTAATATCCGTAGTATGCGCGCTGGTTTTTTGTAAAACCAGAAAATCAGCAGGTACACCCAAAAATAAAGTTTAAATCTGCGCTGTAATATTGCAGATCTGAAAGGTACACTGGCGAGTGAACCTTTTACGCGCAGCAGGAGAGCCCGAGGAGAAGCTGATCCTACTTTCGATCTGCTTCAGAGGCACAATTTCAGCGTAACACCGGCACGTTTTTCAGCGCTAAGCTCAGCTAGCCGGTCATCCAGGAGTGTCTCACCTTCACAAAGAAAAGGTCTGTTACCAGAAGCATCTACATCCCTTTGTAGTGCCTTGCTGCTCAGTGGAACCACCCTTCCAGCTCGTGTGCTTTTTCCAACTTTTCAAATGGCGGTACCATGGGGAAATGCTATGGGCCCTCTCGCACTGCCACATCCAGTTCACGCACTCCCTCACGGAAATCGAAAGAATTTTCCTAAATTCGACGGGAGCGGAAATCAAAGCACGGATTCCCACATATCTGCTTTCATTATGTCATGCAGTATTTTGGACGTGACTCATGAAGATGTGTCAGTTCGCCTTTTTCTGGAAACCCTACAAGGGCCTGCAGCTGAATGGTTTCAACATTTGCCGGCCGGATCTATCACCAGTTGGGCAACTTTGCGGGACGCTTTTGAAGACAGGTATAAACCCTCAGAAGATGCGTTCACTTTATTATCACGAATCACTCATCTGAAGAAGGAGGCAAACGAGACCATGCGCGATTTTATCGCCCGGTTCAATGCTCTAATCAACCGTGTCCCTACTGCCATGCTTCCAACGCCGGAGAATCAGAAGTGTTTCTTCATGAACGCCATGAGCTCAAAAGTCAGCTTCTTGCTCCTTCAAGAGCGAGTGGCTACTCTACCTCTCGCTCAGGCCGCTGCCATCCGGATAGAAGACAATTTGATAATATCTGGCGAATTGAAAAAGGAATCATCAAAGCCTAAGTCCTTGGGCCCTTCACCTACCACTTCGTCTGACCCAGCATTCCAAAAAATGGCGAATGATTTGCTCGCATTGAAGAAGCAGTTGGCCCAGGCTCCTAGTTCTTCATACCGGGATGTTCCAAGAAGGAGTTTTGTTCCTAACCATGCTTCACAAAGGCCGCGCTCACTCGCGATCGCTCCACGGTTGGCGCCAAGCCAAGCTCCCGGCCAATGCTTTGGCCAAGTCAAGAAGAAGAGCAAGATATGAAGAACCTTCGTTTCAAGACGAAGATGATCAAGATGTCGGTGAGCCGACTGGCGACTCTACTATTGGATATATGGAGTTTGACGAGGATGAATCGATTTAAGAAGAGAGTACTCGTGGCTACGCAAGCGACAATCATATGTCGTTTTCACCCGCCGCCGCAAGGAAAAGAGGCGGAAGTGCTACCCACGCATGTAAGGAGAAGGTCGCACAAACGCACCTCCAACTATCTGCTAAGAGGTAATCCTCTTCCTACTCAATTCCCTGTTAAGTCTTTTGCTAAGAAGTCTTTTCCGCCCATCTCTCCTCCAAGTCAGCCCCCTCAAGTTCCTACTAAGATCAGTAATCCCATTCCACCACCGCGAAGTGAAGGACTCATTCCCTCACCAACGCAACCCTTGGCCGTGTTTGATATTATAGATCATGCAAAAAAGACCAAGATCCAAATGTCTGAAGCTGAGTACCTTCAGTCAAACCCCGAACAACTTGTAAGATTGACCAAATACATCCAGAGTCAAGCTGTTTCACCCAAACAGGTTTCCCCAAAAGGAATCCTTTCCACTCCCCCTGAATCCCATATAAATGTTGCTTCAACATCCGCATCAGGCAAAATAGAACCTTTCTATCTCTCTCTCCTAATCAACGGCCATAAGTTGAGCAACTGTATAATTGATTCCGGAGCTTCCGATAACGTCATGCCGGCAAAAGTCGCCCATGCTTTGGGCCTCACTCTTACCAAACCATTCGGCAGATGCTATTCATTGGAGACCAAGCAAGTGCCATTGATTGGCCAAATCAAAGACGCGCAATTTGCGCCATGCCTTCCCGGATAAAAGAGTAAAGATGACTCCCGCCGCCGACATTCCGGCACTTATGGAATTTGCTGGGAAGGAGCTTTTGCAAGTTGGTGGAGAAATTCACATGGACTGGTCCAAAGCTAGAATCCCAGTCAAAGGCGTAATGCAAACTTTGGAGCCGGAATCCCAAAAGAAATACTTGGTCACTAGCTCTGAAGACCCAAAAGCCCAAATTCTTTTCGAATCATCAGGGTTGGGGAATTACTTCTTATCCACCGAGGCGGATACAAAGGACGTTTTTGTTCAGGAAAAGGATTGTAATAAGATCTGGACCTTGCAATTTGATGGCAGCTGCGCGACTAGTGGATGTGGCGCTGGAGTTGTGCTGATATCTCCCGAGGAGGAGGTAATTCCTCTTTCTTTCAAATTGCAGTTTTTCAACACTAATAATACTGCTGAGTACGAATCTCTGTTACTCGGTATGCAAGCTGCAAAAGAAAGAGGAATAAAAAATCTGAAAGTCCAAGGTGATGCCGAGCTAGTTGTAAATCAGGTCAAAAGGATTTATCAAGTGAAAAATGAAAGGCTCAGGCACTACCGTAATGCGGTATGGGACAGCATTGAGGAATTTGACGCTTTTTCAATAGAGGCCATTCCAAGGGCCCAAAATGACATGGCTGATTCGTTGGCTGTTTCAGCATCTCTCATGCTCCCGCACCCGGGTTTGAAAACGAACAAATACACCATTGAAGTGGTTTTCCGTCCAAGCGTGCCAGACAACTCTCAGATTGGCAAGTATTCAACGATGATAATCATCTCATTGCCTTTCTAGAAAAAGCAGAAAACTTTGATGAGTTGTATTTTGAAGGATCCACCTCTACGTGCCGTGAATCAATCAACGACCAAAATCATGAATCAAAAGAGAACGATGGCATATGTCAGCTCAAAGGAAATAAAATTCCAAAGGGCTTGGTTTCTCTGGAACGCTTGTTTGACAGGCACGACCGTTTTGTAAAAAAGAAGAGGCGGGATGATCCTGGCTCATCTCCAGAGACTGAACCAGTCAATATGGGTTCAGAGGCACATCCGCAATTCGTGAACATTGGCAAATGCTGCACGCCTGGAGAAAAGCAAAAGTTTGTCAAGTTGCTGAAGAAATATATGGATGTATTGGCATGGTCCTATGCCGATTTAAAGTCCTTCAAGCCAAAGGACGTTCAGCATGATATACCGCTAAAAGAAGATGCCAAAGCCTTCCGTCAGAAGCAAAGGCATTATAATCCCAAGATTTCGGGCACTATTCAAGCCGAAATTCAGAAGATGCTGGACGCAAGAATCATCTTCCCTATCCATCACAGCACTTGGGTGGCGAACATTGTGCCAGTACGCAAGAAAAACGGTGAAATACGCATCTGCGTAGATTTCCGAAACTTAAATCAAGCTTCGCTGAAAGACAACTACCCTCTTCCCATAATGGATCAAGTTCTGCAAGCGGTGACTGGATCAGAAATGCTGTCTATGCTTGATGGTTTTTCGGGCTATAATCAGATTGAAGTCTCGCCTGAAGATCAATTCAAAACAGCATTCACTACTCCGTGGGGTACGTTTGCCTATAGCAGGATGCCTTTCGGCCTAACCAACGCTGGTGCCACTTTTCAGCGAGCCATGGACTTTGCTTTCAAAGGCATGATGGGAAAGGTCATTGTAGTTTATCTAGATGACTTAACCGTGTTCTCCAAACGACGAAGTGATCATTATGATCATTTGGAACAGGTATTGGCCAGATGCCGAGAACACGGAATTTCCCTTAACCCAAAAAAGTCTGTTTTCGGGGTCACGGAAGGGAAATTGCTAGGCCATGTGGTTAGCAAAGAAGGAACAAAGATTGATGCCGAAAGGGTCAAGGCTATTCAGAGCCTTACTCTGCCCACAAGCAAGACCGGTGTTCATTCTTTCTTCGGAAAGGTGAATTTTCTTAGGCGTTTTGTCCCTGACTTTGCTGAGAAGACTCGCCACATTTTGAACATGATGAAGGGAACACCAACTTTCAGATGGAGTGAAGAAGGGAAAAGATCGTTTGAGGAGATAAAAACTTCTGTTGCTCATGCACCGGTCCTGGTATGTCCGGATTTCTCCAAAGACTTCATTATGTATAGTTACGCCTCCGAACATACTGTTTCTGCAATCCTGATGCAAAAGAACTCGGAGGATATTGAATCTCCAATCGCATTCATGAGTTCTCCTCTCAAGCCTCACGAGTTGAAAATGACTCAATTGGAAAAGCACGCCTTTGCCGTCGTTAAAGCGGTGAAGAGTTTCAGGTATTACATTCTGAACTCGCATACGGTGGTGCTGGTCCCCGACACAGCGGTGAAATCAATTCTAACTCAACAAGAGTTGGGAAGTGTGAGAGGGAATTGGATCGCAAAGGTCCAGGAATATGACCTAGATATTAAACCCACCAAGCTGGTGAGGGGCAAAGGCCTGTGTCAGCTAATGGCTGAAAACAAGGGTTCAGAAAATCATGATGAAAGAGAAAATTGTACCAATGAAGAGCAAACCCCTCTAGAAGGGCCAGATTCTCTGCCTCTGGTTTTGTTTGTGGCAACTAGTGACGAATGGTACTCCGACATTGCTTTCTTCCTCACCTACGGCGAATGCCCAGTGCACCTGAATGCAAAGGAGAAGCGTGCTATAAAGCTCAGAGCGGCCAAGTATGTTATCTGGGATGACGGTTTATATAAGCGTGGGATAGATGGTATCTTTCTGCGATGTGTTGACAAGCCCCAGCAAGTAAAACTGCTGGAAAGTTTTCACAACTCAGCCTGTGGAGGCCATTTTTCTTCTTCCGTGACGGCACATAAGATCATTCGAGCCAGGTACTATTGGCCGACGCTCTTTCAAGATGCAGCTACCTGGGTAGCGAAATGCGAGCCTTGCCAGCAGTTTGTTGGTAAGCCCAAATTGGCTGCCTTTCCCCTAAGGCCGGTTATTATAAATGAGCCATTCAAGCAGTGGGGAATCGATTTTATTGGCGCACTCAATCCCCAATCGAGTGCCGGACATAGCTATGTCCTTACAAAGAATCGACACTTCACCAAATGGGTGGAAGCCATACACAACAAGCATGCCACTTCGAGGTGGTTTCGTAGCTTTATCAAGGAAAATATCATTGTCAGGTTCGGCATCCCGAACAAAATCGTTGCTGATAATGCTTCTAACTTCTCCTCCCGAGAAGTTATTAGTTTTTGTTATGAATATGGAATAACTTTAGCCCATGCTTCGGATTACTACCCGCAAGGAAATGGTCAGGCGGAATCCAGCAATAAGAACCTAGTGACCATTATACGGAAGTTGGTGGAATCAAACCAGCGAATGTGGCACAAGGCTTTGTACGACGCTTTGTGGGCAGACCGTATTACTCCCAAGAGATCTCTCGGCATGTCACCTTTTCAAGTGTTATATGGCACTGATGCCGAGCTTCCCATTTCAGCGGAACTTCCTGCTCTTCGCTTGGCACAAGCTATCGAAGATGAAACTTTTCAAAGTTCTCTAGAGAAGAGAATCATGTACCTTGCGGAACTTGAAGAAAAGAGAGTAAGGGTGGTCGACAGGATCACTGAACATCAGAATCACGTGAAGAAGCTTTTCGACAAGAAGGCCAAGCAGAGGGATTTTGAAGTGGGAGATCTTGTTCTTCTCTGGGACAAGCGAAGAGAGCCAAAGGGTATGCATGGAAAGTTTGACTCCTTGTGGAGAGGGCCCTTCAAAATCAAACAACTCAATGGAGAGAATAGTTTCTATCTCTCGTATCTGGATGGAGCTGAACTCCCGCTTCCCTACAGCGGGCAACATCTCAAGATCTTCAGGAAGTAGAGCTTGCTCTCTTCTTTGTACAGTTTATTTTGGTTGTGTGTTTGCTTTCGTCGCGTGTTTGCTTTCGTTTGTTGTGTGTTTCCTTTGTTCTCCCTCCGGTCCCCCTTGTTTTTGACTCCGTACCCAATGGATAGGCACATGTCATCTGGGATTCTCTACCCCTGATTTTACTCAAGGATAGTCCCCAGGAGGAGCCAGCTGTTATCCTGTAAAATTGACAAGGGCAATTTTACCGATAACCATACCGAAAATTTTGTTTCGATCCCTCGTTAGGGATCCTCCGCATTCAGAATATTGTAAAATCCCTTCCCGGGAAATTCAGTTTTTGAACTTAGTCTTTTTGAGCCTTTTTTGGCTGGGCGCATGGTTTTTCCTTGCAACATCAATTTTTGATGCGCCCCTTAAAAGCCTTTGGCGCATGGTTTTCCATGTTAGCACGCTTCTCGGTGCGCCAAAGGCGCATGTATTTTCCGTGTTACACCACGTTTTGGTGCGCCAATGGCGCACATAAATTCATGTCGACAACTCGTTTGATGCGCCAAAGTCGCACCCATTCTCCTGTTGTCAGTTACTTCCATGCGCCAAAGGGCGCATGCTTTCCTCTGTCGACAGTCGTTTTCACGCGCCTTTTCAAATGGTGGTTGGCGCATTTATGACAAATTTTGTTATATATACCTATGCGCGCCATGTCATTTTCATTGTTCTTTTGTCAGCACGTGATTTTTCTGGATTTGTCAGCCCCTGCTCTGTCGCTTTCGTCGTGTTGTGGACCCGCTCAAGGAATTTTCGCTATATTTTAAGGTAAGAGGTTCTTCCCCTTCCCTGTTTTATGTTTTCTGTTCTTTGGGCTTGTTTTTGTCCGGTTTTGGTGTGTATGCCAACTTGCTGGCCAGTTTTCATCAAAGTTTGAATGTGTTTGAGCCTTTCCACCCGTGCTGCCCTGTATCTTTTCTTCTGTTGCTCTTGCTCTCCCTCCCCCTTTCCGGATCTGCTGGAAAAGGGGTCGTTTTGTAGCTAACTTGATCTGTTTACAAGTTTTTTGGAAAAACCTTACTTGTCCAAGCAAATTTTGAAGTGGAAGAGAAAGAAAAAGAGAGGTTTGAGAGCTTATTTCACAAGGCGCACCGGCGCGCCTTGTAACAATCAAGACAGTCGCGCCCCTCGGCGCACCTATCCGACTTGCAACATACTCAAAGATCCGCGCCATGGCGCACCCTGCCATCCTGATACAGCTGAAATTCATGCGCCCATAAGCGCACCCCTTTTGCATGCTCCAAGTGTAAATCCCGCGCTTCCTCCTATAAGCCTTGGCGCACCCTTTACCCATGTTGCATCCCATTTCCACGCGCCAAAGAGCGCACCCAGTTTCGATGCAACAAAAGCCTTTTTCGCGCAAGTATAAAGATTACATAGGCGCTGGCACACCCTCCGATGCAGTAACATGATGTTGTGTAAACCCTCCATGCGCCGCGCTATATTCCTTTGGCGCATCATTCGTCCATGTTACACAATCTTTCCATGCGCCACAGGCGCATCGAACCCCAATGTAACACGCATTTCCTGTGCGCCCTGTTATAAAATGCAGCCTGTTACACACATCTTCCATGCGCCCTGCGCCCCGAGCCTTAAAAGTTCTAACTCTTTCTTCTGCTAGTATTCCAATGGAAGATCAAATGACTAATTCAAGCTTCTTGGATTGGGTTTCTCTTCTCCTACGTGCAGATCATCAGATAAGCTTTGAAGAACACATGTCTACCTCAAGCAAGAGACCCGCCAAACCAAGAGGAAAAGCTAAGCTAACAGAGGAAGAAATGAAGTATAAGTACCAAAGGGTTAGAATGCCCGAATCTCAGGCGGAATGCAATATGGATGTCAGAGATTCTGAACTGGGCCACATTGACATGGACGAATTCTGGATGAGAACTCAGAAAGTAACAAGAAGCCCCTGGATGGATAAATTGATGGGTAGTGCTCTACATTTCGCCGGTGGGATTCCAGTCAGCATTAATAATGAGTTCATAATGGTGGTTGCCCAATCTTACAACAAGGACACCAGGTGTGTCGAAAATAGTAAGGGAGAAGTGGTCATTGACCTCACCACTCGCCATTTTGAAAAGATTCTTGGCATCCCTCATCACCGAAGCTTCGTGGCCGTTACCCAAGAAGAATGTGTCCAGACCTGGGAGGGCAATGAGGACCTATGCATGCAATTAATGAATGAAGTCTACCTCAAAAATAAGAAGGTAGTGACCCGGTGGCCCCAGACTATCCACCGAAGCGACTTCTCCGAAGAACTCAGTGACACCATCACTTTCCTGAGCAGAGTCTTCTAAGCCAGACGCCCACTACTTCCATAAATGGATGCTGCGGTACCTGGAGACGATGAACAAAAATTTGCCCGATCGCCGCTTCATTGGGGGAAATAATAAAGGCGCCATTTCGAGAAAGCAAATACAACAGCTTTGCCACAACAGAGTGTTTCATATGAACTCCTACGTAGTGTATGCCGCAGTCATTCGAAAGGGACTATCCAGGGCTGCACCGAAGTGGAACTTGGCCTCAGGCCAAGATATATGAATACTACCCAGAGCTAAAGCTGGAGAATAGCATCCAACACTTTTCAAAAATCAATGATGCTTTCTTCTACCAAATTATATGCATGCTGCGACCAAAGTTGACTCATGGCCGCACAATTAAGAATACTGTTTCTGCTGTGGAAAAGTGGGGGGCCTTGTTCACCCAATTTCCCACATTCACCTATCTGAGGGCGGTTAACTTCTTGGGCGAGCCCACTAGGTTGCCAAGGTATGCTGGACCAAAGCTGGTTCTATTGGAATTGTCAAGGCAGCTGGTCACATATCATGAGAAGTGTCAGAAGAGAAAGAAGGGTGGAACTCCTTTCCCCCTCACAGTAGGCCGATACACTTGTTCCAGCTATCACAAGGCGAAGGAGATGTTTGCCGAGCTAGAATTGCTCAATCTAAAGCATGATTTCCCAGCAAGGCCTACATTCGACCCGAGAGGCTGCTTGCCAAGGGCTAAGCTTGATCCTATCCATGTCCCTCAAATTGAGGACATTTACATTGACGTCATCCATGAGGTGGCACTCAGGAGACAGGATCACTCCCGCTTAGCATTGGCAGAAATTATTCAGTATGGAGTAGCCATCGTCCCCAAAGGCTTCCAAACTTCGGAAGATGAAGTAGACAAGGTGTATAATAACACAGATGGGGACAATTGGCCCTTCCCGGCTATTGATAGAAGCAAGGCTCCTCGATAACCGAGGAGAGGGTCAAAGAAACCATGCGGAGAACGGAGCTCGGCCGTGGGATGAATGGATTGATCTACCTGGCGAGATTTTATAACTTCTCCTTTGGGTAATGCGCCCAAGATCAAAGAAGCAGCTAAAAGGCAAGGGTGCAAAGTGGGTGAATCAAGCGCCGTACCAGAGGAAGTCCCCGAAAGTCCTCTTCCTGAGCCGAACAAGTCATAACTTTGGAAGAGGAGTTCATGGAGGACGTTCCCGAAGGCCCATCCACTCAGGATGTCGGCGTTGCTACGACTACGGAGGTTCCTTCTGTCCCTTCTCCTTCTCTTCCTCTCCTTCCCCAGGTGTCAGCAACCACTCCTTTGGTTGTGTCCTCTCCCCCTTCTTCTACCCTTTCCCCTGCCTCTTCATCCATCTTCTCCTCTCTTGCTGATTTGTCTCCTTCCATTTCTTCTCTCCTTTCCGGGCTCCCTTCCCTTCCTATGTCTTCTGCAGCCCCGGTTTCCCTTCCTCCCGTGGACACCTCCGCGGCTATTCTTTCAATGCCACCGCCGCGTGTCTCCACGTTCTTCCCCTCTTCTACTGTTGCTGTCTCCCCCTCTGTCTCTGGTCCTTCTTCAATAGGACCAGCTTGGATCTCTCAGCAGCTGAGCCAGCCAAAGAGGAAAGTCCCCATCGCTCCGATGGACTTTTCGGTTATTCCGGCTAAAGGAGCAAAGAAGCACAAGCCGGTTACACGCTTCTCAAAGAGCGCTGCAGGTGAGAGAGTCCTGGAAATAGCTTACCCCGATCCCACCAAAGAAAAAGAGGATCTGTCTCCAGCAGATTTCACAGTGACCCAAGTCACGATGGGGACGTCCTCTGAAAGTCTCCAGGGGGAAGCTCGTTCCGCGATTGATGCACTTTGTGAAAAGCTTCAAGAAGCCAAAGAAGAGAAAAGGCTGCTGAAAGAACAGAATAAATACCTGCTTCAGGCCTTACAGAAGATGGGAAGTGCACCTCCCACAACTGCCGCCGAGACTCCTGAGCTGCTCAGTCAGGACAAGATCAATGAATATTCAAAGATCGGTGAGCAGGGCATGGCTGTTTCTGCTTGGAGAAGTCAGATTCTCAAAGATAGCGAAAAGGTAATCGCCGAATATATCAGCTTATCCCTGAACATTGAAAAGGCGAATAAGGAGCTTCAAGCATTAGCGGTCCCGATATCAGAAGAGTTAGAAAACGCTAGACTCCAACACGAGGCCTTCCAACAGATGTTCGACTGTTCAGTCGAAGATTTGGTCAAGTTCGGAGTATTCGGTCACCCAAGGACCCTCAACAAGACTATGTCCACTCTGGACTATCGGATAGATCAGCTTGAGTTTGTGTTAGAAAAAATAGATAAGGTGAAGGAAGAGGCCCTGGATGCGATGTATCAAATGGAGAAAATTGTTTTATCCATGAATCCAAGGTTGCTCACTCCTTCCCTCACCTTAAGAACGGCTGATGATACTATCCGGATTTTCAAGGAGTTAGCTTCTCAAGGAACAGGGCCAGAAGTCACGTTTGATACCGAATCCATCAATAACCTCGCCTCGGCAGGACTTCATCGGTTTCGATTGAGGCGGAGAAAGATTATTCCAAACTTCCCAAAAGCTTGTAGAAGAGCGGAAACTGCATAAGTAATCGGTGATCGCACAAGGATCCATCACAGATCGGCCTCGGGTCAATGATCAGCAAGTTCTTGGAATACCGCGCTCAGTTCCACATCTCATCTCCTGAGCAGCATCAGAAGCAGGCGACCCCTTTTCGGCCGCAGGACGATGATGATGACTAGCTTCTTCTTTTTCCTCTTCTTCTTCTTCCTCTCGCTATTCTCCGACTTTCTTTTCGCCATATCTCAAGTATGTTGGTGCCAACGATGACATCATCCATGTTGCATCATGGGATGATGTCATCCACTCAAAAATGTAAAAGTCAACATGACTTTAGATATTTTGTAAATATCTTGTAGATAAGTGGTTGGCTCCATTTTGCCTTCTCTCTCTCATCTTCTATAAATACAAGAATACTTGTTGTATTCGGGGTGAACATTTTTCAGATAGAAATAGAAGTGAGGAGAGAAAGACTTTGAGCTTTCTTGTAACAGAAAAGAACAGTAATACAATTATTCAGACTTTGTGCTCAATAGCTGTGTTATGCATTAGATCTTTCTTACGTTAGATCTGTATGTGTTTAATCTGTTGGATTCATATCTACTTTTCCGTCATTTGTTTATCAGTATTGCTTTGTTTATTTATGCAAGTAGGTTTGGCTCTGTTTACTACCAAACTAAAAGCATAGATCTTCTGACCCTTCCGCTTTGGAACTCATTTCTTTTCTTCCTTCGGATCTGTTCTTTCTCTTCTCCTTTTATTCCTTTCTCTTCGCAACCCAGAACACTCTACTGGGATGAGATCCCAACCCCCGAAGGCAGAATCTGTGAGACTTGCATAGGTTCGCTAGAGACTTGCATAGGCTTTCCTGCTTCTTATGCTCAGGAATTCTAAGAAATTCAATAATTGGAACACTCACTTTAATTTGGCTCAAAACCTGGGCTATATCATATGGAACATTCTTTGGTAAGACAACATTGGAAGGGAAACAAGAAGGTTCATCAGATGGAGAAGTATTCTTGGTAGCCTGGGCATGAAGAGGACTGATATTTTGCATGGGACAAGCAGGGTTCTTGGCAATTGTTTCTTTTCTAGGATTATCTTTGGGAATGCTTGTGAGCAAGGGTGTCTTTGGTTTGGCTTGAGGACCAGCTCCTCTAACAAATTTACTTCTAGTATTGTACTCTTTCTCTTGACCAACCATAACATTCATTAACAATTGTCTATCTTCCTCCGAAGGAATACCACCATCATACTTCTTGATCATTAAATCCCTTAGATATTCAAAGTCATTATTAGGAATTTCAAAGGCTTGAACTACATCTACATCATGAGCTTAAGGAAGAGAAAGAAATGGTACCCTCTTTATGCAATCCCAAAAGGTTGCAGCAGTCCTTACACTTATCACATATGTTGATGTTGTTGCTTGTTGTGAGCCTGAAGAGCTGCCCATCATACAAATGTCATCATCCATTTCATTCTCATTATCATCTTCAATAACTTGCTAGTCCATTTCACATGGAGGATGAGGAAGAAAACATCTATCACACTAGTCCATATCAGAAATTTCTTGAACAACAACAACCCTTATAGTTAGAGGGTCAGGCACCACTCTATTTTCACGTGCTTGGGGTTGTCTATTTGCAGATACAATAGGCCCTTTACCTCTATCATCTTGTCTTTGATCACCCCTAGGATGATTGCCAAATCTATCATGGTTTTGAGTTCTTTTCTGTCCTCTTGAACTTTTCCCAATACCTTTCTCAGCCCGGGCTAGTTTGTAAGAGATTTCTTTGACAACCCTTGCCAAAGTCTTGACAACATCTTCTAAATCATCACCCTTTCTAGCTTGAGGCTTCTCAGGGTTTATCAGTTTCACACCATCCCTCTTAAGTCATTTACCAATAACTTTAATATTATTTTCAATTTGGAGTGCCATAGTGAAAGCTTGCCTCGAGTTTGTAGGATTTTTGTCTCTCAAGTAATAGGCTACCTTTATATCAAATGCATCTGCATATTTGATCAAGCAAGGTTCATCACAAGGTCTCAAAATGATAGGCAACCTTCTCAATGTTTTATTGAATCTTGTATTGAATTCATGGACTGTCTCATTCGGGTTCTTCTTGATATTTTCAAATTCAAACAAAAGAAATCTAGGATCGATCCCTGTCACCATATCTTGCATGCAAGCTAAATGCATTTTTCATCTTATTCCATGAATCAATAGAGTTATCAGGTAGTGCCTTGTATCAATCCCTAGCATCTTCTTCAAGTGTATGGATAAACAACTTGATATACACATCCTCAAATTCTATCTCAAAATCTTCCATCATATTATCAAATAGTTTGAGATGCTGATCACTGGTAATGGCATTATTACCTTGGAATTTTGGTAACCTATTTCTCACATCTTGTGGGACAGCATTTGGATAACCATCCATTCCTCCAAAATTTATAGGACCAAAGGTGTTAACAACAAATGGAGGTCTAGGCTGAGCCATATTGTTTGGTGGGGGTGATCTTGGAGGTGAAACAATCTGGTGAGGAGTAGTAATGGGTCTAATTGGAATAGATGAGTGATCTTTAAAATGACAACCCCCCAAAGGCTCTCTCTCTTGATAAACTTTAGCAAACTTAGAAACCACAGGAGAAGATTTAGGAGCAAGTTTTTTAAATACACAAGAAGGTCCCTCACCTAATGGAGAATGAAAATCAACAAGAAGATTGTCCTGAATTAGATCTACTTGAAGAAGAATTATAATCTTCAATAACAGGTTGCTCTCCTTTAAATTCAACTATGGGGATTTATTTTCTTGCAACCAAATCACCAACCACTTTCCACACTCTTCTTCCTTCTAGTTCTGAGATTCTTGATTCGGTGAGCAACTTCTTAGAAGAGTCCTTGATGAAGAGGGATCTCCTTCCCTCCAGCTTGACATATTTAAACAACAAGTATTTCAAGATCCAAATAGCATGGAGTTGCCACTAAGGATTTCCACCTTAGTTGTGCAAGAAAGCACTAAAATATTCTGTCAAATGTATGCTATGACTGAAAACTTTGCAAGGGTTTACAATTCAGATCTTCTTCTTCTTGATTCAACCAAAAACAATGCATCCAAATCATATAAATTGTTAGTAAATGAAAAGAGTAGGCTGAGCTTGAAATATTTTTACCCAAAACATGCAGATCTGAAGTATGAAATGATATCTCAAGAATGTAACAACTCAAATACTTGATCACACAAATGCTCAAACCTTTCAAACACTTCAAAACCACTAATAAATTCCAAGAACTCCTTGGCAACGGTGCCACTCAGGTGTTGGTCTCCAGATTTAATCTCCTTCATAACTTGAACAACATAATGAACTTGCACAAGACACTCAAGGATAGATAGATGGTTGTATGTTGTTTATAGCTGGGAACACACCTATCTACTTGTTTGCATTCAAGATTTGAGGAAGTGGATAGCACCTTCAAAATGGTTTTGATCTAACCCTCACTGTTTTAGGTTGTGCCTATCAACCAAGGCAAGAGAACCTATATTGCATCCCTTATATGGTAAAGGAGATGGAGATATCCTTTTGTTTTGCATATGGTATGGAAGAGGCCTTGTGAAAACATGATCAAGCATCCATTATCCAAACTCAAAGGAGTTCACACTACTAAATGATGGAAATTCTTTCAAAACAAGGCTAAGGTGCTAAAGACATGATAAAACCCATGATATGCTTTGTGCATTTTTGTGAAAGGATGGAGTTCTTTTGTGGACACACAATGCAAATGCAGGGGTAGTATAGGTAGGATGAGTTAGTTTGAATGAAATTTTTGTGGGAGATGCTTAGACAAGTCTAGTTGGGAATTACCAACTTCTGTGAAAACCTTTGCAGGAAATTTGCAATACCTACACAACAGGGATGCTTCCAAGGGTTTTAAATGCTCCTTCAACCAGGATATGTGCACAAATGGAGGCCCAGATCTACACTCTTCCACACAACCTTTGATAACCTACCACAAAATCTTGAAGCAAAATACCAACAAAGTATCCAGGAATCCCTGTTTAGTCATGACCTAAGGTGCACCCAAAGGTTTACAAACAGTCTCATTATTCAGGGACAATAAAATGATTTTAAATCTATCTATCTTCTATCAGATGAAAGCTCTTCTGAGTATAATATTGCAAATGCCATTAAACCATCAACAAGAAGTGAGACCCTGTATGATCAAAGATATCCTAAACACAAGATTGCAACATGAGCAAGAAACACAAATTGAAAACATTATGAGACATAAGTATATGCAAATTTTTCCAAGAGATAACACCACATAATCCAAAATATAATCAAATACATCAATAGGGAATGCTATAAGAACAATCTCAGAGCCTGTTGATGGCTTTATAGCTGAAACCAACTCAACATGATGAAATCTGATACAAAATGGAGTTAAAAATGGCTCTCAGGTAGTTTTCTCCAGAGAAATGGATTTCTTCCACCTTTTTGCTTGAAAATTCTAAGTCTTTTTCTCTCTTCTATCTCCTCCTTTTACAAATGCTTGAAAAATACATTTTATACCTCATGCCAGCTTGGATCCTTGCATCCCAAGCAAAGAATATGCTTAGGGATCAAATTTGTTACAAGAGACTTTATCCATTTCATGAAAATGACATTAAACTATAAAACAACTAGTAAAATGCCAAGGATGCACAAATATTTTAAAATATTGCATGAATTTGGATCCTTATCCATCCTAGGGTCACATTTTTGGCATTCAGACATGCCAGCATGCTTTTGCAATCATTTTCCACCTTTTACTTCATCATTTTCACCTCTGCAACTTTAATTTTCACCTTTAACATTTTTTACATGGGCCTGAATAAAAATTTCATCAAAACACCATAGGGCACCGAATTGGCTCATAAAAATGATGCCATTGCATTCAGAAGGCCGAGGGGATGCAAAACCATATAAAATTTCATGTGATTTGGTGAAGAAATGACAATTCCAAGCTTCCTGGAGCTCCAATGGCGGCAAGAAATGAAAACGCATAGCAACCGTTGATTTAAAAATCAAATTTTAATGTCAGCCCTCCACGTGTCCAAGATATTCCCCTTTTTGCCTTTGGACAAGGTGGACATGTGTCCAAACATGATTGGGGTGGGTCCCCATCTTAAAAACCCATTTTAACCCTTTTTGACCTTTGGAAAATTTTGAAAATTTTCCCCGCTTGCCCCCTGGACCCGCCACGTGTCCACATGTGGGCCCTACCAAAGCGTGAGCCAATTTGATGAATTTCGCCACCATTTTGAGAAAAGGAAAATTTTCTCAAAAAACTCCACGGCGTGAACACCCGCTCTCTCCCCTGCCACGTGGCGGTCTCCCATTCGTTGCGGAGCCGACCCTCCATTTTTTTCTTTCAAACCTCCGCGAGCACTAAAACCTTTGTGGGCCCGTGCTCTCCCTTTTTCCTTTTGTAAATGCCACATGTCACCCCCTGATTGGCTACGGGGGGACACCTCCAAATTTTCCATGGGTCAATTTTTCACTTGAGATTTTTCGCCAAAATTTTGCAAACTTTTCCACTTTCTCTCCGCGCTCCAAACCTCCACCAAATTTTGGACATGTGTCCTCCTCTAATTGGACATGGGCCTTCGAGAAATTTTTTTGAAGTCCCAGCCGCTCCATTTAACCTTCTAGAAAAGTTTCACTTTTCATTGGAGGCGGGCCCATTTTTCATTTTTTACCTTGTAAACATAAAGGCAAAAATTCAAAAAAATTCCTTCACCCCTTCTTCCATCTCGCCTCTTGGACATGTGTCTTCCTCCAATTGGTCGCGGGCTCTCGGGCCAAATTTTAACTTTAATATTTTGAAGTTAAAAACTTCAAAATTTTCACAAACTCGCCCCTCCATGCTAACTTTCCTGGACACGTGTCCACTTCTTATTGGAGGCGGGCCTTTGGGTCAAAATTTTACCTTAGCATCCGAGGCAAAAACAATAAAATTTTCCAAGTGACCTCTGCCACTAGCCGATCCTCCAACCAATCAAATTGTGCCATGTAGGCACATCACTGTAATCAATGGGCCACGCAGACCAAAATTTTCCTTGTGCCAAAAATTAAAAAGTGACAAGTTATAACATTTTCCCACACATCCTTGACCAATAGGAGCCTGCCACGTTAGCAATATGTTGCAAAGATAAATTTGATGGGCGGTGACACCCGTATACCCGTCAAAAATGTAAAAATGTAGAGGATGCCCTGGAAATCAAATTTTTCACAAGGAATGTAGATTTCTCGGTTTTAAATCAAGTGAAGCATGATTTTACATTAATTTTGACAGAGGATTGGGATTTCACTTGCACATAAATGGAATTCGATCAAATCCGAGTTTCTTGCACATTTTGACAAAGGAGAAGCGACACAGCCCGTGGAAAAGAAGAAATTAGGGCACAGAAAGTGGGGAACTTGGAAGTTTGTTCAAATATAGGGAAAAACAACAACATCAAGGGCATCTCAAAGGCATTCCACTAGAAAAAATGAATTACAGATCCTCAAATCAAAAATGAAACATTTGTGAGCAAATTTGGATAGAAGAAATTAGGGCACATTATGAAAACTCAATAATGGGGCCAACACATGGTATCCACAAATTTATGAGTAGATTGTGGGGTGGTTTGAACTTCGTAATGGTCAAAGGTAGTAAAAAGCATGTCAACATGAAATTTTTACTTTTGTAGTATTTCATTATGACATTTGGTATATACCGTTAACTTGGTTTACAACTAGTTAGGAATCACCAAATATATTAATGGATTTAACATCTAGGAGATGGTAGTTTGAAGGCCACATACGAGTGTTTCATATTCAATGATGTTGTTAGTGCACTCAAAATATAGTTTGGAATATAACGGCATAGGTTCACCATCAAGAGGAATGAGGATAACACATACACCACCTCCACTTTGACATTTGGAACCAACAAAGAATAAGGTCATCTAGTAAGTTGTATTGTCCAAAGAGATGGTAGCAATGGATTCATCGAGGAAATCAAAGTTAGAGGGTTGATTTTACAGAAAAGAGGTGCATCTGTTAGTTGATCGGTGATGGCTTGGCCTTTGTGAGACTTGATGGATGAACTTGAGGTCTAGGTCTACAAGAATCATAAGCTTGACATGCAACACATTGATGTTGGTAGGGTTTGGCATACATATAATGTAGAGGGTCAATGTGAGTGATGACAAAGGTTTTGTGGTTGAGTAGGTAATGACACAGTTTAGTGGTGATAAAAACTAAGGCTAAGAAAAGTTTCTCTAGCATGGGTGTACCTAGTCTCATAGTCTAGAAGTGTATGGTGTATATAATAAACTACTTGTTCCCTATGCTACTCATCGCAATGAGTGAGCATGGATCCTAAGGAATGGTCGTAGCAAAAATGTATAGATAAAAGGGTTAATCATCCTTAGGAAGAATAAGCACCGGTGGTTGGAGAAGGTCTTGTTTTAAGGGGTTAAAGGATTTGTGACATTCATCATCCCATTTGAATGAGACGTGCTTTTGAGGAGATGATAAAATATTGACAATGGTCGAAAAGTTGTGAAATGAACCAATGGATAGATTGTAACTTACCTTGTAAACTTTGAATTTGGCGAGAGATTAGTAGGTGGAGGCATTTCAAATATAGCCTTCAATTTAGTAGGATCGAATTCTATGCCATGCAAAAAAATTATGAAACCAATTTTTTTCCTAAAAGTACCATGCGAAGAATTAGGTTGAAGGCGAACACAATACTTGATGAGGCGGTCAAAGATGACCTTAAGGATTATCGGTGTTCGGCCCAATGTTTGGATTTGGCAAGAATATCATCCATGTAATCTTCAATATATGATGCATGATGTCATGGAAGATATAAGTCATGGCTCAGCGATATGTAGCACCCGCATTTTAAGGCCAAAATGCATGACTCGATAGAAAAAGGTCCCCCAAGGAGTGATGAAGGTAGTTTTGTGTTGATCTTCTGGAGTGAATAGTATTTGATTATAACCCGAGAAACCATCCATGAGTGATAGCATCTCATGGCCGGTGGTGAGATCAACCATTTGGTCAATTCCTGGTAGAGGAAATTCATCTTTGGGCAAGCGAGGTTGAGGTCATGGAAATCCATGAAAATGAAGAGTCCCCTATCACTTTTGTGAAAAAACGATTTTAGAAATCCCTTGGGGATAATCAAGGGGTAAGATAAAGGAAATTGAGAGAAGGCATTGAATTTCTTCTTTGACTAGAATAGCAATGCAAGGATGCATTTTCCATAGCTTCTGTTTTATGGGTTTGGCATTAGGAATGGTAATGATATTGTGGACCACAATGTTTGGGTCAATATCAGGCATATCAACATAGGACCAAGCAAAAGCATTTCTATGGCCCCTGGAGGAAAGAAGTAAAAGCCTCATGTTTAGCAACATCTAAAGATTGGCCTATCTTTAGAATGTGTGGGTCATCTTGAGTGTTAATGTTTATTTCGATAGTTGATTCATTCAACATGGTTTACGTCTCAGAAGGTAACAGTCCGGTGAATATAAGAATCTTCTCCACTAAGGTAGGTGAGGATAGACTCATCATCTTGAACTTGAACGATGTTAATAGAACATGTATCGTCATTGATCATGTCAGGATATAGGAAGGGAAGAGAAGAGGTAACCTCAACATCATGTTGATAGGTCAAAGGTCCCAGGGAAATTGTGTTTACGAAAAAAAAAAGTTAAGAGGAATAGATTCGGGATCTATGGACTCTGTGGGTGAAGGTGGTGATGGTTGTGAATGGGGTGAAGAAGGTTTTTCTTCCTAAATGAGGTCAATATGAGCCTTATTAGGAGATGGTGTCGAAAATAAAATGCCACTATGATCGTTTTGTTTACGGGTGGTACATGAAATGACGGTATGGCGGCCTTGTTCGTAAAAATTGAAACCAAAGCCTTTTCATGTGCAAAAGTGAAGGAAAGTGTGGGTGAAGCAACAGTTAATAAGAGATTGGAGGTTAGATGAAAATTTTTGTGTTTAGGATGGAGGTTCGGGTGACTAACTGGTAGTATCAAGTCTCCCATACATTAGGTTAGTGCTAAGGTGGGGAGGACCGTAAGAAAAAACCTTGCCTACGTGGTAGTCATAACTAGGGTGATGACATAGGTTTCTATACTCTTGTAGAGTGAGGAATGTGTCGATATTATATAATTGGTACTCCCCCAGTGAGGCATTGAAAAACAACTTCTAAGGGATCAGTAGTTGATATGTGGGTAGTGGGGATAGATGAATCACTAGATGATTGGGCAAGAGGGGTAGTAGTTGGTTGGGAAGCAGAGGGTTTAGTTGTAGAGGTTGTGGTGGCAATAGGAATGGAAGAGTTAGATGTGGAAGAGGTGGCAGAAGCATTGGTGGATGGGCTCATGGGTTAAGGAGAAGTGGGGATAGTGGCAGATGCCTTTATCAAGTATAAGTACATCATTTTGTCGGTAAAACATGTTACAAGTTTTGAATGATGATGATTCGGTGGGGATGGTATAGTTATGTCCTTCATGTTCAAATTTTACACAATGTAAAGTTGAAGGGATGCAACCCATAACGTGAATCCAAGGTCTATCGAGAAATAGCTGGAACTCCCCCTCTAAGACATAGAATAGTTCAGGGACAGTGCGAGGGCCTACGCGAATGTGAAGGATAATGGTGCAAGGGTAGAAGGAGTGAAACATAAATGGGTTATTATGCATATAATTAGAAGGGATGTGCATTTGATTATATGCATGGTAGTAGATGATGTTAATGTTAGCACCACCATTGATCATGACATGTCGTATGTGTATGTTATCGATATATATGAAAATTAAAATGGTGGGATCGGGGTCATCGACTTGAGAGGTACACTCTCCTAATCAAGAAAGCTAAGGCTGGAAACTTGAGGATTGGGAATGGGGGTAGAATAAGGAGATGATTTAGTAAGCGAGGCCACATGGTGAGGGGTGATAATGGAGGCCACTGGTGTGGGGTCATTGGGTAAAAATTCAATGCATTGCAAAACCTCAATACGGGTTTGTCTATGAGATTCAAAATTTTGGACAAGATCATACAAAGACATCTTTAGAGGGGACTTCTATAATTTATTTATCATTGTGCGATGGGTGACCCCATCAAAAATAGGGTATGTAGGTCCTCGAATGGTGATTTTGGGCATGGGTGTAGATGGTTTATTGGGCATGGGGTTGGTTGATGGGCTAGTTATTTTTCTTTTCCTTTGTCTTTACGAGCACGGGTAGCAACGTGAACCATGTTAATGTGAGGAGAGGTGGATGGAGAGGGTTTTCCATGAAAGGTATAATGACATGAGGGACAAAACCCGGGCATTAGATAAGATCCTTGTGAAATGAGTAGGGTGTATTGACATTTAGGTAGAGGTTTGGCTAGCTCTCTTATGAGGACCATGTTGATCTTGAATTGTGGAGGTGGAAAAAGGTTGTGGGAGTGGAGATGCATGTTGTTGAAAAGAAAAGGATGATGATTTGTGGTGATAGGTGAAGGTGGAACATGGTCCTCATTAAGAAGGTAGTCATCGTCAAAATTTTTTTCAAGAGGACAAAGTTGGAGAAGAATGGTCTTTAGAGCCTTAAAATTTTCTACATCATGTCCTGGCACACGATGATAGGCACAAATATTGGTTTCATCAAACCCTTTTGGTTTGGGTTTGAGAGGATCATAAGGTTGAAGTGGTGGTAATGTGATGATGGAAGTATCTAAGAGATTAGTTAAAATTTTGGCATAGGACCCCACTAACAGATCACAATGGGAAGTGAGTGTGGGTTTGGGTAAAGTTCTGAGATGATCATGAGGGAAGAGGCTTTATAGGAGGAGGAATGGGTTGGTCCATTGGTTTGGTAAGTAGTATTTTCTTAGGTTTTAATGGCATCTACTTAGGTAAATGTATGGTAGAAGAACTAGCACTAGAAGGTTTTGTTGGTTTGACTACCATATTGGAGGTTATTGGGTTTTAATCTTTGGGCTACACCTTCTTGGGTAAAGGTGAAATAGGAGTACAAGATACATAATGGAAATCGGATGGTGGAAGATTACGGGTTACCCACGGGGAAACTAAGTTATGGTGGAAGTGGTTGGTTGAGGTTGGTTAGATGGTATGGATTGAAGTTATTGTTATCCAAAATTCACCCCTCAAGGTAATTTTGATAACATGCATCAAATTCTTTAGTCCCAAGCAATTATATTAAGTCCGGGCAAAAGTCATGTTTCTAGGGTCCCCTCAGATTTTTTCTAACTCCCCTGTCCATGAAGAAGAGAGCAAGTTCTGAGAAAATGTAAAAAATTGTAAAAGGACGCTCGGGCCAGGAAAAATCATGAAAAATGGCTAAGTCCTAGTCCAGGCGGTCCTTGGGACAGTTGGGACAAAAAGGGCATGGTTTGGCCGAAGGCCACTAAGCAATTTACGAGCATTGGGGACATCAGGCCAAAGGGACCCGCAGTAGACGTGAAAATCGATACGGGTGAGTAGAAAAATGGAAAAATTTGACTAAGCTGTTGAATGGTTTTAGTTTGGGACAGGTTTGGGCAATTAGAGATGATGAAGAAGCCGGATCGGCGAAATGAGTCAAAGTAAATTTGAAAGCGATTGTTAGGATACGCGGGGGTAGAAATCGCAAAAGTAGGTTCATGAAATGAGAACTTTTGTCCCGGAACATTTGGGAGAAAAAGGGGCGGAAGCAAAAACTGAACCAGTGAATCGAGAAAAATTTGTCCAAGCAGCAGTCCAAAAGCAAATGGGACATCGGGAAAAGTACGTGAACCGGCGGTTCAGCCTAAATGGGAAATTTCAGCATTGTGCCATGTGGGACAAAGGGACGCGCGGGACGCGGATAGCCGAAGGAGCCGAAAGCCAATCAGATCACGCCACGTGTCACCGGCAGAAAAGGGACATGGAAGCCCATTTCGGAAGAATTTGTCCCGTTCAACATTGGGACATTTGGGACAAAAGGACGCGAAGGGCGCGAAAAGCCAAAGTGGCCGAAGGCAGAGAAGAAAAGTCAACGTTTGACCCGTGGAACTTCAAACGGCCATAACTTTTGACTCCGAGCTCCGATTTTCATAAAATTGGACTTTCTGGAACGAGAACAGCGTCCTTTATGCCAAAAAAATGGATTTCTTAATTTTAATGAGGTAAATATATTTAAATAAGAGAAACATATTCGGCTCCGATCATACCAATGCTCATTCCCGTCGAATGACAAAAACGCTTCACTGAGACCCAAAATAGCTGCCCGCACTCGAGGAAGGCCATAACTTTTGCATTTCTCAACAAAATCACACAAAATTGGTACCGTTGGAATCGTGGTTCCAAGCCCGATGCAAAAAATCAAGAAATTCTATATTTTATCAGATATTGATTGAGATTTTTAAGAAAACGTGGCCGGGTTCGAGGCAGTGTTTTATTTGGTAACATGAGGAGTGCAATTAAGAGGCATGACCATCATTCTCTCTCTCGCTTTGGCAGCACATGGGACAGTATGGGGAGCCTTTTTGCAAGTAATGTATGACCATTTCACTCGGTTTAATGCCTCTTACAAATGTGGTGAAGGACAGATTTTAGGATTTCCATTTTCCCTTCTCTTCTCCTTCTCATTTTTCTATAAATTGGAGTGTTGGGCTTATTGTAAAGAGGAGTTTTGGGTAGAAAGCTCTTCCAAAATTGCTTTGTGAAGCACCAAGGTGTGTTGCAGCAGCCCTGTAGTGGACTCCTTGCATGGTGATCCAGGCCCTTATCTTGTAATAGATGAATCATGCATACCGAGGAAGAAATAAAATACAAGTTTGTGGATGTATCTTCCCCTGCTTTGTGTTTTCTTGCATTCTTCTTGCCCCTTTTATCTTTCTACAAGAATATTGTGTCTATTATTATGTTCTTACATGAGAATTCATTATCATTGTGTGTGCTTGGAATATTGTTGTGAATGTATTTTGCTAGATTATGGAGAAGCTGTCATCACCTCTTCTAGTGTGCACTTTGCCTCTATATTTCACACATTTGGAGACTACTCTCACATCCTCCTTTTCGGTGTATCACCGCTTTAGTGTAGGCTTTCATTTTATGCATTCTCTTTCCTGGTCCCTTGGAAATTTAGATTTCAGCTTTAGCTTATCCTGCATTAGAGTAGATTGCAAAAGTAGTTTAGGAGCAAGAACCACCTTTTCTTTGGAGGTCTATTTCAACAAAGCAAGTCCCACAACTTGGAGATATTACCCATGTTATCCAATCACACGCTTTGTGAGTTCAAGTATATGCACAAAGTCTTTGTGATTGATGATAACTTGATTATGTAGGTAAAGTTGAGGGGATAGTAACTAGTGGAGGTAGGTGGTAAGAAATGCATGGGTGAGGGTGAGGGTGTTTGGTTTTGGGTGAATGAGTGTAACAAAGGATCATGATGCGTGTAGTAGGTTGTTTAGCTTTTAACTTGGACTTGGGTAGGATTTTGTTTCATCAAGGTTGATGGATGGGGCCCTAGGATGGATGAAAAGGGGGAAGATGACAAAGGTATGGTAGGCGAGACCGGTGTATGCAGCCTAGAAGGTTAGGTCTTCCTTTTAGGTGGAGGGAAAATGTTGGTGCGAGTTTGGGAAGATACGGATAAGTCCAGATTTGACTTTGAGGGTTGTGGGTAAGGCTTGATGTCAACATGACACCGTATGTAGTAATGGGTCTAGATATGAGTGAGGAGATAGTTGTGGGTAGGTTTTGAGGTCTTGGAAGGGTTTTAGTTATGGGTAGAGGTTTGGATGAAGGTAGAGATGATAAAGAAGAATTTGTTTCAATATAAATGGTTAATGTTGATCTAGTTGTTGAAAATACCTTTAGGTATATCGTAGAAGTGTCCTCAGGAAACATTTTCATTTGGGTCAAAAAGGACACAAGACGTCCCAGTGCAGCATGGAACTATCAATGTAATCCAAGTGATCACCAAGCGTGAAAATGGGACTTCGAAGAAAAGGATGGAGTTGGTTTGGTGGCAATTCCTGTAAAATATGTCTGCGAGATAGGAATTGGCTAGCCTTGGAATTCATAGGTAAAATCCTCTGAGATCATGTTAATGGGGTCTTGGGATCTTGAGGAGAACTGCCCCCAATAAGTAATGGCATGTCGATGAGTCTCCCATGGGTAGGAAAGATAATAGGTGGAGTGAGGTAGACTTATCCCTTGGTAGAGGATAAGATGATGATGATTCTCTTGTGGATGGGAGAATTAAAAGCATTGATTATTTAGTAGGTTGTGAGGTAGATGGTGAAATGGTCAGGTAGAAAACATGGGTTCCTCCATGAGAGTAGGGGGAGATGAGGGGACTCCTCTATGGGTGAAGGAGTAGAAGAGGTATGCTCCTCTGTGGGTAGAGGGGCTCGTGCCAAAATTTCCTCAATAAATGAAATAGGTGGGATTTAGGGAATGGTTGAGTACGATATCAAAAGCGCATGGAATTTCTGAGACATTATTATCCTTTGGATGAAGGTTCACTATTTTGATTAAATGATGGTTTATGGTTAGGGAACAAATTTTTAAAGATGTGTAAATTTAGATTTCCGAGTGCGTGTTTAGGTTATCATGATGAGGTCTCCATATCTATCATCTCTTGGACAATGTTCTTAAAAGTGATGCAGTTACCGTCACTATGGCCTTTAATGCGATGGTAATTATAGTATTTGTGTTCCTTATACCATGTAGGCATAGGATGGGAAATATCGAAACCTTTATGAGGTTTTATGGGAGGAAGTGTAATGGCTCTAAATTTAAGAATCTTTTCCAAGAGTGAAGAATAGGGCTCTCTAATTGAAGTGTACTTCCTCTGCTCCTGCCGGAGTGAAAGGCCTAGACAAGGGAAAGATTGGAAGAAGGTTGGGCTCGATTAGAAGAATGAGATGGACCCACCTTGAGGACTATTGCATTGGAAGATCCTTTGGCCTTTGAATAGTTATTTTGAGGTTTTGAAGATGAAGAAGAATCATTTGATTTGAACGAGGTGTTCTTGTTTCATAATTAGATTTTCTTTTCTTCAATGGCATGAATTTCCATCTTTCGTGCCATGGTGAATGCTTTGTCGAAGGTTTGGAAGGTTTGTACCTATATATTTAGTGAGATGTTTCTGGTAGAAGCTCTAGTGAACAACTTAATAAGCTCAGTTTGAGGTAGCTGGAATGTCAATTAGTTGATAAGACTCCACCATTGGGCAATGAAATATGTGATAGATTCATCTTCATATTGTCATGTTGAATACAGGTTGGTCATGGTGACCTTCTTGACTACATTGATCAAGAAGTGGTCTAGGAATTCCTAAGCCACTTGGTTGAAGGAGTAGATGGAATGTCTAGGTAAATTATTATACCAATCTAAGGTGGGTCCTGTTAGGGACATGGGAAATGTTCATAAGAGCAAAGCATCATCATGGGAAATTAGGTAGCACCCATGCTTGAATGACTACAAGTGTTATTGTAGGTCCTCTTTATTATTAAAATAGTTGAATTTAGGCATTTCCCAATGCACAGGATACGGGTGAATAGGAATGGATGGATGAATAGGCTCATTATATATTTCTTCATAGGTAAGGGAGTTATGGGAGCAGAAAGCGATATTTCTAATGTTTGCATATTTTCCATCATCATCCTAATGAGGTTATTGGTGGGTTGTGAGGAATGGGTGCCTCCCACAGTAAAGGGAGGTTGATAATGGGTGTATGATGTAGATGGCATCCCAGTACATGAGGGTTTGGAATATGAAAATTGTGAAGGGGGTATAGATATAGGTGGAATGTACCTTGAACAAGCAAATAGACGCGAGATTAGGGGCTGCTAATGTTGCGTGTAAATTGATGGGGTGGTCACAACAACTCTCGTGGTAATGGGTGGTAGAGACTGAGGGATAGAAAGAACCATATTTTGGAAAGGGGTGTGGGTTTCCGACACCGGAGGTGGTTGTGATGCAACTGGTACATAAGACGAAGAAGGGGTGAATGGGGCTATGCCCAAGGTAGTCAGTGAAGTAACGGTTGACGCCATAGGTGTAATAGACGTCATTGGGGTAGCAGTTATGGTAGAGGTAGAACCTAACTAAGAGACCACAAGGGGTGATGTGGATGAGGGCAGCACCAAACTAGTGGTAGTTGACACGGAAGTGGGTGCGAGGGTAGGAGGGATAGATATGGGCATGTCATATATTAACTGTCCTAAGTATTCCTAGGTAGATGAGTGGGCGAGATAGTATTATAGGGTCATGGGATTCTGGTCAAGGAGTCTTGCAAACTCCTTGTCACCGGTAGTAATGGGGATAAGTTGAGTTGGATCCATAGGTGATAGGATGGATGGAAGTGATGGACTAGGTGGGAGTGGCTGACGGTTGGTGTGAAATACAAGGGTGTTAGTTTGGCTGTGAGTCAACACCATGTGAATTAGTATTGACTTGGTAAGATTATATTCTATAAATGACACATAAAATAGTAGAAGCGAGAGAAAGACAACATCAGGGGGTAAATCTAGTCAATGTTTTGATTAAAAATCAAACACAGAAACTAACGATGGTCAGTATGACCAATGATGCGAGGTTAAAGGGAACCGATAATGGTTATGATTACCGATCTGCAGTCTATCAGTCATGGAAAGTACCGGATTTCAGCAAATGAATCGGGAAAACTATATCTGTTAGAGATATCAGAATGTTAGGTGATATGATGGTGTCCTAAGGACCAAAAGTAGAAAAGAATAGGTGATGAAGGTTGTTTAGGTAAAATAACCAAAATAGCCAGAAGCCAACACCAGTTAGGTAAACTGATGACGGTCGATGTAAATCGACAATGGTCACTTTGGACCGACATCGGTTACTGTGAAATGAGAAGAAATGAAGAAAAATGGATGTTTTGAATTAAAACTAGATAAAGGATCAACCCAGAAGTCTGAGAATGACCTAGATAAGGTCTTGACACACTCAAAAATAACTAGAATACTCTATCTATGATGGGGAGTGTGAAAGGAAGAAGAAAAATGGATAATCGTAACTCACACCTCAAAACGCAAGTCAAGAACAAAGCTAAGAAAACATGTAATCCTAAAAGTGAATTTATGTTTGTTTTAGCTTATGCTATTTAGACTGACTTGTGAATTTAGAATAGAGTTTTTGGTTGGGAAGGTTTCCTACGAAGAAGGAAATCTAAAGGTGAGGTTTTAGGTTATGTTATGGTGGGGGTGGTCCTTTCTCTTAGACGATGACTTGACATAGATAACTAACTAGGCACACATTGTCAATCCTATGATCGTGTGATCATAGATAGCTTCTTCCAGGTGGGATGTTTTTTAAGAATATTTGTAAATTCAAATTTTTGTGGTTTAGCAAAGAGAGAGAGAAGGAGAAATGTGCTTTCTATGGTTCAATTGTGTCAACCATCAGTTAGGCATGACTTCCAACATATAGGTTGCCCTCTTTTTTAAATGTGAGCTAAAATGCAGCATACAAGGATGAAATGCAACAAATTTTAAACCCAAATCCACAAATTATATTCGATAAGAGCAATAATGAATAGGCAAGAGTATGTCTTTCACTAATGCAATACAAAATAAAGAAAATAAGTGTTCTTTTTAATCCAAACTACAAGTGTCACTGAGACAAATAGGAGAAGAATAATTTTTCCAAGTGAGAAGATTTGATGTGAAATATATTTCAAAAATAAATAAACACAAAATGATTCCCTAAGAATGAACAATGCAAAGAACCCAAATGGGTCCCACGGGGTGTCAAAATGTTTCACCGAATAGTGTGCGTACGTAATCGTAAAACAAATAAAGTAAGGGGGAGGAATACCTATGAGTGAAAGTGAAAGTTAGATTGTGCACATTCTAATTTCTGATCTAATGTTGATTGTGAGAACTTCCTTTTTCTAAGAGGAACTACTGTGAATAAAAAAAAGACCACAAAGGAATAGTAAACAATATATGTCATTGGTACATAAATTTGCTAGCGTGTGCTAGATCAGGGAGGTGTGTTACTTCTAGATGGTTTTCAGTCCATTGTTTAAAACAACTTAATGCAAGAAGTAATATGAACCAATAATTTCCTACTATAGTTGATATTATTTAGGTCTCATTCAAGTACAATAAACAAATCTAATCTAATAGGATAGGTTATAATCGAGATCTGCAATTCAGACGCAGGTAAATAAAGTGGTTAGGATAGGTCGGGGTCAATATTTAAGTGATTTAGATTGTTTGGATGAAAGGTATGAGGTTGTTGTTATAGGTAGGTTTTCCGGACATAGATACAATGCCAATCTAGTATAACCAATGTCGATTAGTTGAGGAGATTGGACGACGGTTTGGGTTAATGCAGCCGTGAGGGTCAAGGCTCGGCATGAGACTTAGTAAAGGTGGGTTTTAGTGATTCTCTGGGATTGCATAGGGAATGGACATATAATGGGAGGTAGATAACAATGCTAGGGATAGTCGGAGGTGTTTGGAGTCAAGTATGGGAGGTTAAAAGGTTTGGGTGATTGGGTGGAGGGATTTGCAGGAGGGTGAGATATGATGGGATGTAAGGGAGACTAGAACCCTCAAACAAACATGAAGAAACTAATCTAAATAAATATGGGAAGGTGTAGATCTAAAGGTACTTACTAGTGTTTGCAGACCTGGTTGTTGGATGGAGGTGATGGTTGATCAGTATGGCGGTGGTGGTTTCGTGGTTGTGCTTCCCGAGAATGTTTCCTTGAATGCTTGCCTTTTATATCAATGCTTGGTTGTTGGTTCAGGGTGTCTGGATGTGCATGGAGTTCTCGGTGCGTGCTTGCATGTAGATCTCTCTTCTCCAAGACTTGAATAATTCTTCCAACCTCTCAAACAAGGTTACCAAAGTGAATATATGGTAACCGACGATGGTTTAGGGTGATCGACATCGGTTAAGGTGGGAAATCCTAGGTTTGCTAAAATTGACATATCTTGGCAATCATTTGGCCAATTCTGCCGATTTTCGAATCAAAATGGAATGTTGTGCTTAGATAAGTGGGAGTACGGTTAGAGGAAGAATAGGCATGTGATTCTAGGGTTGAAGTAAGTCTTAGTTGATTAAGGTAGGTACGAATGAGTCTTCATTAGCTATGGCAAGTGGATATTGAGTCCCTAGTAATAGGGAAATATGCTAAGAATAGGTTTGTGATGAGGTGTCTAGGTGAGGTGGTGGAGTGAGGTGTCTAGGTGAGGTGGAAATTATTTTTAATTAAGGTAATTAACTAATGAATATTGTGATCATTGGTATTAATTTGATTGTGGGTAATTAAATTAATATACAAGTGGGTAAAGGGGAGTGTGACCTAAATTTGGTGTCTACACCCCTTTGAGTGAACCACGTTATATCTTGTGTATTTTCTTTTGTTGTTTTTATTTTTCATGTTTATTGCTTGTATGTTTTAATCGATATTTATATTTGTACAACCGGTTTGGTCTAACCCCAACAACTGGTATCATAGCTTTGTTTGAGGGTTGTGTGTGTTGAAAGATTTACTCACAAGTATTTCTGGTTGAGTGGGAGCACAACAATGGTAATAGATAATAAACACAAAGTAGAAAATTTTAAGGCCGTAATTATCATCTATGGAAGATGTAGGTGGAGGATTATCTGTATCAAAGAGATCTATATTTATCGTTGGATGAGAATGCAAGGCCTTCAAAGATGACTGGTGAAGATTGGAAGCTTCTTGACAAAAAGGCTATGTGATCTATAAGATTGAGCTTAATAGCATCGTGGCTTTGAATATAATAGAATCATCAACCATGGTAGAATTAATGAAAGATTTAGCTAATTTATATGAAAAACCAAGTGCATCAAATAAAAAAATTTGATGAAGAAATTGTTTAATTATAAGATACAAGAAGGTGGATCGTGTGTGCAATCATTTGAATGATTTTACTGTTCTATTGTAAATCAATTAAAATTAGTTAATATCCCTTTTGAGGATGAATTAAAAGAATTGTTATTCTTTTGTTCTTTTAGGATAGTTGGGATAATTTGGTAATGGTTGTTAGTAATACAACATCTTCTACTAATATTTTGAGTTTTGATTATGTAAATTGTATAATCTGAATGGAGAAATACATAGGAAAAGGCCAGAGAATCATCATCCTGTGAATGATTTTAATGTAGAAAGAAGAGGAAGGAAAAAGGAGAGATCCAATAACAAGACTAATGGGAAATCAAAGTCTAAGAGTGGAAGATCTAAATCCAAAGGTAGAGGAATAACCTGCTGGAATTGTGGAAAGAAAGGACATGCAAAGAAGGATTGTGGTTTCAAGGAAAATAAAGATAATGTACCAGAGAAAGGTAAAGAGGAAAATATAGCATTATAGGTAATACAAGATGCCCTTATTCTCTCCTTGGATAGTAAAATTGAATCATGGGTTTTAGATTCGGGGAGCTTCTTTCCGTCTTTACCCCTAATAAGGGTTATTTTAGAAATTATGTTCGAGAGAAATTTTGGGCATGTTTATTTAGGAGATGATGAACCATGTGTAGACACCAAATTTGTGTCTTACGACCCCCATGCCCCACATCTCATTTCGTAACCTAGCCTCATCACCTAAACCTTACACAATTATTTATTAATTACCTTATAATTAATAAATCCACATCTCCAAACCTTCCACCTCATTTCGCCACCTCATAATGACCTAGTCTTAACCCTAAACTAACCTAATTAAGACCTATAAGCTGTTGCTTGAGACTCACAACACCCCTGGATGCAGATCAGGCTTCTAGGTTGATCACTCTAGCATCTAGTGTGATTGCACAACATGGAAACCTCTCTCCAAGCGTGGGACTTGTGAAACTGAGAGAGGAATCTCCAGAGAAGGCTGGTTCCTACTCCTAAACTACCTGCCACAAGCTATTCCAGTGCAGGAAAGCTAATCTAGTCCTAATCTAACCATGCCAAGGAGACAGAGAGAGAGAGAGAGAAAAGGAAAAAACAACAAAAGCCTACACTAAAACGGTGATACACCAGAGAAGGAGAATGTTGAACATCTATCAAAACTGCCATGGGACAAGGAGAGGTGAGCAATGGGAAGGATGGGACAGATGCATCACAGCCCAAAGTAGATTTCACACGCAGAAAATGTCCCAAAACTCCATTAACACGGCTCCAAACTGCAATGGGCATTCAAACATGCACAAATACCGCAATGAAGAAAGGCAAGAAGAAAACAAGCAAAAACGAGCAAGGATGGACAGATGCATCACAAAACACGTTTTGTTGCTCTAGAAGTTTACCTGAGAACATCATTTCATAGTAAAAGGCAAAAATGCCATTACAGGAAGCGGGGAGGAGGTTTGAACTCCATTTTTCAACCCTAGAGAAGAAAAGAAGGGAGGGTAGAGCAGAAAAGATGAACAACTTGTAATGTCTCCCTAAAATGAGCCAAATCTGGCCTTTTACAATGCATGGGTCGAGCCCAGGAGAGAGAAAATGTGGGAAAATGTGCAAGCAGACCATTGACCAAAACGCATTCTTCATTAAAATCGGTGGTTGAAACATCACTTCTGGCCATGCTGAAGAAGAATGTGACCCATTTGCATTAAACTAGTTGTTGAAACGTCGCTTCTGGCCGTGCTGAAGAAGAATGCGACCCATTTGCATTAAACTGGTTGTTGAAATGTCGCTTCTGGCCATTACTACGTGCCAGAGACGTTTCTTGATTTTCTCTCTCCAAACTGAACCAAAATGCAATATTGACCCTGGAATCGTGTAGAGAATTTCATCAGCTTTCCATTGATGTAAAGAACGTGCAGATCCGAGCTCTGGATCGAAAGATATGTCGATCTGAAGATTTAGGGCACAAAACAGGTGAAAATGCGTTTTGAATTTCTTCCCGCGCTCTGCCACCTGGACGACACGTGTCGTGATCTGATTGGATGTGTTATTCTCTCTCCTTCCTTGTCCCACGGGTTTTCTTTGACTTTTTGATGACTTGGAACATTTTTTACTTTTCCTCCGCGCCCCCGCCACTTGGGACACGTGGCATGCATTGATTGGCCGACAGGGGGCACGGGGCAGACCTTTTCCTTTTAGCTTTTGGGTGAATTTCTGGCCAAATTCTAACTCCTCCCCGAGCTCCACATTCCTGCTCCATAGGACACGTGTCCTCTTCTGATTGGCTCGGGCTGACCCTTCAAAACTCCCCTTTGACTTTTGGACCTTTCTCCTTTTGACACGTGGCGTGGTCTGGTTGGTCCGCGGTCTGCGGGCTATCCGCGTCCCGCGTCCCTTTGTCCCACATGTCCTTGTGCGAAAGTTTCCTGTTTCGGCCGAACCGGCCGGTTCGCGTCCATCTGTCCCTAATGTCCCAGTGCTGTCTGGGACAAATTCTTCCGGTTCGTCCGATTCGGCCGGTTTGCGTTCCTTTGTCCCACATGTACTAAAGCAGTTGGTCAATTTTCTTATCTCTCCGGTTGGGTCGGCTTCTCGCGCCCTTTGCGTCCATTTGGTCCGACTGTCCCTGGTGCCACTGGTCTCTGTTTGAGTGAACCGTCTAGTTCGCGTCCTTCGCTCATTCACGGCCCAGATGTCCCTGTGCGAAATTTTCCCATTCCGACCGAAGCCGGTTCGGGTCCTTCGCATACTCTTGTCCCAAATGTCCCTGTGTTGTTTGGGCCGCTGTAGGCTTTTCGGCCGATCCGCGCCTTTTCATCCCAAATGTCCTGACTGTCCCGGGGACTAGGACTTAGCCGATTTTCACGATTTTTCCTGTTTCAAGCCTGTTTTTGCCGCTTTTTCCACTTTTCCGTAGAGCTTGCTCTTCTCCTCTCTGGGAACTTAGAAAATTTTGAGGGGACCCTAGAAACATGATTTTTTGGCCCTGAATCAATCCATTTGCCTTGGACTTGAGAAACTGATGCATGTTATCAACAATTACCCTAGGAGGGGGGAATTTTTGACAACAATAACTTGGTCTACATCCACACCCATGACTAACTACTCCTCACCCGCACCAAAATCAACCTAATAATGACTTGACCAAGCCCACAACTAATTCCTCGGGAGAAAAGGAGGGAAAGTTGGCTATTTTACTAAAAATAGCTCACTTTGACTTAACCGATATCGGTTCCTACTCGACCGCCGTCGATTACGTAACCGCCATCGGTTCCCTGTAAATGACCTCCCCCAACCAAAAACAAAGGATCGGAACCTGGGAATTCATTTGGAAGGATCGGGAATTCACTTGGTCGAGCAGAGACAAGTGAAGGAAAGAAAGGAGTTTGCAGAGAAGGACATCAAGCCCAAGACTGCAACTGAGTAACCAGAGCCCAGTGACACTCATCCAAGCATTGGGAGAGAAGATAGCTCATCTTTGATTGTCCGATCATCCTACCTGAGCCCTGCCTTTGTTATCACAGTCTTTGGACCTGTATCTTCATCAGGAACTAGTAAGTAGTATCTTGTATGTTCTTTTGATAACATTTCTTGAACTTCTGAATCACAGAATTATAAGTCTATTCCTAGATCTACTACCCGGTAACACCCTACATCTAACTATCATTCCTCTACCCCTACACTACCCCAAGAACAGCTCCCATACCCTCTGAGCCTTCTCCATCACCCCATTACCTATCCCCAATCATTTACTAGCCTTATAAACACCATAGCCACCTTATAGCCAACCTTCACTAAAAGCCCCTAAACCACTGCCCCTACCGATATCGGTTAGCGAAACCAAGATCACCGGTGATAGTGACCAGATCGGTCATTGTGATTCAAAACCAAAATGAGCCCTTTCCTCTATTGTTTTAACAAGGTAATTAAATTGTAATTTTGCAATAGCTTCTTTGTTAGAATGTGTGTTAATTCATATTAGCAGGGGAACTGACCACCTTTGAAAGGAAGTTTAATACTTCCTGGGCCCAAGGCAGTTCCCTCATTTATTGTCTAATTAGAATCTGGTGGTCTTGTATTCTTACTTGCAGGTAGTCCTTCCCAGACAAAAAGGAGTTCTTTGCAATTGATCTGATCTCTCTCTACGGTACATGCACACCCTCTCAACATTCAACAGGTATTCCTCCTAGCCCTAACCCTTATCTGTTTCTCAAAGGAATGAAAGGATAGAAGCAACTCTATTCTAGGAATGGAAGCATTTTGTGTGAAACATTTTGGCACACCCGGTGGGACCCATTTTGGGTTTCTTTCTTTCTTGCTTGCTTTCATATAGGGAGCACACTTGCTATTTTCTTCTTCTAAAATATTCACAAGATATTCTGTTATTTGGTAAAAGAATTTGTCTTGCTTTCACATCTTTGCATTAGTGAAAGTCATCTTCTTTGCTTCATCGAATATCATTTTCGATTTGGGTTTAAAACACTTGCATCACATTCTTGCTTGTTGTTTTCAATTCTAGTGAACGTAGATTAAGTAACTGGTCGTACACGTGGGGGTGATATCCATGGTATTGACAAGAAATTAATCTTACTTTCACTACACAACACATACCGAATCACATCATAATTAACACAACAACTCAAACATCCCCCCTTTTCCGCGGTATTCCTCCACCCGATTGAGGTAACCTTATAAGCCAAAACAAACTTGACATTTCCCCTAAGTCTTTGTTTAGGATTGACATCATCTTGCGTCTAAGGCATAAGCCCAAAGTGATTAAAACTAATCCTAGGGTTAGTCTGTTAATTTGCTTGTGCATCTTGCTTGTTTTTGGTTCTGTTTCTCTGTCATACACTAGTTTTCTGTGATCACTTCAGAACAGTTTGGTAGGCATACTAAGCACTGTTAACCCCAAATCAGCAACTTCCTACAGATTCTTACACCAGTCCTATTCTACCGACATCGGTTAACCTACCGACGTCGGCTATAGTCTAACCGACATCGGTTACCTGACCGATATCGGTTACTATCTTTCACAGTTCCCAAAACCAGCAACCCACCAATTCCAACACTTTGTTGTTGCTTCTGTTCCTGATAGATTGCATCCTGCTGTGTACTCTTGTCCATGGTTGTTATCACTTGAAACAAGCTGCAGCCATGGTTTCACATGCCTGCTCGTGCCTTTGCCTGAATCACCCCCTTCACATCCTATGGGGAATCCTACGGACACCAGCGAGGTTCCCAAAATCCCTGTAGGAGATAAGGAATTTGTGAAATTTTTGGACGCTAATCCTAGCGCTGTATAGTACTATTTGTCTCATGCCCCTGACCATACACCCGATGGTCAACTCCTTGTTGGTATGCCTATTAGTATAGCCGCTCACTTAGCTCCTTCTCCACCTGATAATTCTGCCTTGCCTTCTTCATCCTTAGCCCCGTCACCCAACTCAGTGGCTTCAGAGGTTCTTACGGCATAGATTGGCTTTCCTTTTGTTAATCTAGGGCCCCATATATCATTACCGCCGACTGCTCCTACCTCGTCTCTCTCGCAGACTACTCCTTTCATAACTTGCTCTCTGCCACCTATCCACACAAGCTTTCCTTCTCAAGCTCGCCCACCTTTTCATTTCCACACACGTATCCGGTGACTTCAACATCTTATATAGGACATCCCTATTCGGTCACCTCAATCTATTCATCCTCAATACCTTATCAACATTTAACCCCACCATTGTCTAGTGGTGGCCCTTGGCCCAATCCCCCTCCGTTTATGGCAACCGCACCATCATCTCATCCAACTACTGATTTAATCAAACAAATGATGGACAAAATGCAAAATCTGGAGGCTTCTGTTTCAGGAAGCCGTAGCACCCTGACATACGAGCAAGTTTGTCGGGAGCCTATTCATCCTTCTTGTCCCCCTTCATTCATATCCTCCTCAATGGGAATTACCAAAATTCACTCGTTTTAATAGTAAGGAGGATCCTCAACAACATTTGCGATCATTTAGACATGCCTGCTATTTGATTGCTCATGATGATGCCTTACTACTCCGCACCTTTCCCATGTCCTTATCAGGACCCGCCTTAGAGTGGTATAGTGCTTTAACCCAGCACTCAATCTTCTCTTTTAACCAATTAGCCCAATCTTTCTTGGATCATTTCTCCATTAACATTGCCAAGAAAGTATCTATCACCGACCTCTATGCCATCCGACAATTTGAAGACGAATCTATTGCAGATTTCATTGGATGATGGCGGGGCCTTATCAACCAACTTACTTATGCCTTGCCTCAGGCCAGAACTTATTGAACTCTTTACGCGGGCTTGCGCTAAGCACATTTCTCCTACCCTCCAAATTCAAACTTTCCACACATTTGACGAGGCCTTTACTATGGCTCGAAAACTAGAGATTCGAGCCTTAGAGGAAGAGAAATTGCGGTTGCGCAACAAAAACCCCAATTTCCAAACCCAAGACTCCACCAACAAACCTAACACCACCAATTCTCACGCATCGACTGCTTTGAAATCAAAAGGAGTTGTCCATGCGGTGATGGTCAAATCCCAAACACCATCTAATACCCCGCCAAAAACCACCTATAAGTATAAAGTTGAGCCAATCAATTACACTCCCTTGGGAGAAACTTATCAGTGTGATATTGGAAAAATTGCTCAAGGCGGAGCTATTACCTTACCTCTGTTAAACCTCACTCGGGTTTGATTCCACCCGCGCTATACCTTCTTGGTACAAAGAAAATGACTTCTGTAACTTCCACCGTGTGAAGGGACACAGTCATGAAAACTGCAAGATGTTGAAAAACATAGTGCAGGAAATGGTTGATGCAGGAGATATAGCCCTCGATAATCCTAATGCCCCTGCTAACCGAAATTTGAAAATATTCAACAAACCATTCCCAAACCACTCATCTAATAGTAACATAAACTAGGATATCTTAGCCGAGGAGAGTGTTCATGAAATCCATGCAGTCTTCGACTCCCAACCAAAAGCCTCTATCAAGAAAATTCTGAATCAAGCCTCTTCACTAACACAGGAACCCGAACCCCCTTCACCACCATTAAGACAAGACAAAATCCTTGCCGTTCCTTTACCCATAAAGGAATTAACCACCCAGAGTTCTCTTCTCACAGATGAGCCTTCTTACACCACATCCTTGCAAGACTGTGAGCGGATGTTATCTAACTTATCTATTTCCCAAACATCTCCTTCTACCACTCTTGCCATACAAGAGGAAGGCTCGCCACTTCTTTTGTCATCCTTAGACGAGAAACCCCTTGAACCGACATCACCAAATTCTTTAATCATGACGGATCCTCTCAAATATGCCCTCCTACCTATTAGTTCTTCATCGCCTAAATCTTTTCAAGCTACCGCTTGACCTCTTAACGCCCATTGATACAGTACCTCATTTACCCCTGTATCACACCCATAGTGGACCGGAATCACAACCCACCTTTCTTCCATATAAAATTTCCTATTTACACATGAGGATTCTCACCCCTCAGAAGATAGACGAGTCCTATGGGAATGTTTGAGTACACCATATTCTACTCAAATGCAGATGACCGATCCAGACGCCTCTACCATATACCCGAAGTGTTTACAAAAGCTTAAAATGCCTATGTCCTCATCTTCACCCCCCTCATCTCTACCAAATACCTCATCCACCTCTATTGACCTAACCAAACCTTCCCCTACGCTTGGGACCTCACCAATACCCAGTCTAACACACCCACCTAAACGGTTAGATTTATCCAAAAATAAAGCCATCCATCCACTTAGGAGATAGACCGAATCTCCTCAAGTCCAACCTATGTCTCTATCACAACTAAAACCATCACCATCACACCTACCTTCTATATTGGGACCTCATCCCTCCACCTTGCACCAATACATCATACCTCCTGCGTTTTCTTTAAAACGACCTACACCTTCTGCACCCATACAAAGATCCAAGGGTATATCAACACCGTCACCCCAAGTATCCTATCCACCTATCAACCCTAAAAAACTCCATCATCAAAGGATTTGTTTATTGTCACTCCTCTTTCTCCGTGGTTTTTTCTACTACCACGTCATCTGACCAGCTAAACATAACTTCTGCGCCGAAGAGGTCACGTTTAGTTAAACCCAATTATCAAAACCCCTTGGCTAAGCCGCCACCCATACAAATCAACCATACCCAGTCATTTCCGAAACCTACCCAGTCAATAGCCTCATCTTCCTCTGACTTTGACCCGCTCAAAGGGTCTTACGCCAAAATCCTTGCTATGTTGGTGGAGAATGTGACCATTTCCCTACCCCCACTTAGACCCTATGATCCATCTAAACCTCGACCTATAGGTTATGATGAGTCTAAAATCTGTGCTTACCACTACACACCAGGACATGATGTAGAGGGATGCAAAGCGTTGAAAGCCATACTTCGTCAGTCACCTCTCTCGGATAGAAAGGTTAAGAAAGACAATTTACGAAGGGAGAAACCTTTAGCTTCAATCCCCTCTCCTATACCACCTGTCCCCTCCTCACCAAGATCTATCATTATTACAACCCCACCTCTCAAAGACCATGAATTATCCCTACCATCTTCCTCCTCTCGTGTTCATGAGATCAACATGATTAGTGTTGCTTTACTCGAGGCGAGAAAAACAATGGGAAAGCTAAATAAAGCACACTGCGGCCTCTCTTTCTCATCCGCCATCCCGATCGCACCACCACCTAAAGTGGTTATTCATGGACCTACCTATCCCATCTCTGATGGAGTTGCCCACCGAACCATGATCAAACAGCTTCACCAATCACCTGTAAAAATGACACTATGTGATCTCATTCAGACCTCTGAATCTCATCGCCAAGCACTTGTTGAAATTCTTCAAGGGATAGAGGTCTTACCTAACGAAACCTTGCCCGTTACCTCCATCTTAACACCCAACCATGTTGCCTCTCTCACCAAACAATCTACCACTTCCGTCCCTGTGCAGCAAACCGCTACTATCAGTTTCTCTGAAGACGAAATTGTTGACTTTGGTGCAGAAGATCCTGACCCCGCTCTTTTCATCTCAGCTTATGTCCAGGACATCCGCGTATGTTGTGTTATGATTGATGGAGGTGCTAGCCTAAACATCATCTCTTCCAAAGCCTTTCAACAAATGAATATCCCCTCTAGCTGCATGTGTGCCAACCCCACCATGCTGCGTTCATTCAACGATGCTATTACTTCTACCTTAGGCACTGTGATCCTTAACATTCATGTAGGGCCACGTACCTTACCCGAACTCTTCTATGTCCTTGAGGGAGAATTCCAATACAACATGTTGTTAGGCCGCCCTTGGATCGGGCTATGGGATGCGTTCCCTCCACCTTACATAGATGCATAAAATTTGAGTACGAGGGGAAGTCCTACACCGTAAAAGCTGATCCTCCCCCCTTCAAAACCTATAATATGTTATATCACCCTAATGATGTGCTTGTACCAGTCAAGACACCCATTCATCCAACCCAACCATCCACTTCAACTACACCTCTACCATCCACCTCAACCACACCTACACCTTCAACCAATGAAACCGCCGTCACAAATACCACTTCCTTTCCCGCAGACAACATCCCAACCTCAGACCCCTTAGTAGATGTTTTTCAACACCTTACACTAGGGAAGTATCACCTATATAACATTATCTCTTTCCATATCCCATAGGAGTACGGACAGTTACATGCGCATCCTACCTACGACCGTCGTGTGGGGGAAATAATCTCCTACGGACCACCTAATTGCCACACCAACCTAACGTATGGGGGTGTCGATGCATCCTCTGTTACCCCTGAACCTCCCCTTGGTGTGGTTCCCTTCCAATCTGATTTTCAATACCTAACAAATCATCATTTCGCTCTCACCTTCTTGACTCGCTGTGCTTGGAAAGGTTTTGGTTTTGGTCTTTATGAACAAGGCCGACATACAATCATTCCCGTGACTACACGCAAACACAAAGATCGTAGTGGTCTTGGATTTCTGAAACACTTACACCCAAGAAACCTCGTGTCAGTTGTATCCGGGAAGATGATGACGTCACCCCTACCGAACCATCATCACCCATTTTGCCATCGTCACCCATAGAGTCGATAGACCCTGAATCTATCCCTCCTAAATTTTTTTTTCCTTCATAAATGCTATCTTCCTGCGTCCTCTCACTTATCAACATGATAGTGAGGACCCATCTTCTCTTCCCCTTCTGTATCCAAACATGATCGAAGAGGATTCACCTTGATTAATGTTGTTGAGTTCCGGATGACGACTCCATCCTCACTTACCTTGGTGCGGATGACTCTTATATTCAACACGCCTTATCATCTAAAACTCAAACCATGTTGAATGAGTCAACTATAGAAATCAACATCCACAGAGAGGATGATCCTCACATTGTGAAGATCGGACAATCTCTTAACGCATCGAACAAGCCGCCTTTACTACCTTTCTCGGTGCCATGGGGAATTGATCCTAACATTGTTGTCCATAACATTTCCTAAGACACGATGCCAAACTAGTTAAGCAGAAACTAAGAAAAATGCATCCACGCATTGCCCTCTTGGTCAAAGAAGAGCTTCAACGACTCCTTTCTGTTTCCTTCATCTTACCTATTGACTATCCTCAATGGATCTCTAACATCGTACCTATTACTAAAAAACGGGGGGACTTCGGATATGTACGGATTTGAGGACCTTAACCTCGCTTGCCCAAAGGATGACTTCCCCCTCCCAAGTATTGATCAACTTGTTGATCTCACTGCGGGCCATGAGATGCTTTCTCTCATGGATGGCTTCTCGGGATACAATCAAATTTTGGTAGCCCCGGCCGATCAACATAAAACTGCCTTCATAACTCCTTGGGGAACCTTCTATTATCGTGTCATGCCATTTGGCCTTAAGAATGCTAGTGCGACCTACCAGTGGGCTATGACTTACATATTTCATGACATTATGCACACTATCCTTGAGGATTATGTCGATGATCTTCTTGGCAAATCTAAACATCACAGTGAACATCTCGATGTTTTAACCATTATTTTCGATCACCTGTTACAATATTGTGTTCGTCTTCAACCAAAGAAATGTGTCTTTGGTGTCCTTTTGGGAAAACTTCTTGGTTTTATCGTCTCTTTGTGTGGCATCGAGGTCGATCCAGCTAAAGTCAAAGCTATCCTAGAAATGCCCCCACCTACTAACCTCAAACAATTGCGTAGTTTGCAAGGTAAACTCCAATCTATCCGGCGTTTCATCTCCCAACTCTCGGATCGATGTCAACCTTTCCATCACCTCCTTAAAAAGGACATTGTCTTTCAATGGAGCGAAGAGTGCCACCAAGCCTTTGAGGCTCTCAAATCCTATCTCTTGCAGCCACCTGTGCTTATCCCACCTCAGGACGATTGCCCTTTCTACCTTTACGTTTCTACCACCGACCATGCTGTAGGAGCCATGCTCGCACATCGTGACTCTGAGCATCAAGAATAAGCCATTTATTACATAACTCATACTCTCATGGATTTGTTTCGCACGGAATGTCTCGGCTCTACGGAATAGACTTTCTTCTATCCTTTCATTCCTTTGAGAAGCAGAGATAAGGGTTAGGGCTAGGAGGAATACTGTTGAATGTTGAGATGGTGTGTGCGTACCGTAGAGAAAGATCAGATCGATTTGTGAAGAACTCCTTTTTGTCTTGGAAGGACTACTGCAAGTAAGAACACAAGACCACAGATTTTATTTAGACAATAAATGAGGAGCTGCCTTAGGCCCAGGAAATATAAAACTTCCTTTCGAAGGTGGTTAGTTCCCCTTTTAATACGAATTAACACAAATGATAACAAAGAAAGCTATTGCAAAATCACGATTTAGGTATCTCGTTACAAAGCAATAGAAGCTAAACTATCAATAATAAAGCGTCACGTTGTTTGTTCGGTTACTGGTCGTTGATACATTCAGGTTGAGTTATAGGGATAAACCAGACTGGATCTGGGGTTGTTAGGTGACAAATAGGCGAGAAAAGGGTTTTGGGGTATAAGTCACAGTGACCGACGCCGGTCACTGGATAACCGACCGCGGTTAGAGAACCACCGCCGGTGGGGGATAAACGACACCGGTAGGGTCAGCAATCTAAGTGCTTCTGGATAGAGGTTGGTTGCAAGGTGATCGTGGGGTTATTAAGATTGGTGGATGGCTGAGGGGAATAATGGGAGGACAGGGAAGGCTCAGAGTGTGATAAAATGGTCTTCTGGACAATACAAAGATGTATGGATGAAGGTTAAGTGCAGGGTGCTGGTAGGTGGTAGATCTAGGAATGAGCTTATAATTACAATCAATCCACAGGCTCAAGAAATGGTGCTTAGAATCATACAAGACACTACTTACTCGTTCCTGATGAAGATGCAGGTTCCAGGACTGTGATGATGAAGACAGGGCTCAAATAGGATGATCTGACAATCCAAGATGAGCAATCTCCTCTTCTGATGCTCGGATGAGTGTCACTGGGGGCCTGGTTATTCCGTTGCAGTCTTGGGCTTGATGTCCTTGTCTGCAAACTCTTCTCGTTTCTTCACTTGTCTCTGCTCGGCCAAGCAAATCCGGATCCTTTCAATGATTTCTCCTCTTTTGATCAAATGAAAATCCGATCCTTTGTTTTTGGTTGGAAGTGGTCATTACTGAGGAACCTATGGCGTGTTAAGGAAACCGACGGCGGTCGAGTAGGAACCGGTATCGGTCAGGTCAAAGTGGGCTATTTTTGGTAAAATAGCCAACTTTCCCTCCTTTTCTCCCGAGGGATTAGTTGTGGGCTTGGTCAAGTCATTATGAGGTCAGTTTTGGGTGCGGGTGAGGAGTAATTAATCATAGGTGTGGATGTGGACCAAGTTATAGGTCTTAATTAGGTTAGTTTAGGGTTAAGACTAGGTCATGATGAGGTGGCGAAATGAGGTGGCAGGTATGGCGATGTGGATTTTGTTTCGCTCGGAATGTTTTGCTTACGGGAATAGATTTTCTTCATCCTTTCATTCCTTTTAGAAAAGATTTAGGTTAGGGTTAGGAGGAATAATTGAATGTCGAGATGGTGTGCGCGCACCGTAGAGAAAGATCAGTGGATGCGGAGAACTCCTTTTTGTCTTGGAAGGACTACTGCAAATAAGAACACAAGACCACAAGATTTTGATTAAACAATAAATGAGGAAGCTGCCTTGGGCCCTAGAAATATAAAACTTCCTTTGAAGGTGGTGAGTTCCCCGCTAATATGAATTAACACAAAAGGCGCAAAATATCAATTAAATTATTTTGTTAAACTGGGTAGGGGAAAGGTTGGTTTTAGGGGTTTTGATTAGAGGAACCGATGGCGAGTTCATCGATGACCGATGCCGTTAGCGATAACCGATACCGGTGGGTTCTAGGATCTTCTTGGTAGCTATGGTGTTTGTAATGGCTGGTTTTTTGGATGGTATTAGGAAATGGGATGATTAGAAGCAAAAGAATGGTGATTAGATGCAATGGCACGTTGGGTAGTGGATTCAGAAACGGATTTAGGAGGACTGAGATTCAAGAAGCATAAGAAATGTTATAACAAAAGGACATGCAAGATGTGACTTACTGGTTTTGACCGAGATGCAAGTTGATCTCCTTGGTTGTAAACACTTCTGGTTTCTTTACTCGTCTCTGCTCTGTCAAGTGAAGATCTCGGACTAGATTCCTCGCTCGCAATGCTCTCTGTTGATCCAGAAATCCTTTGGACTGATCTCCAAAATGAAATTCTGATCCGTTGTTTTGGTTTGGGAGCCCATTTACAAGGAATCGATGGCGGTTGCGTAGAACCGAGACGGCGGTCGAGCAGAACCGCATCGGTAAGGAAAAAGTAGGCTATTTTTAGTAAAATAGCCCACCTTCCCTGCTTTTCTCCCGAGAGATCAGTTGCGGGCTTGGTCAAGTGGCTAGAAGGTCGGCTTTGGGTGCGAGTAAGGAGGCATTAGTTATGGATGTGAGTCTAGACCAAGCCATAAGTCTTAATTAGGTTAGTTTAGGGTTAGGGCTAGGTCATGATGAGGTGGCAAAGTGAGGTGGCGGGTAAGGTATGTGGATTTATCAATTACAAGGTAATTAATAAATAATTGTGTAAAGTTTAGGTAATGAGGTTAGGTTGCGAAATGGGATGCGGGTCACAAGGGGTCGTAAGACACGAATTTGATAGGTTATGGTAGGGGATGGTCGAGCTAACCTTGGGAGACCCCATGTCTCCGAAGTGCTGCCTACATAGCCCATTGCACAAAGCAAGGAGGGGCCTCAGACCGATGTAGTTCTCCCTTAGGACCAGGGAGAGGTGAATTCAGGCAATTTGGGTATGGTTAGGCAATTTGTTGGTTGATAAGAATTTGATGTTGATAGGGTAATGTTGTTGGTGTTGGTAAGGTATGGGCGATGTTGATGTAGGTATAGGTAAAGCGAAAGTTAGCTTACCCAAATAGTAGGGAACCGTATCCTGATTAAGGTCAACACACAATCCTAGAGTCGAGCAAAAGAGGCAAAAGTGTCCCGTAGTTGAGAAGAGCTAAACAAACCACATATTAACATAGGATGAGCTTGAATCCCTAGGTACCTTGCATAGGCGAGAAGTCGATAGGTGAAAAGAGTTGTATAATCACAATATATCGGATATACGTCACGTCCCTTGAGTTGAAACAAATGGTGAGGTGAGGTGGATGATATAGCTGAGGTACGGAGAACTTATTACAAAGTGAGTGTTCTGACGAAAGAGAACCTACCCTAAATAGACAAGTCCATGACTCAAAAGTCCTTTTGAATGAGGCTTTTCTTTTATTGAATGTAGACTGATCGATGCGGGAAGTCTACAAGGGATATTGATTGTATTATTCTTGAGGTCTTCACGAAGCTGATCAATGCGAGAAGCTTCTGATAAAGGCTGACTGTGTATAGCTGTCCTTCGAGGAGCGATCTATTTATAGTAGCGAATATGATTGTAATGCATAGCTGTCCGTCGGGGAGCGATCTATATATAATAGCAGCAATAGTTTGGCATATAGCTGTCCTTCGAGGGAGTAGTCTATATTTAATTTAGATGACTAGATGTTCATTTGGCGTGAAGCATCTAGTTTAGTAGGAAGTTTGACTCAAGAAAATCCCATAAGAATACGGCTTATTTTAATACTTTGAAGTCATGGACTAGACTAAAAAGGGGAAGGCATCATCAAGGGGAGGTGAGGATCAAACTATGTGAGCTTGATTGTTATTATGAAGTGTAGGAAACAGAGTGTATGTAGTGGTAAGTGAGCTCAAGGGACGAGCGGCAGGTAGATAAGAAGTGATATAACACTAATTTCAACAGTAGAATGGTCGAAGATGCAAGGCATTAAGGGGTTCAGGCTCAGGTTTACCATTAAGCGAAACTAAATGATAAGTACCAGATCCATAGGTATGAGTGATTATATAAGGCCCAATCCAATTGGGAGCAAATTTTCCACGTTTGCTCTTTTCTAGTTTGGTTACATGTTGATTCTCTTTGAGAACAAGATCACCAACCTTAAAGGTACGCTCATGAAGTCACTTATCATAAGCACGTTTAATGCGTTTTTGATAGATTTGAAGGTGATCAAGAGCTGTAAGACGGCGTTCGTCAAGAAGCTCCAATTGGGCTAACCGCTCTTGGCGGAAATCATCGTTGGTGAGAATATCCTGAAGAGATATTCTAAGGGAGGGTATTTGTATTTCGAGAGGCAAAACAGCCTCGGTACCGTATACCAAAGAAAAAGGTGTGGCATTAGTAGAGGTACGAATGCTAGTACGATAAGCCCAAAGGGCAAAGGGAATGTGATCGTGCCAATTTCTTCCGGATTCATTGACAACTTTCATGAGGATTTTGGTTAGTGTTTTATTAGAGGACTCGGCTTGCCCATTGGCTTGTGGATAGTAAGGTGATGAGAAACTAAGTTTGATACCAAAGTTGTCACAAAGGTCTTGCAACAACTTGTTTTTGAAAGATTTTCCATTATCTGTTATCAGGCGATGAGGAACACCAAAACGACAGATAATGTGGTGGTTAATGAACTCGACAATTTTTTTCTTTTTGATTGAAATGAGTGGAATAGCCTCCACCCATTTTGTGTAATATTCGGTCTTTGTGATTATCCAACGGTGACGTTGCGAAGAGGTTGGGTGAATCTCACCAATAAGGTCTAAACCCCATTGTGAGAAGGGCAAAGATCTCGAGCAATCTGGAGTGGGTGGCTAGGAGTATGTTGAAGGTTGGCATGTTCTTGACACATAACACAACGCTTAACATATTCGTAGTGATCATTATTGAGAGTAGGCCAATAATAACCAAGGCGAAGGATTCGTTTGGCCACAAAGCAAGGCCGCTAAAATGTCCACCACAAATACCGTCATGGACTGTTGGATGGTATGAGTGGCCTCGCGCTTGATTAGGCGGTGAAGGAGGATGCCATCAAAGCCACGTTTATAGAGGAGTCCCCCATGACAACATAACGCGAAACACTTTTAAGAAAAGCACGTTTTGCCGTTACTAGTAAGGTCGGTGGGAGGACGAGAGATTGTAAGGTAGTCGTAAGGTAGGAGGACACTGTGAATTTATCATACAAACTACGGGGTTGAATAGGATGGGGCAAAAGTTGTTGGACCACGGACGAATTATTCGAGTCGGTTGGCGCGGCGGGAATTTGCGAGGCTAAGCAAGCCATAGTATCCACAAATTTGTTAGTGGAGCGGGAATGGTTTGTATAGAATAGTGGGTAAATAAGGCTAGAAGTGAATCCACGTAGTGTTTGTATTTTGAAGTTCCTTATTTTTGCATTGGTAGACGCCCATAACTTGATTGACTACCAATTGAGAGTCACCAAAAATGTTGATAGATTTGATACCTAAGTGTAACGCAACTTGGAGACCGAGCAAGGGCCTCATATTCCACTGTATTATTAGTGCAAGGGAAATCAAGTCGGAATAAAAGAGGCATAGGTTCAGCGTTGAGAGGAATAAGAACAACGCTGGCTCCTCCGCCACGCTGGCATTTAGATCCATCGAAGAAGAGGGTCATTGGGTACGACTCCTCCGTGAGGGAAAGAGTAGCGATGAGTTCGTCGGGAAATGTGAAATTGGTAAATTGTTCCCCGGTAAAGGAGCTTCCGCAAGTTGGTCTGCGATGGTTTGTCCTTTGATTGATTTCTGGTGGACAAACTCAAGGTCGAGGTCGGCGAGAAGCATGAGCCATCTAGCAATGCGTTGGTTCAGATGAGGTTTGGCATACATGTAATGGATGGGGTCTGTATTGGTGATGACGAAAGTCTTGTGATTTAGAAGGTAGTGTCGGAGTTTGGTGGCCACGAATGATAGGGCAAGGCACAATTTTTCTACATGTGTGTACCTAGTCTCATAGTCCACCAAAGTACGACTTATATAATAAACGGCTTGTTCGTGATTCTCAGAGTCACGATGTGCAAGCATGGCTCCTACAGCGTGGTCGGTGGCGGAAAGGTAAAGGTAGAAAGGGCGGTCGTCTTGGGGTGGGATAAGCACGGGTGGCTGCAAGAGATAGGATTTGAGAGCTTCGAAGGCTTGGTGACATTCTTCACTCCATTGGAATGCAATATCCTTTTTAAGGAGGTGATGGAAAGGTTGACACCGATCCGAGAGTTGGGAGATGAAACGTCGGATAGATTGGAGCTTACCTTGTAAACTACGCAATTGTTTGAGATTTTTGGGTGGGGGCATTTCTAGGATAGCTTTGACTTTAGATGGATCGACCTCAATGCCACGCAAAGAGACGATAAAGCCAAGAAGTTTTCCGAAAGAACACCAAAGACACATTTCTTCGGTTGAAGGCGGACAGAATATTGTAACAGGCGATCAAAAATAATGGTTAAAACATCGAGATGTTCACTACGATGTTTAGACTTGCCGAGAAGATCGTCGACATAGTCTTCAAGGATAGTGTGCATAATGTCATGAAAAATGTAGGTCATAGCCCGCTGATAGGTAGCACCAGCATTCTTAAGGCCAAATGGCATGACACGATAACAGAAGGTTCCCCAAGGAGTTATGAAGGCGGTTTTGTGTTGATCGGCAGGGGCAACCAAAATTTGGTTGTATCCTGAAAAGCCATCCATGAGAGAGAGCATCTCATGACCTGCAGTTAGATCAACAAGTTGGTCAATGCTAGGTAAGGGAAGTCATCCTTAGGGCAAGCGAGGTTAAGATCCAGAAATGCATGTGCATATCTGAAGTCCCCTGTCGCTTTAGTGGCCAGTGTACGATGTTAGAAATCCATTGAGGATAGTCAATAGGCAAGATGAAGGAAACAAAAAGGAGTCGTTGGAGCTCCTCTTTGACCAAGAGAGCAATGCGTGGATGCATTTTTCTCAATTTCTATTTGACTGGTTTGGAATCGGGGTTTAGGGTGATGTTATGGACGGCAATGGTAGGATCAATTCCTGGCATGTCAGCGTAAGACCATGCGAAAGCTTGGTTGTGAGCACGGAGAAAGGTAGTAAAGGTGGCTTGTTCTGATGTGTTAAGGGATTGTCCAATCTTCACAATGTGAGGATCCTCCTCCGTGTGGATATTGATTTCTATGGTAGATTCGTTCAGCATAGTTTGGGTTTCAGATGGTAAGGCTCGTTGAATATAAGAATCATCCGCGCCAAGGTAAGTGAGGATGGAGTCGTCATCCTGGCATTCAACAACATTAATCAAAGGCGAATCATCTTCGATCATGTACGGATAAAGAAGGGGCAAAGAAGATGGATCGCCATTATCACGTTGATAAGTGAGAGGACCTATGAAGATAGCATTTATGAAAAAAAAAAAAGTTAGGAGGGATGGATTCGGGGTCTATAGATTCTATGGGTGATGATGGAAAAGTGGGTGATGATGGTTTGGTAGGGCGCGTCTTCTTCTTCCAGATACGGTGACGGAGGTGTCTCTGTGTAGGTGTTTCAGAAAAACCGAGACCACTTTGATCATTATGTTTACGGGTAGTCACGGGAATGAGTGTATGTCGGCCTTGTTCGTAAAGGCCAAAACCAAAGCCTTTCCACGCCACGGTGAGTCAAGAAGGTGAGGGTGAAAGCGACGATTTGTCAAGTATTGAAAATCGGATTGGAAAGGAACCACACCAAGAGGAGGTTCGGGGGTAATGGAGGATGCGTCAACACCCCATACGTTAGGTTAGTGCGGTAATGGGGTGGTTCGTAAGAGATTATCTCCCCCACGCGACGGTCGTAGGTGGGATGTGCATGTAATTGTCCGTACTCCTGCGGGGTAGGGAAAGAACTAACGTTATATAGGCGGTACTCCCGGCGTAAGTAAGGCGCTGAAAAACATCTACTAAGGGGTCGGAGGTTGGAATGTTAGCTGCGGGAAGGGAAGTGGTTTTTGCGATGGTGGTTTCATCAATTGAAGGCGTAGGCGCGGTTGAGGTGGATGGTTGAGGTACATTTGAGGAGGATGGTTGGGTTGAATGTATGGGTGTCTTGAATGGGATAAGCACATCGTTAGGGCGGTATAACATATTGCAGGTTTTAAAGGGGGAGGGTCGGCTTTACGGTGCAAGACTTCCCTTCGTACTCAAATTTTATGCATCTATGTAATGTTGAGGAACGCATCCCATGGCTCGGATCCAAGGACGACCAAAGAATATATTATATTGGAACTCTCCCTCGAGGACATAGAAGAGTTCGGGTAAAGTACGTGGTCCTACGCAAATGTTGAGGATCACGGTGCCTAAGGTAGAAGTAATAAGCGTCATTGAATGACCGCATGACATGATGGGGTTGGCACACATGCAACTAGAAGGGATGTTCATCTGTTGGAAGGCTTTTGAAGAGATGATGTTTAGGCTAGCACCCCGTCAATCATAACCCGACGTACTCGAATGTCCCGGACGTAAGCGGAGATGAAAAGGGCAGGGTCAGGGTCTTCTGTACCAAAGTCGACAATTTCATCTTCAGAGAAACTGACTGCAGCAGCTTGTTGTACAGAGACAGAAGTGGTTGGGGCAGTGGGTTGTTTGGTGAGAGAAGCAACGTGATTGGGTGTTAGAATGGAGGCGACAGGCAGGGTTTCATTAGGTAAAACCTCTATCCCTTGAAGGATCTCAACGAGAGCTTGTCGATGAGATTCAGAAGTCTGAATGAGATCATACAGTGTCATTTTTACGGGCGATTGGTGAAGCTGTTTAATCATATTTCGGTGGGCAATGCCATTAGAGACGGGATAGGCGGGTCCGCGAATGACCACTTTAGGTGGTGGTGCAATCGGGATGTTTGACGGAGAAAGAGATGCCGCAGGTGTGTTTTCTTTTGCTTTCCCATTGTTTTTCTACCCTCGAGTAGCGACACTAATCATATTAATCTCATAGACCTGAGATGAGGAAGATGGTTGGGATAACTCATGGTCTTCAAGAGGTGGGGTTGTAATAATGATAGATCTTGGTGAGGCGGGGACAGATGGTATAGGAGAGGGAATGGAAACTAAAGGTCTCTCCCTTCGTAAGTTGTCTTTCTTAATCTTTCTATCCAGGAGAGGTGACTGGCGAAGGATGGTTTTTAGAGCTTTGCATCCCTCCACATCATGTCCTGGTGTGCGGTGATAAGCGCAGATTTTAGACTCATCGTAACCCATAGGTCGGGGCTTAGACGGGTCATAAGGTCTAAGTGGAGGTAGGGAAATGGTCGCATTCTCCACCAACATAGCAAGGATTTTGGCGTAAGATCCTTTGAGTGGGTCAAAATCAGGAGAGGATGAGGGTATTGATTGCGCGGGTTTTGGTAATGTTTGGGCGTGGTTAGTTCGTATGGGTGGTGGTTTAGCCGAGGGGTGTTGATACATGGTTTTTACTAAACGTGATTTCTTTGGCGCAGAAGCTATGTTGGATGATGAGGCCGCAGATGACGTGGTATCAGAAAACAACCACGGGGAAATAGGAGTAACTGAAAACAAATCTTTTGATGATGGAATTTGTTTAGGGTTGATAGGTGGACAGGATACGCGGAGTGACGGTGTTGCTATACCCTGGAATTTCTGTATAGGTGCGGAAGGCGTAGGTTGTTTCAAGAAACGTAGGAGGTATGATATATTGATGTAAGGTAGAGGGATGGGGTCCCAATATGGAAGGTAGGTATGACGATGATGGTTTTGATTGTGATAGGGGCACGGATTGAGTTTGTCTCCTAGGTGGCGGAGCGGATTTATTTTTGGATAGATCGAGTCGCTTAGGCGGGTGCGTTAGACTGGGCATTGGTGAGGTCCCAAGCGTATGGGAAGATCTGGTTAAGTTGATAGAAGTGGACGGGGCATTTGGTAGAGGTGAGGGGGTGAAGGTGAGAACAGGGGAATTTTAAGCACGTAAGCACTTCGGGTATATGGTGGAGACATCAGGATCAGTCATTTGCATTTGAGTAGAAAAAGGGGTACTCAAACGTTCCCATAGGGCCTGTCTATCTTCTGTGGAATGACAGTCTCCAGGTGTGATTTGTAATTTTTGTACGGAAGAAAGGTGGGTTGTAATTCCAGTCCCTGCGGTGTGTGACACGGGGAGGTAGATGAGGCACTTTGTATCAATAGATGTTAAGAGGTCAACCGGTCGTTGAAAAGATTTAGGCGATGAGGGACTAATAGGTAGGAGGGCGTGTTCGAGGGGATCTGTCACGTTTAAAGAATGTGGTGATGTTAGTGTAAGAGATTTCTCGTCTAAGGATGTCAAAAGGAGTGGCGAGCCTTCCTCTTGTGTAGCAAGAGTGGTAGAAGGGGACGTTTGGGAAATAGATAAATTAGATAGCATCCGCTCACAGTCTTGTAGGGATGTGGTGTAAGAAGACTCGTCGATGAGAAGAGAAGTCCAGGTAGTTAACTCTTCTATGGGTAAAGGAATGATTTCACTTTGGCTTGATGGTGGTGAAGGAGGTTCAAACTCCTCTGTTGGTGGGAGAGGTTTGATTTAAAATTTTTCAATAGAGGCTTTTGGTGAGAATCGAAGACTCGCATGGATCTCATGAACACTCTCCTCGGCTAAGATATCTTGGTTCACGTTCTTGTTGGACGAGTGATTGGGAATGGCTTGTTGAAAATTTTCAGATTTCGGTTAGCAGGGGCGTTAGGATTATCGAGGGTTATATCCCCTGCGTCAACCATTTCCTGTACTATGTTTTTCAACATCTTGCAGTTTTCATGACTATGTCCTTTTACGCGGTGAAAGTTACAAAAGTCATTTTCTTTGTACCAGGAAGGTATTGCGCGGGTGGAGTCAAACCCAGAGTGAGGTTTAACAGGGGGCAAGGTGATAGCCCTAGCTTTGAGCAATTTCTCCAGGATGACGCCATAAGTTTCTCCCAAGGGAGTGTAATTGGTGGGCTCGGCTTTGTACTTATAAGTGGTTTTCGGCGGAGTATTGGACGGTGTTTGAGATTTGACCATTACCACGTGGACAACTCCTTTTGATTTAGAAGAAGTGGACGCGTGAGGAGTGGTGGTGTTTGGCTTGTTGGTAGAATCAGGAGTTCGGAAATTGGGGTTTTTGTTACGCAACCGCAATTTCTCTTCTTCTAAGGCTCGAATTTCAAGTTTAGAGCCATGGTAAAGGCCTAAATCGAATGTGCGGAAAGTTTGAATTTGGAGGGTAGGGGAGATGTGCTTAGCGCAGGCCCGCGTAAATAGTTCAATGAGTTCGGTTTGAGGCAAGGCATACGTAAGTTGGTTGATAAGGCCCCGCCATCGTCCAACGAAATCTGCGATAGATTCGTCTTCAAATTGTCGGATGGCATAGAGGTCAGTGATAGATACTTTCTTGGCAATGTTAATGGAGAAATGATCCAAGAAAGATTGGGCTAGTTGGTTAAAAGAGAAGATCGAATGCTGGGTTAAAGCACTGTACCACTCCAAGGCGGGTCCTGATAAGGACATGGGGAAGGTGCGGAGTAACAAGGCGTCATCATGGGCAATCAAATAACAAGCATGTCTAAATGATCGCAAGTGTTGTTGAGGATCCTCTTTACTGTTAAAACGAGTAAACTTTGGCAACTCCCATTGAGGAGGATATGAATGAAGGGGGACAGAAGGGTGAATGGGCTCCCGACAAACTTGCTCGTATGTCAAGGCGCTACGACTTCCTGAAACGGAAGCCTCCAGGTTTTGCATTTTGTCCATCATTTGTTTGATGAAATCTGTGGTTGGATGAGATGATGGTGCCACAGAATAGGGATGTCCCATATAAGGTGTTGAGGTTACTGGATACGTGTATGGGAATGAAAAGGTAGGCGGAGCTTGAGAAGGAAAGCTCGTGTGAATAGGTGGCAGAGAGTAAGTCATGAATGGAGTGGTCTGAAAGAGAGATGAGATAGGGGCAGTTGGTGGTAACGATACGTGGGGTCCAAGGTTAACCAAAGGAAAGCTAATCGGGGTCGTATGAACCTCTGAAGCTGTCGGATTGGGAGACGGGGCTAGAGATGCAGGAAGTAAGGCATTGTTATCAGGAGGAGTGGGAGCTAAATGAGCAGCTATACTAATAGGCATGCCAATAAGGAGCTGACCATCAGGCGTACGGTCGGGGGCATGAGACAAATAGTATTGTACAATACTGGGATTAGCATCAGAGAAATTTGGCAAAGTCCTTGTCTCCACAGAATTTGGGGGATCTCACTGGTGTCCGTAGGGTTCCCTATAGAATGTGAAGGGGGTGATTCAGGCAAAGACACAGAGCAGGCATGTGAAACCATGGCGGCGGCTTGCTTCCGAGTGATGACAACCATAGACAAGAACACACAGGAAAGTTTTAATCTATCAAGAACAAAAACAACCTCAGAATGATGAATTTGGCAAGTTGCTGGTTTGTCAGGGGCTGATGAAGACAGATACCGATATCGGTTTAGTAACCAGTGTCGGTCACCGAGAAAGCAGCGTCGGTCCCTTAACCGATGCGGTGTCAAAAGTCTAGGATAAGAAGATATAAAAGGCTGCTAATTTGATTTTTAGCAACGTTGAGTATATTTATCAACTTATTGATCACAGAAGACAAAGTATGACAGAGAAAACAGAATTTGAAAACAAGCAAGAGGCACACGCAAATCTAGAGATTAATCCTAGGGTTAATTTTAGTTATCGTGGGCTTATGCCTTTAGACGTAAGATGATGTCAGAATCCTAAACAACAAGACCTAGGGGAAATGTCAAGTTTGTTTTGGCTTATAAGGTTACCTCAATCGGGCGGAGGAATACCGCGGAAAAGGGGGGATGTTTGAGCTGTTGTGTTAATTGTGAAGTGATTCGGTATGTGTTGTGCAGTGAAACTAAGGTTAATTTCCTGTCAATACCGTGGATATCACCCCCACGTGTACGACCTGTTACTTAATCTATGTTCACTAGAATTGAAGAACAACAAGCAGGAATGCAATGCACGTGTTTTAAACCCAAATCAAAAATTATATTCGATGAAGCAAGAGAGATGACTTTCACTAATGCGAAACTAGGAAAGCAAGACAAATTCTTTACGAAATATATAACAAAAAGCAACAAGACAAATATGCTTCCTAAAATGAAAATAAGCAAGAGAAAGAAACCCAAAATGGGTCCCACTAAGTGCGTGCCAAAATGTTTCGCTCGGAATGTTTTGCTTCACGGGAATAGAGTTGCTTCTATCCTTTCATTCCTTTTAGAAAGCAGATTTAGGTTAGGGTTAGGAGGAATACTGTTGAATGTCGAGATGGTGTGCGCATACCGTAGAGAAAGATCGGGGTGTTGCGGAGAACTCCTTTTTGTCTTGGAAGGACTACTGCAAATAAGAACACAAGACCACAAGATTTTGATTAAACAATAAATGAGAAGCTGCCTTGGGCTGGGAAATATAAAACTTCCTTTCAAAGGTGGTGGTTCCTGCTAATATGAATTAACACAAAAGACTGCAAAATATCAATTAAATTATTTTGTTAAACTGGGTAGGGGAAAGGTTGGTTTTCTGGTTTTGATCAGAGGAACCGATGGCGGTTCGATGACCGATGCGATTCATCGATAACCGATCTTGGTGGGTTCTAGGATCTTCTTGGTAGCTATGGTGTTTGTAATGGCTGGTTTTGGATGGTATTAGGAAATGGGATGATTAGAAGCAAAAGAATGACAGTTAGATGCAATGGCACGTTGGGTAGTGGATTCGAAAGCGGATTTAGGAGCACCGAGATTCAAGAAGCATAAGAAATGTTATAACAAAAGGACATGCAAGATGTGACTTATCTGGTTTTGGACCGAGATACAAGTTGATCTCCTTGGTTGTAAACACTTGGTTTCTTTACTCGTCTCTACTCTGTCAGTGAAGATCTCGGACTCTGTTCCTCGCTCGCAATGCTCTCTGTTGATCCGAAATCCTTTGGTGATCTCCAAAATGAAATTCTGATCCGTTGTTTTGGTTTGGGAGCCCATTTACAGAGGAACCGATGGCGGTTGCGTAACCGGCGGCGGTCGAGTAGAACCGGCATCGGTAAGGAAAAAGTAGGCTATTTTTAATAAAATAGCCCACCTTACCTAGCTTTTTCTCGAGAGATCGGTTGCGGGCTTGGTCAAGTGGCTAGAAGGTCGGTTTTGGGTGCGAGTAAGGAAGCATTAGTTATGGATGTGAGTCTAGACCAAGCCATAAGTCTTAATTAGGTTAGTTTAGGGTTAGGGCTGGAGTCATGATGAGGTGGCAAAGTGAGGTGGCGGGTAAGGTGATGTGGATTTATCAATTACAAGGTAATTAATAAATAATTGTGTAAAGTTTAGGTAATGAGGTTAGGTTAGGTTGCGAAATGGGATGCGGGTCACAAGGGGTCGTAAGACACGAATTTGGTGTCTGATTTATTAATTATAAGGTAATTAATAAATAATTGTGTAAGGTTTAGGTGATGAGGTTAGGTTGCGAAATGAGATGCGGGGCACGGGGGTCATAAGACACAAATTTGGTGTCTACATTAGCCCCTTGTTGTCATGTAGCTTGTCTTTGTTGAAGTGCACTGCACAATAATAAGAAGTGGTTACCTCTCGTTAAGGGTATAGGTAATCCCCCTCAAATCTATCTGATTGAGGCGCGTGAAATCGGGGATAGGGTTGATAAAGGGTAAATGGTGTTTATATGATGGTAAGATGGTGGGGTAGGTCGAGGAAGCGGACACACGTTGAAATGCGTAGTGTGACCAGTGGTACATGATTTGAAGAGCAAACAAGAAATTCATAGGCAAAGGTCGATAGTTTATCCAAACAAGGGTGATAGAATCACGGTATCAAGGCATAGGAAGTAGCTCCGGGGATATAACGGGTAAGGTACAGAGCGTTTAGGTATGTTCGTGCGATTACCAAATGGTTGGTTTGGTTGAGATAAACGTCACGGTCTTGGTCTAGGCAAAGTTGGTCGACTGATCAAGTCAAGGACCCTAATCATGCTAAAACACGAACAGGTGAGCTCGATTGAACAAAAAGTGACATGATGGGTGGATAAAAGTGTATTGTGTTGATGTTGGGCGAGGTATTTAATTGGTGCGGCCTTAGGTCGGGCCAAATGGTTGGGTGCGGTCTTGGGTCGGGCCAAATGGTGGGTACGGCCTTGGGTCGGGCCAAATGGTTGGTTACGGCCTTGGGTCAGGCCAAATGGTAGGTTACGGCCTTGGGTCGGGCCAAATTGGTTGGTTACGGCCTTGGGTCGGGCCAAATGGTGGGTACGGCCTTGGGTCAGGCCAAATGGTTGGATTACGGCCTTGGGTCGGGCCAAATGGTTGAATTACTGGCTTTGGGTCGGGCAAATGGTTGGTTATGGCCTTGGGTCCGGCCAAATAGTAAATTCTGACCTTGGGTCGGGCCAAAGTGGTTGGTTACGGCCTTGGGTCGGGCCAAATTGGTTGGTTACGGCCTTAGGTCGGGCCAAATTGGTTGGTTACGGCCTTGGGTCGGGCAAATGGTAGGTTATGGCCTTGGGTCGGGCCAAATGGTAGGTTATGGCCTTGGGTCGGGCCAAATTGGTTGGTTACGGCCTTGGGTCGGGCCAAATTGGTTGGTTACGGCCTTGGGTCGGGCCAAATGGTAGGTAACAAAGGGTTTTCAGCCAAGGTGGATATAAGCGAGGTTGTGAGAAAGGGCGATTAGTAAAGAAGGGTAGAAATTGGGGAAGAGGTGGGATAAAACCGATATCGATTGTCCATGACCGATATCGGTTACCTGACCGATACCGGTTCCTTAGGGCACAATATAACCGGTATCGGTTATAGTCGAAAACCTATAAAAAAAAAAAATACGGCCGGTCATTGTCATATTGTCAATTTGAAACCCAATTTGAGTTGTCTGAGGTGTATTGTTGAGATTGGAGCATTTGTTGGTTGAGGTGGCGCTATTGGAGTGGAGAAGTGAGTGGTTAGTGGGCCCGAGTGAGTAGGAGCGCAGATTGATTGGTGGAGGACCCAGCAGAGGAGAGGTGGAGCTATGGCACGGCCCGGGAGGAGCAGGAGAGTCTTTGGACCAGTGGACCACCACCACCCATCCCACCACGACGACGTGTCGTCGTACCGGTAGGTTCAAAACCCTTCATTGTGTGAATTTGATTGTGTTAAGTTGGATTTGGGTTTTGGGTAGGAATGTAAGGTTTTTAGAAAATAATTAATAAATGGAAATTATTTGAAAAAAGGAGAGGGTACATAGGTGAAATAGGCCAAGGCAGCAGAGTGGGTAGGTTTTAGGGTGTTTGGGTGGGTATATAGGGAGAAATAGGGAAAAAAATGCTTTGGGGGGCCACGTCGGGTTCGGCTCGGCTATTTTTCAGTGACCGATGCCGGTCACTAAGCGACCGGCATCGGTCACGAAATTTTCGGGCCAGGTGACTTTGTAGGTGACCGGTGTCGAGTCGTGACGTCAACCGATGTCGATGGAGAAGGGACCGGTGGCGGTCATGGGTGCCGTGCACGGTCCCTACTTAAGAATATTTACTTTTTGGTTGGTTTCTTTGTGGTTTGGGGTGTTTGGTGGTTGTTAGGGTGTGGTTTGGGTGTGTAGGTATTAGTGGTTTGGGTGTTGTGTTTGTGGGGGTGAAGAGGGAAGGGGTAGAGGTTAATAGGAAGGGTGATTGGTGAGTGGGGGAAAAATGGGGCGATTGTGTGGTTGGTGCGGTTCGGATAGATTAGGTGTTGGGCATGAATGGGGAGGTGTTAAATTGGTAGGGGCATAGGTAAATAGCAAGAATAGAGGTGAGTGATTGGTAGGGTGCGAGATAAGGTAAGGGGATATCGTAAAGTTTTAGGGTAAAATAGGTGAGTGTAGGTGTGTGTTATAGAGTCGGGTTGTGGTCGGGTGGGTAAAGGGGGTCTAGAAGGTTAAAGTAGTTGTTTGAAAGGGTAGGTCTAATGAAGTGGGTGATTTGTGTAGGCACGTCATTGGCCCGACTATGCGCGGACAGGATGCCCTGCTGTTGGGGACGAATGCAGCCACACGTGTCCGCTTGTGTGATGGGGCATTATGCGAGAGGTGGGACTCGGCAGAGTCCAGCGGTATAGGGTGATCGATAGGGATCACAGTTTGATGGTCGCCCTCATCGAGAGATGGGATCCGGCGACCAATGTGTTCCATCTCCCGACTGGAGAGATGACCATTACATTGGAGGATGTGTATCGCATCCTTAGATTACCGATTGATGGAGAGGCGATCTTCGAGTGGGCGCGAGAGACAGCCATGGGACAGCATCTTACAGTATTGAGGATGCGGCAGCGCTTTATAAACATATCACAGCATGAGCATCGCGTATGGGGATATGTACCGTGCCCACCAACATGAGACACGGCTTGCCGTGTTGATGATGATCGGGATTACATGCTTCGCCCTCCCGGACTCAGAGGGAGGCCGCTTTCCACGGGTGTTGATGGGGGTGTTACACGAGATGGTCGAGGAGCATACATGTTATGCTTGGGCACCAGTATACCTGGTGCAGTTATACCGAGAGCTGTGGGGCTATCGCCGGATGAGGCGATTCGGGATTTGCTCTACGTTTTTGTTACACTGTTGGGCATATGAGCATATCATATGCATTAGACCAGTAGGGCTGCCCCAGCAGCCAGGGCCACAGGTGATCTACAGATATGGCTTTCAGAGGTGGTTGGGGGTCGTGGGCCAGCCACGAGCCATTCTCGCCGGACGAGATGTGGCATATTACCGGCATGTATTAGAGGGCTTGACAGCGTTAGATATTGTATGGAGACCTTATAGAGGTCATCCCCGCGGAGGAGCAGAAACACGATTGCGATGGATCCAGTATACATTACGGATAGCGGGGACGAGAGGCGAGAGAGTACGAACAGATACCCCTAGAGAGAGTACGAAGATAGCTAGGGCTACGATAAGATGATCCACCTCCCTTCCCTCGCACGGAGGGAGGATGTAGAGGCTCCACCGCTGCACCATAGCCTATGGACCCAATTGGGTAGCGAGCGGTAGGAAGACGATCTGATGGATGACGCGGGTGTACAGGATCATTTTGGTATGGTAGGGGAGAGAGCCGTGAGGAAAGCACGGCCCGCACAGCCTGGTTTCATGCGGCTATTAGAGTAGAGAGGACCGGCTCGGAGGGCGAATACGGTTATTCTGAGGTAGCTGCTTTGCCGCACTGAGCACGAATAGGTGTCTTACGAGGCAATTGCTTGAGCACGAGTGCAGTAGCACCACAGGTACCACCACGAGTATGCAGTACCGCCACAGTGCACCACCTGGCCCAAAGACAGCACGAGCACAGTACAGACGCACCACCACCGGCGCAGCCATAGGCACCACCAGCACCGAAGCACCAAAGATAGGGGCACTATTATTAGGAGTCGGGGGACCAGCCCCAGCAGTGATGGTGGCACGGGCCCGCTATATGGAGGTGAGAGCAGAGGCTCGGTATTATCAGGATGTTCTTGATGGTACCGGGGCTGACTATCAGCCATATGCGGCGCATAGAGCGGAGACCTCACGTAGCTAGAGATCCCAGGGTGGTGCAGCCATAGCGGTGGAGTGCATTACGAGGAGGAGGCGAGAGCGGCATAGGGACCCGCAGAGAGAGAGAGGCAGAGAGAGGGCGATGGGGAGAGGCGAGGATCCACAGGTCTGAGAGAGATGTTTTGTTTGTAGATGGATATTAGATAGAGGCACCGGTCTGTGAACCGGCTATGTATAGAGAGGCCTGCGTGCCCATATATGATTCTTTCATTTATTTATTCATTTATTGTATATACCGGCCTACGAGCCGAGTACGGGTTGTATAGTTGATACTGGCCTGCGAGCCGAGTATATTTTTGATATGAGAGACCGGCCTGCGAGCCGAGTCGATATTTGGATAGTTGTTGCGGCCTGCGTGCCGGCTTTGTATGATGCTGAGATCACAGAGGCCCCTATGCAGGGCACATTGTATATTTGAAACTTTTGATATATAGATATTATGATTTTGACCTACATGCGGTGTTTAAAATGTGTTAAGTGTTTTGTCGATGGTTTGTGATATTTAATGTATGATGAGTTTGATCCACATGGTTTATATATTGATGGTGTTGATGTCTTTTGTTGATGGGATGTATGTATATATAGATGATGAGTTTAATTGACATGTTGTGTTTATGAAATGTTGGATGTGTGTTGTATTTGGTTTGTGAAATTGAACGTATGTAGTCACTTGAGTTGGATCCAAATGGTGTATAGATTGATGGTTTTGATATCGTTTGTTGATGGCTTGGTTGTTTTTGTAAGATAGATAGATGATGTTGATGAAATTGTGATGAGATATGGATTTGATGAAAAATTATAGATAATGGTGTTGTTTATGCGGCGGAAAAAGGGATGGGCGCCACAAAAATTTACAAAAATGAAGAAAGCGGCTTAGGTTTAAGCAACAGAGAAAGTACATGGCCGACATCGGTTATGTAATCGATGTCGGTAGTTTATATGACCGATATCGGTTATGTAGCCAATATCGGTTATGCAAGAATTATTTCCCTAAAAATAGAAGCTGGCTGGGTTGTGACTTAAGTTCTTATTTTTAGCATTCTTATTTTTAGAGTCATGCAACAAGTTAAATATGCGAATGCGACGCTGTTTGACGACTGCTACAGGTAATTGCATGAAAGAATTTTGAGTGACAAGGAGGAAAGAGACAGGTGAAGTGAGCGTGGGCTGAGATTCAGAAGGCAGAAAGACAAGTTATATTTGAAAAGGGTGGTGAACATGGCTGAACGAGGGGAAGACATGTTCCGCCCCAAGCTGCTACATCCCGAGAGGTAAACTGTTTGGTTGTAATTTGATTCTTGCATGTTTTGTGAATAGGATGAAAGAAGTGTAAGTGGGGAAAGATGAGAAAGAAAAGGTGATAGGAAAGGGTTGGGGATGGGGTGAGTGCTATTGGGGTAGGTAAACAGGGTGGTCACGTATGTTTTTAGGTATAAATAGGAGTAAACGGGCAAAATAATTATCGTAGGTGTATGTTTTTAAGCAGGGTAGGTATATTTTTGACAGTGACCGGTATCGTTTAGAAGGAACCGGTATCGGTTAGCATACCGATATCGGTTATTCATAACCGATATCGGTCACTGTAAGAGTTTCCAGAACTTGAGAAAAAACCCGTAGAGATTTGTTCTTTCGAATAATTATGTGTCGTTTTGATGTATGCAGGCAGAAGCAGGGTTAAGGATGAATGATACTGTGCCAGCGTTGCTGTCACGAATCCGAGCGGATGTAACACCAGCTGAATGGGCATTGATAAATCATTTGGGGTTAAGTGGAATCCGCTATTATTCAAGAATCACGCGTAACCATGCTATGTTGCAGGCATTGATTGAGAGATGGAATCCAGAAAATAATACCTTCTATCTGCCAACAGGGGAGATGACAGTGACTTTGGAAGATGTGTTCCATATTTTGAGACTCCCAATGATAGGAAAAAGCATGTATCAGTGTTACCTAGCGGCGGGCGGGCAGCAATAACACTTGATATTTGGGTCGGTGCCACGAGATTTGACACAGTGAGGTTTATCATTTACGTATGGTACAATGTATGCAACACACCCTGAGGAAACAAGGTTGGCCATGCTATTAATGATAGCGGTGGGGTATTATGCATTACCGAGGGCGGAGGGTGGAAGATTTCCCAAAGCATTGATGAGTGTTATTTGGGAAATGATAGAAATGAGCGTGACTTTCGGATGGGTACGAACATTTTGGCGAGTTATATAGGGGTTTATGGGCCTGTAAGTGAAAACACAGGACGAAACTAGATTGTTCGTACTTATTACATTGTTGGGCCTATGAGCATATTGTTTGTGTGTGTCCAATAGGCTGACCCATCGAGTCGGGAGAGGTAGGAGTGCAAAGGTTGGGATTCAGATGATGGGTCCAAACAGAACAAGAAGTGAGATCCCAGGCCGTGATAGATGACATCGAGTATTATAGACAGGTATGGGAGATGGTGACGATTGTGGATATTTTTTGGAGGCCTTACGGGAACTATATGGTGATGGAGCACATAGCTGAGGAGTTGAGGGGTGTAGAGCGATTGAGATGGATCACAGGGCACAGGCCGGGTGGGTACGAGAGAATTCCTCTAGATCGCGTGTGGCAAAAATTTGGGTTCGTTCAGGATATACCGATGACATATAGACCATACATGAGGATCGATGCCGAGGCAACATTCTCACCTCCCCGGCCTACACCTCCAGAAGGGCCAGAAGAGATAGTAGCCGATCGTAGGGTAATGGATGCGGGAACGACAGAGGCCTATAGAGTATGGTGGGTAGCAGAGCTGCGAGGTGCACGTGAGCGCCCAGACATAGCTGTGATTACAACGGAGAGAGATCGTCTGCAGGAGTTGGCTCACCAGCTTCAAACATAGGTGAATGAGACAATGGGATTGTTAGAAGTTTCTCAGTTATGAGTGGAGAGACTGGAGGAAAGATTCCTCCACGTGAGAGGACGTATTCGTATGTTACAGGAGATGTTGGCGGATCAATGGGAGGAACCAATGGCAGTGGCACCTTTGAGGATGGAGAGGCCAGCTGAGGGGCATCGACGATCACGATCACCACCTGATTCGGGAGGAGGTGCAAGGGTCTAAGTGAATTTCATAGGAATATAAGAATAAATAAGGATGCCGACCTACGAGTCGATGATAGAGAAGATGCATTTGTTTAACATCTAAAATAAAACTAAAGATGTATGTGGTTTTGAGTGATGATAATAATAAGAATGGTTGTGTTTTGAATGTTGTTTTTGTTTTGTTTGAAAAAGGATAAAGATGAATGTTGGCAAATAGAAATATAAAAAAATATTTATATTTACAACACATGATAGGGTATGGTAGGGGATGGTCGAGCTAACCTTGGGAGACTCCATGTCTCCTAAGTGCTGCCTACATAGCCCATTGCACAAAGCAAGGAGGGGCCTCAGACCGATGTAGTTCTCCCTTAGAACCAGGGAGAGGTGAATTCAGGCAATTTAGGTATGGTTAGGCAATTTTTTGGTTGGTAAAAATATTGATATTGGTAGGGTAATGTTGTTGGTGTTGGTAAGGAATTGGCGATGTTGGTATAGGTATAGGTGAAGTGAAAGTTAGCCTACCCAAGTGGTAGGGAACCGTATCCTGATTAAGGTCAACACATAATCCTAGAGTCGAGCAAAAGAGGCAAAAGTGTCCCGTAGTTGAGAAGAGCCAAACAAACCACATAATAACGTAGAATGAAGTTGAACCCCTAGGTACCTTGCATAGACGAGAAGTCGATAGGTGAAAAGAGTGGTATAATCACAATATATCGGATATACGTCACGTCCCTTGAGTTTTGTTGCTTTGAAAAATGGTGAGGTGAGGTGGTTGATGTGGGCGAGGATGCAGAGAACTTATTATAAGATGATTATTCTGACAAAAGAGAACCAAACCTAAATAGACAAGTCCATGACTCAAAAGTGTTATGAAACACTGCTTTTATTTTTATTTTATTTTTCCGGATATAGACTGATCGATGCGGGAAGTCTACATGGGATATGTATTTTGTTGTTCTTGAGGTCTTCACGAAGTGATCAATGCGAGAAGCTTCGATAAAGGCTAGCGTGTATGGCTGTCCTTGAGGAGCGATCTATTTATAATGTTGAATCACGGTATTTATGTATAAATGTCCTGTCCTTAGGGAGTATTCTATATATAATAGTAGCAATAGTTTGGCATATAGCTATCCTTGAGGAGCGAGTCTATTGTATAATTTAGAGGTCTAGATGTCTATTGAGCATAAAGCATCTAGTTTTTGTAGGAAGTTTGACTCAAGAAAATCCCATAAGTGTTTAATTAAGAATGTGTTATTTTGATACTTTGAAGTCATGGACTAGACTAAAAAGGGGAGGTGACAATCAAACCATGTGAGCTTGATTTGATTTTGCGATGTAAGAAACAAAGTGTATGCGGTGGTAAATGAGCTCAAGGGACGAGCGTAAGGTAGATAAGAAGTGATATAACACTAATTTCAATAGTAGAATGGTCGAAGATGCAAGGCATTAAGGGGCCCAGGCTCAGATTTACCATTAAGCGAAGCTAAACGATAAGTGCCCGATCCATAAGTGTGAGTGATAATGTAAGGCCCAATCCAATTAGGAGCAAATTTTCCATGTTTGCTCTTTTCTAGTTTGGTTACATGTTGATTCTCTTTGAGGACAAGATCACCAACCTTAAAGGTACGCTCATGAAGTCATTTGTCATAAGCACGCTTGATGCGTTTTTGGTAGATTTGAAGGTGATCAAGAGCCGTAAGATGACGCTCATCAAGAAGCTCTAATTGGGCTAACCGCTCTTGGCGGAAATCATCATTGGTGAGAATATCCTGAAGAGATATTCTGAGGGAGGGTATTTGTATTTCGAGAGGCAAGACCACCTCGGTACCATATACCAAAGAAAATGGTGTGGCATTAGTGGAGGTACGAATGCTAGTACGATAAGCCCAAAGGGCAAAGGGAATGTGATCATGCCAATTTCTTTCGGACTCATTGACAACTTTCATAAGGATTTTGGTTAGGGTTTTATTAGAATATTCAGCTTGACCATTGGCCTGTGGATAGTAAGGTGATGAGAAACTAAGTTTGATACCAAAGTTGTCACAAAGGTCTTATAACAACTTATTTTTAAAAGATTTACCATTATCTGTTATTAGGCGATGAGGAATACCAAAAGCGACGAGATAATGTGATGGTTAACTTAATTCAAAATTTTTTCTTTTTGATTGAAATGAGTGGAATGGCCTCCACCCATTTTGTGTAATATTCAATTGTTGTGATTATCCAACGGTGATGTTGCGAAGAGGGTGGGTGGATCTCACCAATAAGGTCTAAACCCCATTGTGAGAAAGGCCAAAGATCTCGTGCGACCTGTAGCGGATGGCTAGGAGTATGTTGAAGGTTGGCATGTTGTTGACACATAACACAATGCTTAACATATTCGTAGCAGTCGTTATTAAGAGTAGGCCAATAATAACCTAGGTGAAGGATTCATTTAGCCACGGCAAGGCCACTAAAATGTCTGCCACAAATATCGTCATGGACCTATTGGATGGTATAGGTGACCTCTGCGCCGGTTAGACATCGAAGGAGGATACCATCGAAGCCACGTTTATAAAGGAGTCCCCCCATGACGACATAACGAGAAACATGTTTAAGAAAAGTGCGTTTGCTGGTACTAGTTAGGTTAGGTGGGAGAACATAGGTTGTAAGGTAGTCATGAAATTGGTGGTACCAGGTATCCTGCGAATTAGCAGACACATTATTTATCATACAAAAAACCGGTGCTGAGTAAGATGGGGCAAAGAGTTGTTGGACCAAGATGAATATGTCAGAGTCAGTTGGTGAGGTAGGAATTTGCGAGGCTAAGCAAGCCATAGTATCCGTAAATTTGTTAGTGGAGTGGGGAATGGTCTGGATAGAATAACGAGTAAATGAGGTCAAAAGTGAATCCACGTAATGTTTGTACTTTTGAAGTTCCTCATTCTTACATTGGTAGATGCCCATAACTTGATTGACTACCAATTGAGAGTCACCAAAAATATTAATAGATTTGACACCTAAGTGTAACGCAACCTAGAGACCCAAAACAAGGGCCTCGTATTCCATTGTATTATTAGTGTAGGGAAATCGAGCCGGAATGAAAGAGGCATAGGCTCAGCATCAAGAGGAATGAGAACAATGCTGGCCCCTCCACCGTGCTGGCATTTGGATCCATCGAAGAAGAGGGTCATTGGATACGACTCTTCCCTGAGTGAAAGAGTGGCGATGAGTTCGTCAGGGAAATTAAAATTGGTAAATTGTTCCCGAGTAAAGGGGCCTCCAAGTTGGTCCGCAATATTTTGTCCTTTGATTGACTTTGTTATAAACTCAAGGTCGAGGTCAGCCAAGGAGCATAAGCCATTGGGCGTGCGTTGGTTTAGATGTGGTTTGGCATACATATAATGAATGGGGTCTATGTTGGTGATGATAAAAATTTTGTGATTCGGGAGGTAATGTCGAGTTTGGTGGCTACGAATGATAGGGCTAGGCACAATTTTTCTACATGTGTATACCTAGTCTCATAATCCACGAGAGTACGAATTATATAATAAACGGCTTGTTCTCGGCGTGTCGAGTCCCGATGTGTGAGCATGGCTAGCATGGTCGGAGTGGCGAAAGGTAAAGGTAGAAAGAGGCGATCATCACGAGGTGGAATAAGCACGGGTGGCTGCAAGAGATAGGCTTTGAGAGCTTCAAAGGATTGGTGACACTCTTTGCTCCATTGAAAGGCAATGTCCTTTTTAAGAATGTGATGGAAAGGTTGACATCGATCTCGAGATTTAGGAGATGAAACGCCGGATAGATTGAAGTTTACCCTGTAAACTACGCAATTGTTTGAGGTTTTGGGTGGGGGCATTTCTAGGATAGCTTTGACTTTAGATGGATCGACCTCAATGCCACGTAAAGAGGCGATAAAGCCAAGAATTTTTCTGAAAGAACACCAAAGACACATTTCTTTGGTTGAAGCGACTGAATATTGCAACGGTGATCGAAAATAATGATTAAAACATCGAGATGTTCAACTGCGATGTTTAGATTTGCCAAGAAGATCATCGACATAATCCTCAAGGATAGTGTGCATAATGTCATGAAAAATTTAAGTCATAGCCCGTTGATAGGTGGCACCAGCATTCTTAAGGCCAAATGGCATGACACGATAACTGAAGGTTCCCCAAGGAGTTATGAAGGCGGTTTTATGTTGATTGGTGGGGCTACCAAAATTTGATTGTATCCCGAAAAGCCATCCATGAGGAAAGCATTTCATGGCTTGATGAGATCAACAAGTTGATCAATACTTGGGAGGAAATCATCCTTGGGGTAAGTGAGGTTAAGGTCTCAAAAATCCGTGCATATCTGAAGTCCCCCCATCGCTTTAGTGACAGGTACGATGTTAGAAATCCATTGAGGATAGTCAATAGGCAAGATGAAGGAAACAAAAAGAAGTCGTTGAAGCTCTTCTTTGACCAAGAGGGCAATGCGTGGATGCATTTTTCTCAGTTTTTGTTTGACTGGTTTGGAATCGGGGTTTAGGGTGATGTTATGGACAGCAATGGTAGGATCAATTCCTGGCATGTCAGCGTAGGACCAAGCGAAAGCTTGGTTGTGGGTACGGAGAAAGGTAGTAAAGGCGGCTTGTTCTGATGTGTTAAGGGATTGTCGATCTTCACAACGTGAGGATCCTCCTCTGTGTGGATGTTGATTTCTATAGTCGACTCATTCAACATGGTTTGAGTTTCAGACGGTAAGGCACATTGAATATAGGAGTCGTCCGCCCCAAGGTAAGTGAGGATGGAGTCGTCATCCTGGCACTCAACAACATTAATCGAAGGTGAATCTTCTTCAATCATGTCTGGATACAGAAGGGGAAGAGAAGATGGGTCCTCATTATCGCGTTGATAAGTGAGAGGACCTATGAAGATAGCATTTATGAAAAAAAAAAGTTAGGAGGGATAGATTCAGGGTATATCGACTCTGTGAGTGATGATGGCAAAATGGGTGATGATGGTTTGGTAGGGGTGACGTCGTCATCCTCCAGGATACAATTGACACGAGGTTTCTCCGGTGTAAGTGTTTCAGGAAAACCAAGACCACTATGATCATTGTGTTTGCGTGTAGTCACGAGAATGAGTGTATGTTGGCCTTGTTCATAAAGACCAAAACCAAAGCCTTTCCAAGCACAACGAGTCAAGAAGGTGAGGGCGAAACGACAATTTGTCAAGTATTGAAAATCGGATTGGAAGGGAACCACACCAAGAGGAGGTTCAGGGGTAACGGAGGATGCGTCAACACCCCCATACGTTAGGTTGGTGCGGAAATGGGGTGGTCCGTAAGAGATTACCTCCCCCACGCGACGGTCATAGGTGGGATGTGCATGTAACTATCTGTACTCCTGCGGGGTATGGAAAGAGCTAATGTTATATAGGCGGTATTCCCCCAGCGTAAGGCATTGAAAAACATCTACTAAGGGGTCGGAGGTTGGGATGTTATCTACGGGAAAGGAAGTGATATTTGTAACGGTGGTTTCATTGGTTGAAGGTGTAGGTGCATTGGAAGTGGATGGCTGGGTTGGATGAATGGGTGTCTTGACTGGTACAAGCACATCATTAGGGCGATACAACATATTACAAGTTTTGAAGGGGGGAGGATCAGCTTTTACGGTGTAGGACTTCCCTCGTACTCAAATTTTATGCATCTATGTAAGGTGGAGGAACGCATCCCATAGCCGGATCAAGGCGGCCTAACAACATATTGTATTGGAACTCTCCCTCAAGGACATAGAAGAGTTTAGGTAAAGCACGTGGTCCTACACGAAAATTAAGGATCACGGTGCCTAAGGTAGAAGTAATAGCATCATTGAATGACCGAAACATGATGGGGTTGGCACACATGCGAGATATGTTGGTTGGATATTTTGTCAAACCAAAATAAGAGGTTCAACCACAGTATATGAGATTAAATCCCTCCTGAAAGACAAGTGAGGCTGCCTACTTATTGCTAATCTAAAACATAGTAAAAATGATATATACAGTATTCACACTAATCTAACCATTGGGGGTGGGATGGAATCCCGAAATCCACATTCACACGATTCAAGGATATTTCTTTCGTAAATGAACTGGGTTAGAAATTTTTACAATGAAAGAAGCACAGTAGAAAGGAAATGGGAGAAACATATTTTCTTTCGAGTAAACATAGAGCATGAAATAATCATACGAGTTTTAGATCACAAATATAATGTCCAAAATAATCAGAAACACTAAGATGCCATGCGAAAGAATAGCTTAAGATCATGAACATAAGAACATTTGTCTTAAGTAAGATATATTCCACAACACAAAGTCTGCAAAATGATATCAACTCCTATTCTTCAAAATGATTGAATGAAAACACAAAGTTTTTCTTCTTTCCAATAGCCCCTAAATATTCCAAAAAATCTCGACCCTTTGGAATGCATAAGCATCCCTTATTTATAACAAAAGAAGTAGAGATAAAATAGGGCAGATCCTAAAAATAGCATTTTAACAAGAGTTCTGTTTTGCTTGATTCTCACGCAGGAGATCAAGTCAAAATATGATTCAAAAATGTGACGAAACAGAAATGAAAAAGACATGTCGATTTCAAGATTGAAATGACATGAAACATTGAGACTTAATCTGAATCATCATCCTTTGCTCCTTCCTCTTTTTCTTCCTCCAGCTGAGACTGTTTGCTCTGAAATTCCTGGAACTTCCGAATTATGCCTTGCATTTCATTTTCATCAGGCGCAGTGGAATGATCATTCCAAATTTCGCAAGTTTCATGAGTATCGCTGGTATTGCCGGGAAGCTTTTTCAATCCTTTTCTGAGCTTTCTTAAGGCCTCCAAAGAATGTTCAACCCTTACCAACCGATCCATGATCTCAAGGTCAAATCCGCTTATTGGTTCATGCTGAACAGACTCTTGGATTTGCTTGAAGAGATCATCTGCTGATAGGATACCTGAGTTCCCAACTGACACCTTTGGACAAATCTTCAGCAATTATTCTTCCGAGATCACTTTTCCCATCAATCAATTTATCCCTTGATTCTCTCAACTTCTTTGCAGCTTCATTGAGAATCTTTATTACGAACGATGGCCTTGGTCATTTGGAAATGCTTATCTGTATGTGGGAGAATACCTTCTTCTACCAAGAGATGTGCTGGTATTTGCTTTAACACCTGGAGAGCTTCAAAAGTCAAATCAAGATGTCCAATTTCCTGAGAGAATTCTTCATCCATCTTCTCTCCATCCTTCGAATGTCTCCCAAGGGTGATGAACTTGCACCATGTCTTGAATTACTTCCTTCCCTGTTGGAGCAACCTTTGGATCCATTCATCAACCACCCTTCCTTTTTAGCAATCTTCTCAATTGTAGAGTGCGATGAGAAATCGAATCGACAAAAACGAGAAGAAGGTGGTATGGATTGAGGGGTTTTGAGAGTTTAATCAAAACCTCTGTCATGCTCCACTTTTTCCTTAAGCTCATCTCTGTTGTCCTTTGTTTCTTAAAACTTTTGGCACAACACATTTATGGAATCCGTGCATCTTGTTGCACCCCTTCTCTTGTCACTTTCCCTAGAGCCACCACAGTTACCTGATAATCAAAGGTTGTTATATCCTCTCTAGTTTTGTCAACCGAGGAGTGGAAATCTCTGCAAACTTATCTCTGAAGCATCCACAGAAACCCTTGAAAGCTGTTTTGGGTTTCTTGGCTGATTTGATAGGAGCCTTGAGTGAGCTGAAATCAAAGGCTGGTAGGGGCACAATCACCTTCCTCTTCCTCGGAGTTTGCTCAAGTAGCCATTGCAGCGTATCGGAGGAGTTTCCATGGTTGCGAGAAGGCTGGTATCATACCCTCGAGGGGAGAAGATTCTACTAGTGGAGGAGGAATAGTTACCAACGTGGCGGTAGATCCAATAAAAAAGGCACGAGGAGGGCGTGTTGGTGATCACTTGGGTACCAGAGAGAAGGGTGAAAGTCGAGAGAAAATACGGCCATTACTAAAGATGTTGATGGAGAATAAGGAGGTAGGAGTGGTTGTGTGGAAAGAGGCACGAGATCCGAGACTCCAAAGCCTTGGATGCAAGAGATAAGGTCTCTTCGATTGAGCAATCAGCAAATGGTGAAGACAGATGCTGGCTTCCTCCTTCTTCCAAATTAATTTCTCCTATTTCTGGTGGTGTTGGTGATTCTGGCACATTCACCGTTTCTACTGGAGAAACAATTGAAGAGATTTCTCTTTCTTTCCTCTTTTTGACAATCTTGACCTTTATAGGCTCCTAGAAGATTTTCTCTGTCCTTTTCCTTTTTGGAGGGCCCCTCCTCAGAAGCGAGCCAACTTTGAAAACTTATCATCTTTAAAATTCATTCCCCAAGAGGAGAGCCATGCTTTGGTGTGAGCAAGGATTAGAGTCGACCTATACGTAATAGAGGCTTTTATTTGGTGACCAATCAATAGGTGGGAAAACATATTGATCCTCCTTTAGTCCATCATAGGAAAGATCCAAAACACTTTCATTGTCACCCGTACCTTGGTAAATCAACAAGCTCCAGTGTTTGAATCTCGGCAATAGTCAATCTGCTTTATTATCCTTTCTGCGAATAGCAACCTCATTACGTAGATCCACCCAAATATCCTCTATGTTTGGCTTTGTGCGAGATGTTGGGTTCCATATGCTCGAGCACTCCTCGGATATCAAAACCATCTCGAGGCTTCATATGCTTTTCAATTTGTCACGAAGTTCGTGGACAACATTTTTGG